>OZ014459.1:5503497-6103497 GCA_963966035.1 Acleris laterana | reverse complement strand
AATTTTTAAAACCAAAAAAAATAATAGTAGGATGAAACCCATTAAAAAAGGAGGAGAATATTATAAAAATAAAAGGAAAAATAATTTACGGGCGATCTGAGGTCGGGAAGGGGGTGGGGGTGAGTTTTTAAGGGTAAAAAACGGTTTTTCTCGATTTCCGGCAAAACTAAAAGTCCTATCGAAAAAAATCAAATGGCAAAGTTGTAGGTAATAAAAAGATCTAAAACTTTTGTATTTACACTTTTTTCACATAACCTCAAAATTTATGTGAAAAATCCAAAAAACCAAGTTTTTGGTTTTTTATTTTTATCTTTTACTAACATTATTTTTTTTTAACGAAATTTGGTGAAAACTTACCTTTTTATGTCCCAAATACGCTGTAATTTATTTGATTAAAAATATTTATTTTTTCACCTTATTTTGAATTAATATCGAAAAAACACCCTAATTTTCAATCAAAAATTCACCCGTCAAAATATCAGCTTTTTTCAAAAAGTTGGTATGGTTTCTGTTCGTTGAAATCTCTACTTTCCGATGGTGAAAAAAAATATATATGTTACTACAGTAAATCTTCTCAGAAAATGCAATCATCCATACTGATAATCTGAAAAGACAAAATCGAATTAATAATGCCTTCACTATTTTATCCCATGAAAAAAAAAATATTAAAGAAATAAATGTCAAAATGTATAAAAAATATATTATTATTATAAATCTATTAAAAATGTATAAAATATATATGGAAATCGGCCAAAAGTTTGTTATTAAAAATATATCGAATACTGGTTAGGCTAACGGTTGTAACAGCTGCTACGAAATATATAGTATATAATAGTAGGTATGTATGTAGTAAGACCCAGACCCGCCTAGCCCCTTCCCCACTTCTCCACGAAATACCGTGTATATATATATAATAATAAATATATTATATGCGTAGATGCCTATTTATAACTATTTTAAGATAAATTATATATACCTGAGTAGATATACCTGAGTGACCTACGAAAAATTGTAGCCCATCAAAAGGTATTTCGTGGAGAAGTGGGGAAGAGGCTAGGCGGGTCTGGGTCGTACTACATACATACCTACTATTATATACTATATATTTCGTAGCAGCTGTTACAACCGCGTTAGCCTAACCAGTATTCGATATATTTTTAATGACAAACTTTTGGCCGATTTCCATATATATTTTATACATTTTTAATAGATTTATAATAATAATATATTTTTTATACATTTTGACATTTATTTCTTTAATATTTTTTTTTTCATGGGAGTTTATTCACGATAAAATAGTGAAGGCATTATTATTTCGATTTTGTCTTTTCAGATTATCAGTATGGATGATTGCATTTTCTGAGAAGATTTACTGTGGTAACATATATATTTTTTTTCACCATCGGAAAGTAGAGATTTCAACGAACAGAAACCATACCAACTTTTTGAAAAAAGCTGATATTTTGACGGGTGAATTTTCGATTGAAAATTAGGGTGTTTTTTCGATATTAATTCAAAATAAGGTGAAAAAATAAATATTTTTAATCAAATAAATTACAGCGTATTTGGGACATAAAAAGGTAAGTTTTCACCAAATTTCGTTAAAAAAAAATAATGTTAGTAAAAGATAAAAATAAAAAACCAAAAACTTGGTTTTTTGGATTTTTCACATAAATTTTGAGGTTATGTGAAAAAAGTGTAAATACAAAAGTTTTAGATCTTTTTATTACCTACAACTTTGCCATTTGATTTTTTTCGATAGGACTTTTAGTTTTGCCGGAAATCGAGAAAAACCGTTTTTTACCCTTAAAAACTCACCCCCACCCCCTTCCCGACCTCAGATCGCCCGTAAATTATTTTTCCTTTTATTTTTATAATATTCTCCTCCTTTTCCAATGGGTTTCATCCTACTATTATTTTTTTTCACTTTTTATTATTTTTAAAGGCTTCTACCCTGGTCTATATGGTTCTTAGTAAGATTTCATGAAAATTGGTAAGGCTGTTTAAGATATATCAGCTCTTAAAGTATGTAGCGCCTTTAAATCGGGGGCTTTTAACAACCCCTAAAAATTCTATATCTCAAAACGGCTGGACCGATTTTGATAAAACATGCAACAAAAACATGCTTTCAAATTAAAAAAACCGCATCCAAATCGGTTCATCCGTTTAAGAGCTACGGCGCCACAGACCGACACACACACACACACAGACTTACACGTCAAACTTATAACCCTCTTTTTTGCGTCGGGGGTTAGTAAAATTAAAGCTTGATTTATTGTACCTACCTACCTAATAAAACATGGTACAAAAGTCAAACACACTTAGAAGCTTAAAGTTGTTTGTTAAATGTGATCAATTACAAAATCACCAAAAAACATCAATTTCGAAACGTCTAAGGTCGTCTTCACACCGTCTAAGTCGACAGCCAACCGCAATTAACGTTTCACACGTGTCAACGAAATTAGCTTGTCATGGCAACGCGTTAGCGCGTGTGAAGCAGCCATTAGGTACGTAAGTACATTAGTGGCAGTCTGGGATTGACAGTGGTATTGTAGGATAAGAGCTAGTGTAATTAAAATAATTGTTTGGTTTTTAATATTGTTAGCATGTAATATCATTATCATTTTTGAAAATAGCTGAAATATATTGCTTAGTATTTTTTGAACAAATATTTCATTTTAATCATCAAATATAAAATAAATTTAAAAACAAAGATAATAGTTTGTTTACGACGAAACAGTTAGATATGGATGAAATTTGGAATAGAGATTGCTTGTACCCTCAATTAACACATAAGCTACGAAAGCATCACTGTTCCTGTGGGATAGTGCATGCGGACGACGTCGCGGGGAGAAGCTAGTTATTAATTAAACAATCATTATTATAACCCGCAAGGCATGTTTTTAAAGGTTTAATTTTACAGCCTAAAAAAGATGCAGACAAGCTTGACTGTCTGTTTAATTTTGAATTTAAGTTGTATTCAAAAATCAGAGAACAGTTTGTTAGATGCTATTTAAAATAGAGTCGTCACATGCACATACAGTAGATAAATAATAATGTTGTTTAAATTATATTTTCGTTCAAAAAAGTCACTAGCTCTTGACGATAATTGGAAGATTAGTCACATGGAGTACTATTATTATTACGAAGTACGTAATTATTCTTGAAACCGTTTGAATGATGTCAAGATGTTTAATTAAAATTAGAATTGTAATTAATGCAACCATGTAAAACGTCATCTAAATAGTCATTATTTCTTACATTACATTAGCTTAATCTGCAAAGGTATGTTAATGTTGTCGGTTAAATTATCAATGTTATAACTATGTAAAAAAAATTTAGACAAAAAAAAACAAAACATTAGAATGAATATAAAAAGATGCACAAATTTGAACAAACAAGAATGGCAAAAGCATTTATTGTTTTAGTAATTTAAAGGTTAATTTTGTTTGACAGAAGTCCTTTGAATTGAAAGAATACCACCAAATTCAAGTTCTAACTTCTACTTTATAGCTAGACTTGCTCGTTTCACTCGTTTTATTATACGCTTTTATCTTGAATAAATACGTTACAATGAGACGGATTTAGTTTGTATGTCTATCCGCCGTAATCAGAGTATGAAAACTTGTCACTAAGGAATGACAAAGTGACATGAAGAATAATATCAACAATCACACTTTACTAGCAAATTACCTACATGAAAAAAATATATTTTACTATACAGATATTATTAAGTAAAATAATATTTTCCTTAGCCAACTGATTTGCGTTTATTATAATTACAGTTCTGAATAACATTATATCTAATTGACACTATCAGTTTCAAAACAACATAATCATACACTAAATTTTATCATCTTCGTCATTAAAATATCAAAATTAATTCCTCAACACATGTTAAAAGCATCGTAAATATTGAGTAAATTATAAGTTAGAGTTACATTAATTATTTTCATAAGTGCTAAGGAAGTTACATCGAATAAAAAATTTGAACATAACATTATAATTATCCGTTAAAATTCCTTGACATTTCGATTCGAAATTCAAACACGTGTGAATCTTAACAATCTGATAACGTACGTCAAAACAAATCATCGGTGATTTCGATTGGTGCGAGTTTTTAATCGATACTATATATTTGAATCGATTGGCTGCATAAATACAGGTCATTCGATGTATAAATCAAGTTTAAAATCGATTTCAACAAGTGAGCATTAATTAAGCTGTAGTTAGATTAGAAATTAGATAGATGGCGTCTGATGTATGGGCTGACCACTGCCCAAAGTATAGTTAAAAAAAATTGGTGTCTTTATATACGGCTGACTGGAACTAGAACTTTCAATTCAGTTGGCTTCATACATCTAAAAGATACAAACTCTTAAAACCGCTATTTTATTGCAACTCTGAAGTACTGTTTCCCAACAGTTTCATTTGTCCGAAAACTCATTACATAGAAAATCTTTTTTTGTAAACTAATTAGGTTTTCAAAATGTTAGAAGAAAATTAAAGAGTTTCAGATAAAAAAAGACTGTTCACGCTAATGAAAATTCAAACAAACGAAAAAGTTGGTAACAGAAATTCAGCCTTATGATAGGCAACCTTTAAAACCACCTTCGGATTGGTACTTCCTTGTCACTCGCTCTTTTACGTTTTTATCTCAGTTTAACTGACTTTACCCGAAATTCTTTTTAAAAGCTATTGCACTATACATATAAACATATGTACGTACATATGGGTCAACCAAGACTGACCAGTCTTTGTCCTCTTTCTTATCTGATATTAATCGAAGATGGAAAGTGGTTGTGGGTTGTGACTGTTCATGAACATTTGAAACCTTCAATTTTAATTTCACATTAATGTTATGACGTATCTAAATGAAAAATGCTACGAGGCTACATTTGTAACCAAAATCCGGTGTTATGAGCATGTAAAATTTACATCTGAAACTCAACACATTGAACAACATTATTCATTCACAAACTGTTGTTTTATTTAACAATAGTCGTGTCACTGTTTGTTTCAGAACCTTTAAAAATTCACATTTAAAAATAAAAAACCCGCTGCACCCGAGTAGCTCATTCAATCTTAACTTAACTATCTCGTAGAGACAGAGTCACGGTCAAACAGCAAGCGAATTCTTAACTACAAAACCATCGCGCATTGCAACAGTAAAGAGGTGTTGAAAAGTGAAACTTTGTTCCTCTTTGGGAGGCGTAAATCGTAATTAAAGGCGTTCAGTAAGTGGAAGTAATGAGTTATGAATCATAACAGAATTGCCGTGGCGCGGGCGTTAATCAGCGGTTACCGCCCGCGTTAGATATGAGGTTTCTTGTATGTGCTCTAAGGAAAATTTATAGTTTTTTTTTATAAAGTGATATGTACAGTCAGCATCAAAAGTAGCTAATCAGAACAACATGCTCAAAATGATCTAGACACGTTGTCGAGTGCAGATTATTTTGACTTCTTCGGTTGCATAGTTACTTCTGCTACTAACTGTATCTGTATAAAGCGTTTTGCTATGGCATGGAATGCAAAGAAGCGCAAATACCACAATGATGTTAAGTGGTATCTAAGACCAAATAGACATGTAATCTCAAGACTGCAATCTTAAGATTGTAAAAGCGTTGTCAAGACTGAGGACTAAGATCTATGCTAGCTAATTTTGGTTTCGTCCCCACCCCAGAACACAACAATGCGAAAATATCAATATAAACTAAAAGTAGAGGGAGTAAAACTTAAATAATTACTAAAAAAAACTTTTTTTATGTTCAGTATTTTAGTTTGTACAGTCAACTCTGAGCTTAAGTGTCCTACTTTGGTAATAATTTTTAAACAGAAGTGCCACTCTAACTAGTTTGCCCTTGGCTACTAATTCAAAGATCAATCTTTATAAATAAAATCAATATTTAAACGTCATTGTATTGTAAATGAGCAATCACACAAACTTTTATCCAATTAATCATTTAATCAAATATATCATCGCATACATCATCCTTATTTCTTTAAATTGGCTGTCAATATGTGACTATCAAAAACTGCATGCGATTTATTGAACTTGAATATAATATTGCATATCTTTTGTACAATTTGAAGTCTCCATTTATTTGGTGAGAGTCTGTCAACATAGTTTGTAAAAAGAATGACAAAGTTGATACACAATTTGTCTTAGCTGTAAATTTATCCAACTTATGTTTTTTAAATATTAAAGCCTAACCAAATTCTACGAATTAAGCTTAGCCAGGTGTAGATGTCACAATTAATTTTGTTATTAATCTTCTGACTGCTGTCTTTGATATTTTCGCCATTTTGCTGTCATTATTTTTACATAACATGTCCCAGGTACGGTCACGAGCGTTCATTTGGGACCCATTTCAAGAAAAATATGCTTGAAGTCATCAATGTCATTAGAGATGTCAAGTCATTTGTAACTTTTGGGAAATTCAACCTTTTTGTTGTAGAATGTCAGATTGATTTTGGACCTAAGGTACCAAATTAAATCTCGTGACTATCTATTGTTTTTGAACTGCTTTTATAAGAACGATTCTTTGTGCCCTTGTAAAAAACAGGACCCAGTTGAGAGATTTGCATTTTCCAGTAAGTAATTCTTAAGATAAGATAAGATGACGACAGATAAAATGTCAAATATATTTTATTCTGTTGCAAGTTGAATAAGATGC
This sequence comes from Acleris laterana, assembly GCA_963966035.1. Lineage (NCBI taxonomy): Eukaryota > Metazoa > Arthropoda > Insecta > Lepidoptera > Tortricidae > Acleris > Acleris laterana. The sequence goes on along the minus strand of OZ014459.1, from coordinate 6,096,820 downwards.
TTTTTCATACGCTCAAGGGCACCTTTGATTGAACTTGTACTAGTGTCCATACACCATTTACTATTGATGATTTCATCAATACTTCGCAATGACCTTTTGTTTCGTAACTAATAAGTATTTTTTATTAAAACAATTGAAAGTGAGACTCGAGTTGAAGGTATGTTACTTGGGCCGGCAAAGGTCAGCGGTGTCACTTTATGAATGAAGACTTTATTGGACGTAGATGTTTTTTGTTTTAAAATTATGTAAGTACGATAAGTGCTTAAGAAATAATGTTTTGATTTGACTAAGTGAGGATGCAGTGTTTTTGTTATGGCGCGTATTAGTCACCAAATAAAAGTAAATAAATAAAGAATAAATGTCAGGCGACAATCTCGCACGAATTGACCTAATCCCAAACTAAGCTCTGGCCTTGTACAGTCAACAGCATAAAATAAGCGATCATTTGTGTACCTTGTCGCTTTCAATCGTTTCACAATTTTGTATAACATTTCAAACACGACGTTAAAGTGACAAGGTACATAAATGATCACTTATTTATGCTGTTGACTGTACTATAGATACAAACGAGAAAAATACTACCATACAAAAATACGTGCATAAATAACTACAGAGAAAACATCCAAGACTCAGGAACAAATACTCGCGCAAATGTAATTCTATGTCGGGAATCGAACCCGGGACCGCTAGCTTCGTGGGCAGGGTCACTGCATTAGGCTAATGCGTCTTCAAAAATATTAAGCATACCTAGAACCTTATCATTGTGATAATCATTACCACATGTCATTTGATTTTCAGTTTGAAGTTAATTATGACAAAGTATTAAAGTGCTCAACATTTTCATTGGAGTACTTACTGCCGGAAGGTAATACTTTTATGTGTGTGTATGTATGTTTGAAGCTTTGTTACCTTGTGGTGGTAATGTCATTTGTTGGGTCATAGTGTTGCAAATGTCACAGGACTTAGGCGAAGAATAGTCAAAATGGCCGACTTAAAACATGATCTACGAAAATATCAAAAAAATATACAAGCTTGCTCTTTGTTAGACATGTTTTAAGTGCGTCGTAGCACACAATACATCGATGTTTTGTAAAGGCAATAAAACGTAAGTGACAATACCAACGCTTCAATGTAACATGTACTTACGTCAAAAAAATAAAAAGCTGGTAAAAAATGGAATAGACTACTCTACTATACACTCTTACATTCCGTGCGTCTTATCGTATTTAAGTAAGAGTTATAGTGTATCTGAACGTTACGTTATGTTACGTTATGTTATGATGAAAGTGATGAGTCTTGATTTTAGAATTACATTACTGTCTGTCTGCGGATTAATTAAAATTCTAACAAAAGACATTCAAGTCACAATACCCATTGCCATTGAATAGATATATTTGGCAAGTTCATACAATGATAACGCGCAAGTAACGTACACATTTTAATTAATACCGTTTAACATATCTCATCGATTCGAACCGGTCATTGTGTCTAATCGCACTCGTGTCGTAATCGATTGTATGTATCGATACGAAAAAATAATTATTTCCGACCTTAACCACGTTAATTGTTGCCAGAATAGGCCAAGAGTGGACTTGCTGACAATTAATTTAATTAAATACTGTTGCAATGTAGTTAGTTACATAAAGCCAACTACCAACCTAATAAAACCATAAAAAATAGTTGGATTCGTTTTGGTACTGTATTGGAGCAGGCTCTATGTTGGTACAGAGCTATTGATGTTTGGTTTCTTAATGGTTATGTGTGGTTTGCGAAAGAAACGTTACCATTTAGGACTGACCTGAGCCATCACGAGGCGTTATGGACAGGTGTGGTGAAACGGTTTAGAAATCTGATTTGACTGTGGGAGAATTACAGTCGATAAAGAAAAATGCGGGGAAGCGCAAAAGGAGGGTAATGTTTCTAGGTGGTATTGGCTAGTCCAGTTTTGAACTGTCAAAGGTAACCAGATTTCAGGCAGTGTAAGGGACAGAGTTATAGCAGATGCTCTGTCGTGGAACTCCTGGAAAAATTCATTTATTTTACTTGATGGTTTTGAAACCTCATAATTTTGGCCCTTTTTTTCATGTATGTAAAAAACTATAGATTATACAACTATAACTCAAATGTAAAAAATTGCTCTTTCCTGTTATGCTCTCACTGAAAAAGTATTGAACTGTTAAGATTGATTAAGATTTTTATAAGCATAGACAGATTGTACATGCAGTTTTTATTCCAAGCAGGAAATCATGCTTTATGTATTTAATAATGCCTCTATTGCAGTTTGATTAACAATAATGTACATTGTATATCTCAGATTATGGTAATGCAACAGTGCCGGAGGATAAGTAAGTAACTGATAATTTCAGTTTACGGTATGAGTTGTAGCTATCGCAATGGGCTGTGTTTTGTTTTATTGCGTTACTTACGTTTATTGCAATACTAATAATAATATTTATGACTTATAAGGAGGTATTAAATGATTTTCGTAAAGTAAAATTTACATCGAGCTTGATCATGTCCCTGTAAATTGTATAATTGAACAATTACTTTTAATATTTTAGAAACCAAACTGTATTATGTAAGTAGCTACAAAAAAAAAGATTCAAGTTATTTATCATTTACGTTTGCATATCGTTTCTACCATTGAGCTCATTATTTAAAAGTTAGCATGTCCTATCTCCATAATTTAAAGATCTAGATTTATTTTTTGATCATCATTGACCCATAAGACATTCAGTATCATCGTTCAATATTTTTAACCCGACTATGCCAGAAGGTGGGTAAATTTTTTTTAGTGTACCTATGTATGTATATAATATATAACCATAAGTACCATTGTAATATGTTTAAAAAATGACTGACTGCTGAGTTTCTTGCGGCGTTTCTTCTCAGCAGTGTCTCCTCTTGGGAAGCGCTTGTAGATTCTTGACGTGTAAAAGTGCCCGTATGGCCTACTTACTGAATAAATGTCTTTTATCTTTTATGTTTATCTTTTTAACATACTACTATTTCTGTGGCATACTATGTAGCCTACACCACTGAATGGATTCCAATATATGACGTTGTGTTAGACTTAGCTGGGCTGTGGAAGTGACATAGGCGGTTATGTTAATCAAAGTAATGAGAGGAGGCTTAAATGTGATTAACATAATTATATCGACGAAAATATCAGAAAATGCAGTTGGATTTTCAAAGCTTGCTTTTTATTACTTTTTAGAATACACTCAACATTGAATTAACGACACTAATTTAAATAATATTTTTGTTTTGATCAAAGATTTCACAACAAACACTAACAAAAGTTACACCTGTTCACATTGACGTATGGATATAATAGCGTAACTAGTAATAACAGTGGGCACCGCGCAATAAATCTCGGCGAGGCGTGTATCGATGTTATAAATAAGACCTATCAGCCGAGCCTTGACCCACACCCTTGCATGTATTGCAACCGTGTGCTAAAAGCTTATGGCTAAATTTATTAGTTTCAGCAACGTATTTATATGTGAAGCTGTGCTTTACGTTAATTTATTTGATGGAGTTGACTTAAAGGGCAGTACCATCATCAAATGAAAAACTAGCTGGTCTTTTAATCTGTTATTTTTTCCTAGTTTTTTGGTTAAGAAAGTAATAAGCATACGTATCACTAACATTCAATAAAGCTATTTTAGTTAAAGTATTCTTTGTTGCTTTCAATCAAATTCAAATGTCATAATGGTAGTTATAAGAACAAAGTATAGCTATTGCACGTTTATGAATGAAGTTAAATCATTGTTCTTATCGTTATTTAAAATAGGTGGCTATTGTACCTTTTGAATATAATATTAACTATTTAAAAAAAACCCTGACAAAATGACAACCTCTACCTCCAGATTTGATATTTCTTAAACAGCCTAGCAATTTTCATTAAACCTACCTAAAAACCATTTCGATTTCATTGGTTTTCTTCGAAAAAAAACCTTCCCTATTGGTATATTCGTTTGGAAACTACGATGACATAGACAGATACAAAGACACACAGATAAACAGATACACAGTCATACACGTTAAACTTTTTATTACCACTCTTTTTACGTCAATAGTATTATTAATTACAATTCCTTTTTAAATCGTACGGATTTTAGAAATTACACAGGAATGAAATCGTTGGTTTTATGCGACAAGGTTATATAGTGGTTCATCAATTAAATTCCGTGACCACATCGTACAATTAAAGCTCATGTTTAATTTAAATAAGATGTGATTTATGGCGTATTGTATTGTTTACTTACTAAGTGTCTTGGACTTCTACAAACCTGATGTATAGGTACATCATAATTTATGTTACCGTCGCCGCACTTAGAGACACTTTATGGTCAATTATCTCGTTTTATATTCAAAGTTTTACAAACTATTTATTATTTAAATTTGACGACGCGCTGGCCTAGTTGCTAGGGACCCTGCCTACGAAGTTAGCGGTCCTGGGTTCGAATCCCGCTAAGGGCAGATATTTGTGTGATGAGAGCGAAAATTTATTCCTGAACCATGGATGTTTTTTTACGTATTTAAGTATATATTTCTCTATATAGGTATTTATATCGTTGTCTAGTACCCATAGTACAAGCTTAGAGCTTACTTTGGGACTAGGTCAATTGGTGTGACATTGTCCCCCTGATATTTCTTTATTTCTTTAAAGAAAAAGTTTATGTATCCGACGTGATAAGTTAATAACACATAATAAGAAAAAAAAAAAACAACCCGATATCTATTACGGTTCAAAAGATACAGCTCTTTACAGTAAGGACTACCAGCATAGACATAAATAGGGTACGGTTCCTGCGGCTGCTTAGGGTCTCCCTTCGGATACTGTATTTTAAAATGGCTTAAAGTGTTCATAAACCAGAATTTATCAACGACTTAACACTAAAACATGCATATGCATTGTAAACGATAGTGTACATACGTTAGTTATGTGTGTAGTTACGTTAATCCAATTAGAGCGTAGTGCCGTGTCACATTAGCATTTATTTGCATTTAAAATAAGGCAGAAAATTACTTGCCCACTTCTTGACGACAGGTGCGGATAGCGCATTTAGTGTTTAATGAATGTTTCATATTACGTTGGTGTATTTAAATACGTTGATTTACAGTCTGAAACCTAATATTAATCAATCATACTCACTATATTATAAATTATAAAGTAAAATTCTCGACAGTGTATCTATCGGTGTTTTCACAGCATATTGAAAGTAATGAGAAGACGCGGCAATAATGGACTTGAGCTTGGAGCTTGGTTATGTATCATGCCCGAATTGGAACTTTATTTTTCTTGTGTAACACACCTAAATCTCAATTCTTGTGTAACAAACCTAAATCTGTTGATCATGGTTTTGAATTGTACCAATAATTTTGTTTATTTAAAGGAAATTAGTTTATTTACGTTGTTTACCCGTCAGGGTAAATCTTATCGCTGAAACGAGATGATAATTATTTAAGAAAAACATAAATCAATATGATTTGTAGTAAAGTTATTGCCTTTATTATACCATTTGACGAGGAATAGACAGCCTCAAGTAGACAAATTTGAAGAAGTTAACAAAAGACTAAATAATGGAATTACAACAGAAACATTGTGACAACAACTTATCATTCATACCAAATTTGAAATGTTACTTACATCATTTTGAACTTTATCAGAATTGATTTACGACGTTTGTCTTATACCAATTGGTATTAACAGAAAACCTATTCAGCTAGTAGGATTGGCCTGAGGCATTATCTAGTCGGTATGTTTATGTGGTAATTAATACCTTTACACTAAAATTATGTTGTTTGAGAATACTTAAGCACGCGGTACATTGTTCATTGTGATTTCACACGCGTTCGGCACCTGCTAAATTTATGTTAAGTAATGCTTATGTAGTCAAAAGGTTCCGTGAATTTTAAGCTTAAGGTAGGTTAGGGTTATGTATGTTTTAATTTGATACGGTTATAATTAGGGCTGTTTGGGATTTAGATAAATAATCTGCGAATTAAGTTAGTGTTGGAAGGCTGGACTATAAAATGTGGTAAGGAACTAAGTCTCAAAATTTGCCAAGTTACATTATTGTGATTGTAAGTGATATTATTTATTAAACTGCTAGTAGGACTGTTACATTAGAGACAAGAAAAAAGTACTGCTTCCTGTAGGTATGACATTGATGATAAAGTTAAAAAGACAAATAGCAAGTTTTTTTTGTCATCAACACATGCGAAATGGCATAGGTAAGTGTTATCAAATGAACATTGATGTATGAAGCAATAAAGAAAAAAATAGCAATTTGCAAACCACTAGTATATTTAACATTTTCGAACTTAATGGGGTCCAAATGGTAGAGAATCATTACATCAATAAAACTATATTTATGTCGTATCTCCCTGTCGCTTACGAGACTAATATTAAGTACTGTGGGGTTATTATGACGTTCCTGTGCAATTCATTTTACGCTGAGAGAAAGGGACAGAGTTATGTAACTGCTATAGCTCCGTCCTTTACGCTCACCGTAAAATGAACTGCATAGCCATGTCATAATAACCCCCCAGGTCTTCCACAGGTTAAATCAGTAAATCTAACAGTCTTTTGGATTGGCATCCAAATAAATGAGACAAGGACAGAAGACTGATGACGCCCGAACCTCGAACATTCGTAGTGCATTCCTTCCATTACCTAGATCCATAGATCGTGATGCGCGCGCGATCATTACGCGCCTCACTTTACGCCATGAATGCCGATTTCCCTGTTTGTCTTGTAGAATAGACACAGAATCGGGTCGTTGGTATTGAACGAGTCGCTATTATAGGCGGTGTCTGTTTAGCACTGCAATTAGATGCGCTGTTGGTTTAAGTGTATCTACGTTTATTTTTAACCTTCGTTTATGTAGTTCTGTGTACTTGTAGTAACATATAAAGTTGAATTAACTTTTTTTTTACAAAATGTACATATAAAGGGCCGTTGCCAAAGCAATGCACCCTGATGAAGGTTTATTCCAACTCCTAATGATACTAAAACATATTAGTCGGTTGTTGATTTGAGATAGTTACTTACTTCAGAGAATTGTGAGGCTGAAATGTTCTAAATAAATTTCTCTCCCCTTTAACCTACTCCGATTTTATGGATTTTTGAATATGTTGTAGCTATTATGAAAAACTAGGTCAGTTCATTTTTTTTTCTAAGAAAATACTTCGTACAAATAATTAGAGCTAAATTATCAATCTTTAAAAGATTCGTCATTTAAGCTTCGCTTCACTTTTGACTTGTATCTATGTAGGTATCTAGGTATATATATTAATGTTTGTGGGCATGACATGTATTTACTGTTCCTTGCTCCCTTCTAGAGATAACAGTGTTTAAAAAACGAGTTGTGATTACATTCGTTTAGTATCACGAGTTTCACTTAAAAAAAGCCAAAATGGCGAATTTAAATACATACATATATACACATGAAAAATTATTTACTTGCGAGTTATAATATGCAGTCATCATTTATAATAAAGCTTTCATTTTTGTTAAATAACTTATTAATGTAGGAACCGGGCCAAAGAGCAAGCTGGTCATTTATGGTAAGTGATTTAATCAAATGTTTTTTGGTTGTCTTTCCTTTTTTTAAGTTCTAATTTGTACTATGACTAATTATGTGTACTCGTACATACGTACATACCTTGACATCTTCATTCCTAGAGTGGAGTAGGTAGAGCTAAAGAATGACCAACAACTCTAAAAATTTGTTAAAAAACAGGCTAAGATTTTGTTTAGATATGTACTCGTACTTGCTTAATAAACCTGTTTTCATTCTTGCATAGCTTTTAAACTATACAATAAAACGTTGGAATAAAAAAAAAAACAATACTAATCGCATAAATACCTTACAAATTAAAAGGCACGCTACGTACTCCAATCACCCACTTACAAGTTAATTAGGGGCAAGGTTCCCAGAGCGGTATGCAAAAATTGTTGGGAACATACCGGGGGATCCTGCAGGCCAGCTAATTCCACATACACCAATAATACACTCTTAAAAGAAAAAACGTAACTTTCACACACATTCTACTGCATTCCCAACCTAAATTACACGCACAAGAGATAACTCTGTTATATTTAAGATGCACTTACGACTTTTTTAAAAAGAAGGTAGAATAATGCCGGTATTTACCCGGCTATTAAGTTCATGAAACACGCAAATATCAACCTTGTCTCGTGGTAATAAGTGCGTGTAATGTATTGTAATGAATGGGGATGAAAGTGCAATTATTAATTTGCTTCACAGATCATTATTTGAATGCAATGCATTTTGAGTTCTCAAAGGATTCTTTTTTGGAAATTGTTTGTATTATACAGTAGTTTCACCAACAATGTTGCTTCATTATGTATAATTAAGATTTAATTATTTTAAATCAGTTTTTATAAGCCTCATCTTTTCTTAACCTCATTACGTGTCAGCGCGATCATCTAATTATTCTTGCTTTTAAGATTATTTTGGTTTTTTATTAATATTATATTTTTTGCATTTCAATATTTCAGTTAGTTTATATGGTTCGACCAACCCTATTATCGATGTACTTATAATTCCATGACGTGCAAACAGAATTGAAGCTCAGTGTAGCACATTGTTATATACCTGAAGCCCGAGTTAAAATGGATATTAGTAGCCTTAGCTCGTAATAAAAAAGGAGATAATAAAATCATAGATACAGTAAACTAGACTTTTCTGAATTAAATAATGGTTTTCACTCCTGTTGTATTTTGCTAATGTCGAATTATTTATACCCAATCAATATGGAGTAATTTGAGATACAAGTCCATGAATTTCACATGCGATGAAAATCGTTTGCTTGAAGAATATTTTTCTTGTGAACTAGACAGAACCACATTGGATTAGTTCCATGCGCTTCTGTCAAGCCTATACTAAACTTAAACTATTTTCGATTGAACCATAGAACGCTTATACTATTTTTTACTAGGATCACAGTATGTGGCGAACTCTGTCTATTGAAAAACTATAAACCTAATTTAGTTAAAGTACGCGTTGTTATTTTCTGTCAGATGGAAATGCCACAATGACACAAACAAAGCATATTTTAACCACACTTTAGCTATTGCGCGTTCATGAATAACAGGGTACATCGTTAACAAATCACGTTTTGACTTAAGAAACACCAAAGTAAACATCCAAAGTATCTAAATCTAATCTAACCTAATCATAATCTCATCTCACCCAGAGGGTCCGATTTGAAATTCAAACGAGTCGACCGTCGGCTGTTTCTCACGATCGGCACAATCGCCCGCGTGCGATACGGGGGAAGACGGTAGTCCCCGGGACTGCTCGCCAAACACGGGGGGCGTTTACATGGGGACGGATGTGTCAACTGCGTCACTGATGAAGTGACAGTTTTCGAGATGCATACGGTACGTCATCTCCATAAATTACGATACGACGATTGATGTCATAAAAATAAATATTAGATCAAAAATGTGTTTTTTTTAATTTGTTTTAGGAGGGTGCGTGACGTTATCGTCAATTATTTTAAATTAATAAAACTATGATGAATAAGTTTGTTGCGAACATAAATTTGTTTTTAATAATTAATTACTAAGCTAACCGATTAATACAAGTTAAACATGGTTAATTTTTGGTTTAGTAAATTGTATTAGACAGTTGTCATTGGGTTAAAATTTCTTTCAATCTATCACAGTCTAACAAACCATAAAATACGCATAACAAGAAGAATAAACTGTTTTTTTAAAATAGTTGTGCTTCTATTCCACTTGGTCATTTAAGTGTGGCTAAGCTCTTTATTTGTAATAATTTTAAAGCCGGTTGTAAAGTAGTAATTTTTCAAATTGTGCATTTATTGAAGCACTTAAAGGTGATTGCAATCATCTTATTTGCAATTTTTTACAGTTAATTCGATTGAATCGCAATTACGATTGCAAATCTTTTGTCCATTCTTGTTTGGGTATTAAACTCACTGTGTAAATTGACTGAACAGGTATTGCATTTGAAAGGTTTATCCTGAATCAATGATAGTTGGGCTTTTAGATTTTATAACGTCATCGTTAGTTTAGTTAAGTCATGTTTTTTTTTATTTTGCTTAAATTGAACGATATTAATATTATTTAAAAATAATAATAAATGGCTCGTCAAAAAAACGTAATTGCAACCTCGTGGAATCTATTTTATCACCCGACTGCCGAAGGAAGAGGGTAGATTTCGACCTGTATGTAAACCTGTACGTTGCCTTTTAAATGTAATTTTGCGAAAACAAAAAGTAACTAACATAACATTGGTGACATTATCCAAACAGCAGTTGGGTTTTCTTAAAGGTTGCTTTTTGTTATTTAAATAACAATTTGTTTTAATTAAGTTTACATCTCAGTCTTATCAACGTACCACACACATAAAAAATGTCCAAGGATCATATAAGTATCTCTACATTATTAACATAATATATTGGTTAACTGCGTTATACATTGCAAAGTATTAAAATAATGTGTTGATTCGTGCCCCCCTATTAATATCTATCTCATTTGGCAATCAAAGTGTTAGTTTGCCTAAGCTGTCCGTCCGTCCTAACTTTAATAAGTTGTATCTTTTGAACCGTAATATATAGTTTTTTATTTTCAGATTGTGTTATTACGGCGGATTTATTAACAAATAAAAAAAAATCAAGTAAAACAATAATGGACCCCATACAAAATCATTTTTTTCAAGAAATTATTGTGCGACGGAACGGAACCCTCAGTGCGCGAGTCCGACTCGCACTTGACCGCTTTTTTGCTCACGCGATTACTCCCTACGGTTGTATCCTTGAGCAGCCTCCATGTAACCCTCCCGCGGCGTGCGTGGCGGGCGTGACACGGCCCGCGGCCGCCATTAGGGCCAATAACCATCAGTCGGTAGCCGCACTCGCTAATTTCGCCTAATTTTCATATCAAATCCAACGTTTTTTCTTTAAACAGTAGTCGGCTAACTGTTCGCCGTGGGAACTTTCGGTATTGGGGAATGATTGGAATATAACATGAAATGGGACGTGGGAGTTTATGTATTGGTGAGTCACTTTGGGAATCTTCCGAAGTCATACGAAAAACCACACTCAAGAAATTTGAATAAACCAAGAGAGATTTTTTTTAAGTTGACAATTAGTGACTAAAATAGTCACTTATCAACCAAAACTGATAGTTATAACAGTAAGTTCTTTAGGGATTCAAGTAACATATTAGTTGATGTATCTAACGTCTTGTCAGGCTCGATTCCATAAGACGCGTATGCACAATAATCACAATCTTGTTTGAAGCGATCATTTCTTTTTCAGTGAAATAAGTACTTAGACCAATAGTAAGTTGCTGACTCTGAGGGGTGAAATAGAATGTCTCTATGCTAGTCATTTACATACTGTCTTATCCGTAATATTGCAAAGCAGTCATTTGCTTTCTGAATGACAAATAAATAAAATCATCCAAATACAAATCTTTATGTATTCGATGGAATGTCACTTGATTCAGTTACATAGTTAGTTGCATTTGAATTTATAATGAGACTTTTGGTAGAGGCCAAGCAAAATAAGCACCCACCGCGCACGAAGTTTTTATGATCCTACGCATAATCGAATCACGTGTAGGTTCTTACTACATAATGTATACAGTGCGTTACCAACACCCTGGCTTTTTTTAAAGTTGGTTAAAATAACGTATATTTGTAACGTAACTATGACATTAATTTAATTAATAAACAAAATTTCACGCTTTGTTTCTAACAACAAAACAAAACAAAATTTCTAAGAAAAATTTAATTGCCAGCAATGTAAAGCACAGCAATTTGACAAGTGTAAATGACAATCGACGGATACTTTGATTATTATGATCTGCCCCCGTACCACGACATGCCTTGTACTAAGCAACAGCGATACTGATAACGATGAACACGCTGCGTGTTACACGCAGCACGTGCACAACATTAAAAATGGACAGTATCTAAGAAAATTAATTGTAAAGTTATTTTAATTGATTTTTAATTGATAATACTTACAAACAATTGCTAAAGCAACATATTATCGCCAGTTTTAATAAATGCCCGCATGCCGGTAACACACTGTATACTCAAAATATTACAGACACATTAAAACCAAAAAGGAAATAAGATACCAATTAGTTTATCATACCTTACGTTAGTTTCCGCAAAGCATTAACATTTCGCGAGGAAAAAACGTATGAAGTTTTGCACAAGACCATGCGCATGCGACCTTGTCGTATCTCATGATTGGCCGTCACGGAAAACGGTAGGTTTCCTGTGAACCAATCGGTGGGTCATATTCTCAATGGTTCTTAGATGGTTTGAAATACCATAAAGTAGCCTATTTAAAACGCAGTTAATGAGTGTATTACAAATAAAGGCATTTTCAATAAATTTCAAGGGGCAACTCAGTCCTGGGGGGTTACCTATGACATAGCTATGCAGTTCAGTTTACGGTGAGAGAAAAGGACAGAGCTATATAACTGCTATAGCTCTGTCCTTTACACTCGCCGTAAAACTGCATTGCCATGTCAAAATAACCCCCCTGATGCTGCAGTGGTTTATATCAGCGTCATAAAAAGGTAGTTAGATATTCGAAGTTTAATTTTTACCCGACTGCCGAAGTTTTGTTCTAAATGCTAGTATACGTACAGTCAAGGAAATTGATTCGTAGACCACTTTGGACTATGTTGAAGTGACATTAAATAAAATCATAAGAAGTCCCTTAAGTTTTGATTGATTACGTCACTTTGACAAAGTTCAAATAGGTCTAGGAATCAATTTCCTTGATTGTACGTATGCATATATAGGTTTGGGCATTTGGTCTGTTGTAGAGGCCAGCCGGGTCGCCCGATTTAGACAAACGAGGTTTCGTTCGATTCATCTTAGAGTTGCAAATGTTTTGCAAAAATATAATTTAAAAAAAACATGGATATTGACACATTATTATAAAAACGACGAAATTAAAATACATTTGGTGTTGATAGCTTGCGTTTTACTATTACCTATTGTAATTAATGGTTTCACCATTACACTTAAAGTGGTAAAGCCATTACGGTCACTTAAAGCAAAAAAAAAACAAATCTAGGCTTAGTCTTAAGAGCTGCTTAACTGCTCTTTCAAACTATATAATTTTTTCAGCCAAAATATAAAATTACTTTAAATGGTTTTTTTTGCAAACCACCCTTAGAACAATATTCACATACGTCACGTAAAAAGTTAAGCAACATCTCAAATATAATCCTAAAATTAATTAATAGCAAGTAACCTTAAAACAAACTACGAGTAACCAACAATAAATTATATCTCATTAGTAGGTAATCCTAGCCTGTCAGCTGTAAAGGGCACTCCACAGCTGACCGACGGCGGCGCGATGACGGGTGCGTCGACGCGCCGGTTTACACGACACGCTTGTTGCGCACGCGCTTGCGATTAATTGATAATTGTCTCGCGCATGTTATTAGTTTCTTTCATGGTGTGAAGGCAGATGAGCTCACAACGGCTTCTATTTGTGGTGTATGGCTTAAGATATTTTATTTCTAACAAGATTTAAAAAAACATTTAGGTACTGAAAATATATATTTGTCTTTAATATAGGAAAGAGAGAGTAGCATTGTTTGGGCGAAATACCCGTTTTGTTTTCGGTAACCGTAAATATTTCAGGACTTTATAAAAACTAACCTAACCTTTAGAGTTCTACACGAAAGTAGTTACTGAAATAAATCCTGAAATATTTACAGTTACAGGTAAAAAAATTAGTTGGCACATTAAACGGTTGGGAAATGACACATTTTGGTAAAAAAAAATGGCGGAATGACAGGCTCCCGGGTAGCATGCGTGGTCAAGTACCTACCTAATGTCTAAGTACAAAAATATTTAGGGTAGGTGGTAGCGGCGAGAACTAATATGCAGTATCTTACATTCAATCACCAAAGCAGATTCAATTCTATTAAGTTAATGATAAGGTTTATATTGCGACAGGAGGTTTATGTTAGTTACTGCCTTTTTGGTCAGGACGGCAGAACTGGACTACATCAGTTATTATTATCAATAGAAATCAAGTGTGTAGGTATTTACTTGTAATTAACTCTTTAAGCTGCATAGTTGCAGGTTCTGGGTCAGCTGTAACCAACCAGTTGTAACTTAATCAGGTATTATGAACCTTTTAACAAAATTTCAAAAATAATTTCCAGTTGTCACCAACCTTGTTGGAAGTAGTTGGACTTCCTCACATACACGCAGACCAGCGCCATGAGCTGCAGCTGGGAGAGCCGCTGCCGCGTGGAGGGCGGCAGCGGCAGCAGGTCCCGCAGGTTGGCGATCTCGGCGTTGATGAGGTCGCGGCGGAGCTTGCTCGCGCCTTTCGTTGATTTGCCCTGGTCGAACCTGGGGAATGAAGGTTAGAGTACAGTACAAGTATATCTACTTAACTATATTTTAAATTTTTCTATTAGCTTTTATTCTTGTGAAAATTATTGCTCCACTATGCATCATATTTTTTTATGTTTAATTAACATACATACATTAAATCACGCCTGTTTCCCAGAGGGGTAGGCAGAGACCACTTCTTTCCATCTTGACAAATTTCTTTCGCTTCTTCCACATTCATGCATCGAGTCATGCACGCACGTCGGTTTCGGATACTTAATCGGACGTTAAATTATTAATTGTTTTATATAATGCTAGATTAGGTATTATAATTGTATAATATCATGCAATATTTAAAACCGAATGACTGTTGAGTTTCTCGCGGCGTTTCTCCTCAGCAGCAGTGGACCACTGGTAGGTTTTTGACGCGCAAAGTGCCCGTACAGCCTACTTACTGAATTAATAGGTTTATGAAAGCTGTATGTTTAGACCGGTGCGCCTTGCGTTCCAAAGTCTCTACTTACCCCATTGGGAGACAGGCGTGAAGGTATGTATGTATATATGTACAGGTCAAAAAAGTAGTAAGGAAAGTTCTAGACTAAATAAAAAAAAACTTCAATTAATCATAAGAATAAAGGATGGCAAACACAGCTGAACAGTGAGAAAAAAAAACATAATAATTCTCTCCAAAAGTGAAGAATGGATGAGTCCATTTGTAAAGAGGATAATTGCTTTGCGAAGTGTCCGGAAGACATCGATAATTTGTGGTAAGGCTGCTTATTTGTATACTTGTAATTAAAATCTACCATGTTTAATTAAGCGTATTTATATTGTATTTTATTTCAACAAATAAAAAAACTTTTAATTAATTTTTTCGTTACAATACGAACCAATTTGAACTCATTTAACACTACAGAATATTATGAATAAGAGTATAAAATAATTTTGTATAGTATTTAACTTTTCATATGTAACTTTAACGATAAGGTTTTAAACCACAATTAAATCTATGTCAAAAAAACCAAGTTATATCTAAAAATACTCCAAACATTCAACTTCCCACGAAAAACGAGTTTCATTCAATATACAAATCCATCAACTGAGTTTTTCTTCGAAGCAATTTATTAAAAGCCCACTAACAAGCTCGATTGCTCAACAACTTAATAAATGAATGACGAAAAAATGTGTACGAATTTGGCTTATTAATGGATTTGATAAGAGTATGGGGAAAACATCCATCTTAAGTAATTCTTTTCGACAAATTATATCATGGTCATTTTATTTAGTAAAAGTTAAAAATTAATCATCTTGACTTCATTCCATATTAACAAACAAGTTAGTAAACCTTATATTTACAAGAAATAATTAATATAAATAAATAAATATTTCGGGACAATGTCACACCAATTGACCTAGTCCCAAACTAAGCTCAGTGCTTGTACAATGGGTACTAGAGAACAATATAAAAACTTACATACATTACATACATTAAATCACGCTTGTTTCCCTGAGGGGTAGGCAGAGACCACTTCTTTCCACTTGCTACGATCTTGACAAATTTCTTCCGCTTCTTCCACATTCATACATCGAGTCATGCACGCACGTCGGTTTCGGGTACTTAAGATTTGGCCCTTTTCCAGTATTTCTCCGATTTGACTCGAAAAAGTACGCCTAGGGCGGCCCCTTCCGACCCGTCCACTCACTTTCGATCTGTATATCTCTTTCGTCAATCTTCTTTCATCCATCCCTTCCAAATGACCGAACCATCGAAGCATGCCCTTTTCAATCTTAGTCACTACATCTTCTTTTATTCTACATTTCCCTCTGACTTTTTCATTCCTTACTCTGTGAATCAGTTTCACACCACACATACTACGCAAAGAGCGCATTTCAACTTATATAGAAAAACTTAAAATACTTGTACTTATATAGAGAAATATAGAGGGTGGCTCATATAGATCGGTCAGTATAGGAAAGTCTGAAACTATAAGATATACGAAGATCTGTTCTTAGAAACCCTATGACATGATTTAAATAACAAGAAAAACTGCATTCATACATTAAAAAAACAGTAGTAACATTATCTTATCTTATCTTATAAAATGCATTGTTTTCATATTCTTTAATTAATTTTAGTACCTAAGTGCTCGAAATGACCACCGTTCTTTTCAATGCAATATTCAACACGTTTAGGTAACGATCTTCCTATTACATTTTGTATCATTGAAGAATATGAAAACCTTGCATTTTATTAATTTTAGACATCATGTTTAAAAGTAAAATTTACTGCTTAAGACCTACACAATCGATATCTAAATGGAAATAGTGTTAGTTTTATTTTTCACATTACATAACAAAATATGTTTATTAATTCTATCATAATTTACCACTTTTAGGAAAGGCCGCTCACCTTGAAAATGTATGACATTTACATAATGACAACACTTTTACCCAAACCCCTTTAGATTAATCCAACTGAGGGCCTGTTGTTTGATCATTTAGTTAACTCAAGTAATTGTTAAAATTCGAAAATGGAATAGAAAATTTTACCCATTTCCTTGAGATTTAACCATTAGTTGCGATTTTTAACAATTAGTTTTACTATTGATCAAATAACAGGCCCTAAGTTGAACTTAAGATTAAATCACCATTATTGTTTTGCAGGTTAACCCTTACTGTAACAAACAACGAAATATTATGCTCTCGCGTTAAAAAGACATCAACGCGCTCGTATAAATTTTACGAACTTATTTAACTTGCGTTTCATTTAAGAGGTACAGTCGAGTTCATAAATATATTATGTATACAGCTTAGTACTTTGTCTTTTTAATGTCATGTTTAAACTGCGAATATATGAATTGTTACAGCGATAAAAGTGACAAGGTACTAAAGTGTACGGATATTTTTATGCATTCGACTGTACGATTTGTCATTTATAGAATAGGATAAAATAGGAATAACTTTATTTAATGCTTACAACACTGGAAATGATTGTTCTAACTCACCATCTGACTTGACTATGCACCTAATGTAATAAAATAGGTATTTCAGTCAATGTATTCATTGAAAAAATGTATAATAAAATAAATAAACTGTAGTATCATTAAAGTAAGTTCACCATTTTATTGGAATCGGAGCACTCCGCCATTACATCGCCGTTATCGCCCGCCATTACGCTAAATGGCCCAATAAATGTTAAAGGTGCTGATACACTCAACGTTCAAAACACTCGCTGTTAAAACAAACCGGCGGTTTATCAGCGTTTTTTTCGGATGCCTCCATTACAATATAAAAAATAATCTAGTGATATTTCCTCTTCTTAGATATATAATTAAAAAACGTATTTGGTGTATTTTTACCCGAATTTTGACCGTCTTGAAGCATGCGACGGTTAAAAGATATAGATAAAGGTACTTATATTTTTATTCATTTCCCACGCTAGTGTTAATGGAATAGAGAACACAAACAAGTACATGGGCAATCTGATGGTAGGTGGATTTTAAGGCAAATAGAATCTCAACAGTGCACTGCAAATGCTTTGCCAACCCTGAGGACTTAGTCATGCCTACATGGCAGTTATTTCACACCGGAACACTTCAGCGTAATTGATGCGACTGCATGTACATATTATTATAAACGAGCGGTGCGGATACCACCTCCGTGTAAACGCACCCTAAAACCTATACAGTAGTAGATCCTAAAACTCTACCAACCTTGAATTGCTATAGAAATAGTGCCTTATAATATAATAAATACTGTGTAAGGTAAAGGTCGCTATTTAAAGCAATAGGCTCTAATATTTTATTACTTTGATTATTTTTATTTGCCAAGGCAATAGTTAAGTTATTAAAATACTTTAGTAAGTCTGGGTGTTATTAATGGTTTTATAAATTTATTGCGGATTGATTTATTTTATTGCTTTAGGGCTAGATACAATTCATTAATGGAGACCTAATTTAAACGTCCTATCTCTTTCACATTTGAAGGCCGCTGATTCGATAAAGGTAAATCAAAATAATATGGGACTATTTCACACAAATTGACCTAGTCTCGAACTAAGCTAGGCTTGTACAGGTACAGCACAGGATTGTTCTGTGTGATTGTTGAGTTATACAAATTGGGTTTAGTCAGTAACCTGCCGAGTCTCCAGGTTTTTACTTGAGGACATTACCAAATATAAAAGGTACCTTATAGTTCAGTCAATAAGGCTGCAATTACAATATTACTAAAATAGGTATTGGGGTCTTGTGTATTTTACTCAAATATTTAATTGGTATTACTCGGCTAAATTAAAAAGAGTAGCAAGTGATTAACATTTCGGCGTAGTGACTGTACTGTGGGTATGAAGCAACGATAATCATACTTGTATAGATAAATACAAACTTATATAAGTACACAAAAAACATCCAAAACTCAGGAACGAATATTTGCACTCATCACAGAAGTATTTGCCTGTATTAAAAGCCTGACAGATCTAAACGATTTGACACAATTAGACTGAAATTAAGACAAACGTTTTTTTTGCCGCAGGTAGTCGTAACAATTCATTTAAAAATAAGAAATATAAACTAAGCTATGAATACCTTACAATCGCTTATTTTTCGTACTGCTTTCATTTTTATAATAAATGGTTTTAATATACAGATGGTAAACGGTACTAGTTTTACAAAACGTTCATCTTTAGAAATCCTAGTCTTTGAAATGTCATATTAATCCGTAGTAAAGGAGGCAAGGGGCAAGGGTCAGCGCTCCCAGCCATCAGAGCTAAGGGCCGTGCAATATTGGAACGGACAGGGTCCCAGGTTCAAACCCAGCTTAGTTTCGTTACGGTTATCATTTATAATGATTGTTTTTTTTTTTATAGAAACGGATAGTAATATAGTATTTATTCAAATGTTTTTCAATATTAATAAGAATAATCAGGAGACCATCTCACACAAATTGACCTAGGTACAGTCAGCAGAAGTAGCTACGCAACCGAAGAGCTCTAAATGATCTGCACTCGACTCTATTGTCAAGAGAATACGTCGTGACTAGATCATTTTGAGCATGTTATTCTGCTTAGCTACTTTTGATGCTGACTGTACTCTAAAATATAAGTTTTAATTTAAGTATGAGTACTAGACAATGATAATATCTACTTACAAAACAGCCAACACATTAAAAAAACACAACAAAAAAAAACATTACCATGAACCAAACCCGAGACTACTAGCTTCGTAGTTTTCAATATACAAACTGGCCTTCATTTTAAAGGCGTATCCCAATTAAACCACCATCTCCCAACCAATACATTACCTCTCATTCAAATCCATACATTCTTAACTCAAAATGGCGTCATTACATTTCGCACGCCTCGCATTCCTCCGCAAGCTCCGTAATGTCAAAACGAACCTTCAATCAGGAGCACAAAGGAGAGAAATCAATGAGCGCCGGCCCTCATGAGCTAATATAGAGAAGCACGCGAGCTGGAAACCGGTGGGTTCCACTTGGTAGCTGAAATTCCACCTTTTTGAACGAAGCGGTTTAAAGCGCTTTGTGGTTGCCGGCTTAGAATAGTTCCACTTAAGCTTGAAGCGACTTACGGCCGAACCCTACATTCAAACGGCAGATAGATAGGGCTTATTTCGGGTTAAAATTTGACATTTGCCCATACTAAATACGTCAACGAAGTTTTATCACATTCTCAGTATTTAACTTATCTGGGAAATGAAATTTGAATCATGTTGCTATGTAAACTTCTTAATGACATTGTTTAAAAGAGTTTAATGCAAAATCACACACAGAATATTGTTATAAATATGTTTTCTTTATTAATTAAAACAATGTTCATTACATCTGCCACAATATCATTCTGAGGGCGTTGTTTCATGGGCTAATAATATTAAGTCTATTTTACGTAAAAATCTCAACTGAATGTACTTAATGAGGAAAAACGATACGATACCTGATTCTGGGGACAATCTCACACAAATTGGCCTAGCCCCAAACTAAGCTCTAGGCTTGTACTGTGGGTACTAGACAACGAAAAACTTACTTGTTCTATAAAAAAAATCCAACTCAGGAACAAATATTCCAGCTCGTCACACAAATATTTGCCCGTACCGGTGATCGAACCCGGGACCGCGTATAAGGCTGCTTAATTGAAAATGCACGCGCTAAAATGTGTTTTAATCGTTCTGACGGGACTTAAAAAATTTTTTTTTAACAAAAATAACCAAACGTAAAAAAATACGAATTTATGTATTGTTAAGTGAATGTTTAGTCTAATAACAAACAAGTTAGATTAGATAGAACTGGTATTGATATCAGCCCCAAGTGGCACGCAGCAGGCGCGGGCGCATGTGTATCGTGGGAACTGGATGCATTACTTCTGAACCAAACTCCGTCTAAATAAGAGCACGTTTCCTTATTCAAAGGGAATCCCGTAGGAAAATCATTTTAACACTTAATTTAATAGAAATTCAATGGCTACTTAAAGATTCTACACTGGAGTCGACGTTTTCTGTAGATATTTTCCTGTAAATTTATATAGGATCTTGTCGCAGTATATTAAAGATTAATTTTCACGTACCTACAGTACTAGGCAGATAGGAAGTGAAATGTGACACATAGCACAACCATGAAGTTCCTCCATATTGATAATGTTGTAATTACTATTTCTCCACACGCAACCAATAAGTTTAGCATTGTAATACTGGTGTTAACAATATCAAGTTTTAGAAGCTTAATGGTTGTGCAATGTGTCAGAATTTATTTGTTATCTGCGTAGTACTATAGTTTCTTCCTCATGACTTGACGTTGTTATTATGACAGGGTTCTATTGATTATCTTTAGATTATATTAAGACATAGCGTGTATATTGCTTTAAAGTGTAAAATCATTGAAAAAGTCAAGTAATATGAACAATGAAGTAGATTTTCGGTCATTTCGGTCGGTTTTTGTATTGAGGTCTAGGATTTTTTACGGAATAAATGAACTTTAGGTCAAAGACTACAAATACCTATTTACTGCAAATGAGATATACTATACCCAAGTAAAATAATTGTTTTAATCATCTTGTATTGTCTTAGAATTATGACCTTACCTCGATAATTCGTCATCAGCCCCCTATTTCAACATTCTGACAATGATAGATGAAAAATTTGCACATTGCAAAGTTAACAAGTTTTCACATCTGTGGGATACATATAACCTGGGACCTGTCATTGTCAAAATGATTAAAAAGGGGGCTGTTGACAACTTAGACTTAACAGTTTTAAATTCATCGACGAACTGAAAAAAAAGTTCTTTAAATAATCTATCAGTTTAACAAGAGTCGTCGTAAAACTCGTCGGCATTCTCTCGCCGTTGCATTAGAATAACATTTCTGTATAGTTTAGTTATAATTTAACTGAAAACTCTCTTGTTTTCCCACGCTGCGAGCCGTTACAAAGGCAACCAATAATTTAGACAATTTTCCAATATACAGGTTCACTTTGTATTTAGTTTAAGTCAAGAGCGGTAGCGAGGATTGTTTATATTTCAATTAAGTTTTGTAGTAATTTAGGGGAGGCTGTACTTTTGAAGTGATTAAGGAAAAGGTAATGTAATGTATAATATAGTACAAACTATAGCATCAACCTTGATTTATTTGAATTGACACGTAAATTTGATATGTAGACGTAATAGTCTATAGCCTAGAACTAAGTTTGGGTCTAGATCAATTTCGTTTTAATAGAGATTATCCCCTAATATATATTTTATCTAAAATTAGCAAGAAATAAATTACCACATTTAGAAGATTTGCCAAGAACTAATTAGCTTAGTCCCTATGGAATATAGTGGTTACTTCGTATAAAAAAGTCACCCAGTGTATCTCAGTATCCTAATAATGTTGTATCTAGGTATTTCAGTTGAATGACCAGAATAAAACGTAAAACATTTTAAACTGTTGGTTTTTTCTTATCCATATTCTTGTTACTGATTTGTTGGCGCATTTTGTTTAATACAGTTTAATTGATTTAATTATAATTAATATATTTTAAGAAAGTAAATTTATGGTTCTTACTGCAGTAAAAAAATATTAGAAAAATTACAAAAATAATAGGCACTCGCTGGCAGGATTAAATGCCCGAATTCCTTAGACTGTGTTATGTAATGAGTGATATCAAGCAACAATATACGGATTTACTTTAAGAAGACGATCTATCAGTGTAGTGATGAATTAATGAGATTACTCTTTAATTCCTACACCTAAAACACATTTAATTTTAAATAACCCTAAATATATATATATATATTTTAACAATATGGAGTATTTTACTCGTTGCTAAAAAAGCCCGATTGTATGCTGCAAAACAAAACCAATAATATTAATATTAAAAATTTCACTTTATTTGTAAATAATATTATAAATAATCTCACTTTATTCATATTTTAACTACTTCACAAAAAAGTGCTCGTACTTTTTGCAAAAGCGTGTTTACCCGCTCGTCGCTGGTCCCTCAAGCCACTCGCCAAGGGCAGCGCTTAGAAACCGCAACAGCGTATCGGCGTTACATAGCATTACTCGCCGCCTAATGCCGCGTTATTGCGCTTTATTACCTTCTACTACCACATAACACGTGGGTTAGTACATGTACACTGACATTTGACTCGGAAATCAAATTAATATTTTAATTTAACCACAGTGCTTAAATTAACCTGCAAGCAAAAGTTGTCCAGTCAGAACATGTTTATGTTATTTAAGAGTGCGTCTTCTGAATTTAGTGGGATTCGCCGATGAATGTGGTAGTCACGAGATTTGGTACCCACCTTAGGTCCAAAGTCAATCTGACATTCTACAACAATAAGGTAAAGTTTCCTAGAAGTAACAAATGACTTGACATCTCTAATGTCATTGACGAATTCAAGCATATTTTTCTTGAAATGTGTCCCAAATTAACGCTCGTGACCGTACGTAAAATGTCTAAAGTGCCATAAAGTGGGTGGAGTAACTTTTTTTATACAAGTAATAAATATTATGGGACAATTTTATAATCGACTTAGTCCCAAACTACGTTCAAAGCTTTTTATATTAGTATTAGAGAACGTTAAAAAATACTTATTTAGAGAAATAAATACTTAAATACAAACATCCAACTCTCAGGGCCCATTCTTCAGTCATTATTTTCCCATATTGGGAATCAAACCCAGGACCACTAGAAATACCACATTTTGCTATAATAAATTCGAAATTGACGTTTCTCAATTTTAATCATAATCTGCTTGGAAGCAAACAAATATTTACCATAACAGCTATAACACTTGAAAAAACATACTCTAAACTGGCAAACAAATCCAACTACAATACATACTAACTATCATGTTAGTATCCTGACATTGTACTGTAACGAGCTGATTGCAGGCCTGGCTGACCCCCGGCCTCCGAGACCGCGGCTGCGCTAAATGGAGCCCCGGAGCACCCACTTGCCTCATAACACACGCCAAGAAACTAAGCTGTGGTAAAGTGTTGTGTACTTCGCGTTTGGACTTGTGATATCTATACAAAAATATCATGATGTATTTGCAGTGAAAATCATTTACGTATTTTTTTGGCTTTTATTTAAAACTAAAGGGTGTTCACGACTTAATACACATAGAATCAATATTCTTGGAGACTTCCCATTTTGTTTCTTTAGTGATTGAATGTAGAAAAATCCGTTATTACTGCCGGTTTACCTTATTTGTAGTATAATTCGTATCAAAATGTATTTTTACATAGTATAAAACATTGTTGCTTCCTGCCGTCTGTCCCTCTGTATGTACGCTTAGATTTGAATGAGGTTTTCATTAATAGTCACTGATTAAAAAGGAAGGTTTGATGTAAAATAAGTTCTGAATTTTGCACGGGTATTACAGAAAACTTACCTAAACCGAAGCGAAGCGAGGGCGTGTCGCTAGATAATAATGAAATACAAAATATGAATATTTGCCTTTACTGGGAACCAAAACCGAGACCGTGTACAGGTCACCCGCGTCGTGAACTTCAACTTCTACTAGTATATCTTCACATAAATCCGCACATAATATTAAACCAAATGTTATCAAAGGAGTTGTATATACTCATGGCAATTCTGAGAACAAAATAGAGTTTCATCGTCCATTTTCCGCAACATCAAGAAGCAATAATTTTGAACAAAGACATTCATATTTTCGCTAGACAGGCCTCTAAAAACCAACGTGCACGTACCATGTTTATAGTACACAATAGATATGAAATAACTATAGGTTCTTTATACAGGACGCTGGTAAATTAGATGCTGATATTTTTGGATAATATATGGGAATACAGCGATTCAATTGAGACCGTTAAATCTGGTATTAGGTTCAAAAGCTGATGATGTTTTTAAAAAATAACTATTTTAATTATGTATTAATTATTTAACAATTTTAATTGAAAAAAGTAGTGGTTATTAAAATATCTGAATTTTAGTAGTATCCTGTTATAATAATACTATGTCTTTTGTAAAACGTTTAACCTGGTTAATATTTCAAGTAAGCTTATGAAACTTTCATTTTACGAGCTATATCTTAGCTCGTTTAAGTACACGTGTAGTTATTTCACTTTACAACCAAATTATAAATAATGGGACGCTAAGTAGCTTTGTTACGTTACCAACAATTTCGATGCCAACTGCTCGCCAGAAAGGTCCATTTTGGATGGAAATCAGAGCGACTGGCTCTGAACGAATATTATATAGGTTTGCGTAAAGGCGATATGAAATTGATATTTGCCCTAAATATGATATTATGGGTGTTAATCAATCGATTCATATTTTAAATAACCTCCTTATTTAATTGTACGTTTAAATTACTTTTTAAATGGCAGATATGCATAGTCAATTCAGCAAATAACTAAAACTAAGGGTGTATTAAAAGGGTGTATAATGGTGTATTAAAAAAAAACTACTTGAAACACAATCATAAAAAGAACACCCTCTGCAGCAGGTCTGGGACAGTTAATCAATTTCGAGCTTTGGCACCATACAACAATAATTTATGAACATACTTATATTAAAATAACCTTTGAAATATACGATTATACAATTATAGTTTTATCTTTTATTATTTATCATTTGCAGAAAAATATCGGAACAGTTCCTCAAAAGACAAATATTATAGTTTAAGTATAGACTCTAAACAGTTTATTTATTTTCTTCGTTAAACGTAAACTGGGATCTGTTTCATCTCACACTGACCTGCAGTGTCGAGGACGCTGTCCGCGCGTGTCGCTATAATTAGTGCATGCAAATGCACTGCTAATGACTGCACTATTGTGCAGGGCGAGCATTGAACCTGCCGACCAGTGATCGGAGATTTACGTGGGGTTGTATAGAAATTAATTTAAAAAAATATATTTAGGAAATAAGTTTAATAATAGTACCTTTATTAATGATAATATGTGTTGAGGTTATCACTCAATGTTGGTCAACATATACAGGGTGGAAATACAAACGTCATATGGACGGTCACTACCTTTGACATAGGAAATAACCATTTTTTTATGGTCTTTAACTATTTTTTAAGGTGTATGTGTTGTAGATATAAATACATACATAAGCTCACACCTTTATTCCCAGAGTGAGGTAGGCAGAGCTACAGAATTACTAACAAGTCTAAAAACTTGTTAATAATTCTGTAACCACATTTTGCACTACAACTAGGCTAATATGTTTACCAGTGTATTAGTGACAGGTTGCAAGCCCATCGCCTAACAGTACTACACAGCCTGTAATCCCTTAGTCGTCTCTTACGACATCCAAGGGAGGACATAGAGTGGCACTATTCTTACCCGGTAACCACGCTATATAAATGATTATAATTAATGACCCTTTCGATCACCATCATTAAACACGTCCGTATTGTTTTGTCCGAATCGACCAGTTCGATTCCCAGTTAAAGCAGACGAATTTTCATAAATCCATAAATGCAGTATTTATTATTTTCAAAAATTATAAATACTGCAAATATTTCCCATATTTAAGTAAAGCAGTTACCATCCGTAAGGCGTTCGTTTTTTCCACCCCGTGTTTAATTTCAAAAAATGCACGAAGAAATTAAACAAAAGCAATGTCACCTACTAGGTATAGTATAATGTGAATTAAAATATACTTTACATTACATACACCTCGCGGTTTTGAAAACGGGTCATAATGTAAATTATAATTAAAATTACCCCTTTATCTTGATGTTAAATGTATCATAATTAAATAACCAAGTATACGCTTTTTGCCGTCATTAAATATTGGGACTTCTATCCAATCTATAAAATATTCTGTCAAAGAACTTTCTAAGTAATATCATTATTTTATTTCCATGGAATTTATTTATTTCCCAAACGCTAAAACGAAACGGATAAGAAATATGCCAATGTCAAAGTCAAGTGAACTTTTAACGATTTCCTTATGAACTAATGACATACTTATGTGCATACTTATAAGGCGAGTAAAAAAGCCGGATGTTTCTATTGTTAACCATAACGTACGCATTAACTTGTGCTCTATGATGTAAGTTGACAGTAGGATTACTTAAAAAAAACTTATTTAACCTAAAAAGAAACTATTTTAACATACCACCGGGATTTAATAGAACTTTTTAATTTTAAGTGTAATATTAGGGAATATGCATTTCTTCACTGCTTCATTAAATGCTAATTTGTGTATCAAACAGTTGAGAAAAATCATAATATATAATAATACATAAATAAAACGAAGATGAGCTAATAAAGATTTGGATTTTTTTGTAAATATTTGGTTATAAATATCAAAAAGTAAGTACGTCCCTAAAAATTAAGTCTCTAGCTGCTTGAAATTCCCCCAAAGGGTTGGTTTAAAAAAAAGATTAAATGCTGGAGTTATTATTAAAGCAATCCCAGTTAACGGTACTTAGTTACCAAATACGATTTTCAAACATTTGTTTATGAGGTGTATGTACGTTTTTTTTTCAATTTGATTTCTTTTTAAATTACTTACTTAGAAAGTATAGATTTGCTGGGTAGTGATTCTCTGAACAACGACGGTCGGACGGACGGACGAGTGAATGTCCAAGCGGCGAGTTTAAGTACAGTCAGTGCGAACAAAACATATTTTGGCACGTGCATTTTCAATTTAGCAGCATGGTTTCTGCCAATGGATCGAACGGATAAGGCTGCTTAATTGAAAATGCATGCGCTAAAATGTGTTTTGTTCGCTCTGACGGGTCTACCTAAACTCGTCGCTGCGACCTCTGGGTCATGCCAAAAGAAATTAGATACTCCATGCTCATTTGTTTGATACTGGCCAGTTATACACCATAGTGAAGGCTGATTATATAGCTATAAATTTAAAAATGGAATACTCCGGAAATCTGCGTAATTATTTTTTAAATATTTTTTTTCTGATTGAATCTGACGGGAATTTGCGGTTACAATGGAACTTAGTCGACGAGATTTTCGTGTTATGATTTACTATGACTTTAAAAAAGGTTTAAAGCCCCAAGAATGTTTTGAACTTTTAACCACGACTTTTGGTGAGTCTGCTTGTTCTCGTGCAACTGTTTTTAACTGGTTTGCTGAATTCAAAAGAGGGCGGGAGAGCTTTGAAGATGAGGCGAAGTCGGGGCGACCGCCAACCGCAGTTATTCAAGAAAATGTGCAAGCCGTGGAAAAAAATATCCTTGAGAACCGACGAATTACATACGTAGAGCTTGAACGAGATCTAGGCATTGGATCAGCAGCACTGCAAACCATAATTCATGGACAACTGTCCCTCCATAAGCGTTGTTCGAGATGGGTGCCGCATAAACTCAACGATTTGCAGAAAGAACGCCGCGTGGATTGGTGTAAATTTATGATAAATAAATTCGACGCTGGCGAGAAGAAAACTGTGTATGATATACTGACAGGTGACGAAACATGGCTGTATAACTACGATCCTGAAACAAAGCGGCAGTCAACGGTATGGTGCTTCGAAGATGAACCGACTCCAACAAAATGTCGCCGAGCACGAAGCACACAGAAACAAATGGTTGCCTCATTTTTCTGCAAGACAGGGCATATTGCGACTGTGGTGCTAGAGGATCAAAGAACTGTCAACTCAGAATGGTATGTGACAGTTTGTGCTCCACAAGTGTTGTCAGCTTGGTGTGACAAGCGGCCAAAGTCAGGAACCCAGCACCTGCTCTGGCACCACGACAACGCCGCCCCGCACACTTTTGCCCGAACACTCGACTATTTTAGTTCGAAAAATATCACTATACTCCCTCACCCACCATATTCTCCTGACCTGGCACCCTGTGACTTTTACCTGTTTCCGAAAATTAAAGAAAAATTAAAAGGAAGGCGATTTGAAACCAAAGAAGATGCCCTGGCTGCCTATAATTATGAAGTTTCTGAGGTACCCAAAGAAGAATGGTCATTTTCATTTTCCAAGTGGTTTAGCCGAATGAAAAAGTGTATACGTGCTCACGGTGAATACTTCGAGAAAATAGATAGCAATAATAAAGAATAAACTTTGTAGTTTTTGAATATCTAATTTCTTTTGGCATGACCCTCGTATATACCCAAACTTTTTTTTTAAACAAGAAACGATTATAAAAAAAAGTATTTGGTTTATATGTGAAACTGAACAAAAGACTACCAACATCATAAACAACAAAACATGCAACCAAATCTGATCCAAAATAAACAAATTAATAACCATCTTATTGCAGTTTAATCTAACCACAATTCACCAGTGACAAGACAGTTACGAGTTAACCGCGCAACAAAAACAAACACACAGACGGATGAAGACTAATTGTCTGTTAATATCTTGCCATTATTGTATGTTACAAGAACCTTACATAATATAAACCCTATTACAAAGCTTTAAGGTTCGTTATATACTAGTTTGGCGGCTTAGCCTCGGTTCCCATACATTGTCAAAAGAGATCATTAGTCATTGAGGCGTAAGCGGAAAAGATTTTCATGTTATTATTTAGTATTAAATCCGTTTTGTAAATATTAATTTTAGTAGGTTATGATTAGAGTTAAGACTTTTGGTGGCACACCGTGGTTCTAGAATCCATGGAGTCGCTCTTTCCCAATACATACGACTTTGATTTTGACGTTCAGTATTTTAATAGTTCAAAATTCATTTATTCATTAAACCGTTAAACCAATTTAAATGAATTTTGGTATAGAGGATATCTCTGCTA
Organism: Acleris laterana; assembly: GCA_963966035.1. Taxonomy (NCBI): domain Eukaryota; kingdom Metazoa; phylum Arthropoda; class Insecta; order Lepidoptera; family Tortricidae; genus Acleris; species Acleris laterana. The sequence continues at coordinate 6,067,229 of OZ014459.1, read as the reverse complement.
TGTAAGCGTTACAAACAAGCAATTGTTAGTAGGTATAGAATAACCGAACTAAAAATGTATTCAGTTCATTTTGAAATATGACCATGCTTAAGGTCTAAATCAAAGTGGTATGTATTATAATAAATAGGAAATAGCGACTCCATGGATTCTAAAACCACAAAGTCCTAACCCTGTGGGCCTATTGCCTAACGCACTCGCAATCGCAATCGACTTCATAGCGGAACAATTGTTTTCATTTTGTATGCAGACAAGCCTTCGATTGTCAAAATGAAAAGGATAGCGTTTGCGAGTGCGTTAGGCAATAGCCCTTCTGGTTATGATGTAATAAATATTGATATTAAGCTGTTTTAACAGTCACATAATCACATAATAAATAGAAAACATCCAAGACTCAAGAACAAATACGAGCGCTTATCGCTTAAAGGTTTTCCGTAACCAATCGAACTTAAGACTAAGATCGCTGAAATCATAAGCAGCGGGTCTAGTATGGCTGCGTCTATATCGCGTGTCAACTGTGGATAAAGCGTCCGTCACTTTTTGACACGTGTACTTATTTACCTGTCAGAAGGTGACGGATGCCTTATCCAAAATGTATCACGTGATAAACGCGTATTAGGCCCCCTGGGGTCGGGGGGGCGTGCATCGCGTGACAAAATGTGGATAAAACATCCGTCACTTTCTGACACGTATACAAGTATGAGAGTGACGGATGCTTTATCCACATTTTTTGACGCGATAAACGCAACCATACAAGGCTTGCAGGGTTACTATTAACTAGGCTAACGGCCGTCAAATAAATTAGAAGCAAATAGGGAATAAGTATAATATTATACGTATCCTTCCTTAAGTCTAAATAAAAAAATCATTAAAGGGGAAGATAATGCGTTCGTATGTACTATTTTCCTTAGCAAAAAGTTCGTATTGTGACTGTGAATAATCGAAATTAATCATTATGTATGTTTAATTTCTTTTTTGAGAAATAAATAATTCTTTAAACCGAAGTTTTGAGTTTTGGCACCCTAAGGGCATCCTCGAAGCATTATTTAACCATTTTTTTTAATAATTCCTTAAGTTACGAGGTAATATAATATAATATAAATGAAGACAAATTAATATTTCCACTAACAATGTATTAGATTAGGGCAAATAATGGATATGTCTTATTAGTTCCATGGAACATTTTGTATTAAACTATGACGCAAGATTCAATACAATATTCGTAGTTCCATGGAACAAATGGGACATATCCCGAATAATTAGCACGTCCAATACAAACCCAGTTCATCTATTTAAATTCTCTGATTATATTAATCATTACATGCAGCACTGGGCCTCATTACTCGTCAGAACCTAGTCTTTAATCGAAGATTAAAATTAGCTGTCAGTTAATGAACGCAGGCGCCGGTCGGTTATTTAACACCACTTCAACGTACAGACGGCGACACGAGTAACCACACCGACAAGGTTGTCGAAAGTATCGTGACACGCTCTTGTACGTTCAGGAATAGAGTCGTGAATTGACATTGTTGGCAATAATATTTTGTGAGATACCTTGGTGGAGCTGTGTACGATCTTGATACTTGCTCAACTTCGCATATGATTATGAAGTTTGTATCAATTTTGATCTTTATAGCGTGCGGTTTAAAATTACTTTTGCGATTTTATTGCTAAGAAGGATACGAGATTGCAAAGGTTAGATCGCTGTATTATAATTGTTTTTCACGCTTATTTTGCTTTAATTGAAATAAATCCCTTCCCTAACATTTATTATTAATTTTATTGTTTATTGATTCGCTTTGTGTTTTGTTTTGCGGTGGTTTATGATGTTTGGTAATTGTATTTTTGTATTGGAGGAGCAATTAAAAGGCATTCTAAGATTTATTTTATTTACTTTTTCTCAGGGAATGTTTTAGAGCTCGCGACTTTACAGTAAAAGTTTTAGTTAGATATTTCAAATGTTTTATCGACTTTTGACATTGAATTGACTTAGCTGACTGCAGAAGAAAAGCCACAAACTATAAATTAAATTGGTAATAAAATTATTAATAATCAATACTATGTATATTTCTAGTTCAAACCTTAAGGTCGGCCTAGAGTTTTAAAGTTGACGAGCAACAAGGTACAAAAGGACTTAACAGACGCGTATGGAGCAAACCCCATGTGCTTCTGTTTAGGCAACCAGAGTAAATCCTCTTTAACCAAACAATTGTCCTCGCGTGTGATATCCATGGCCTTATTTCTTTAATAAGTTCATGTTGATCGTCTTAAAATCGATATTGGCTGATAATACACCATTTTAAAAGTAACAAGGAGTGATCGCCAATAATTCATAAAAAAACTTCAAAAGTATGCAGCGACTTATAAAACCGACTGTACGTACATTTGGCAAGTTTATTCTAAACAATCATTTTTGGATGTACATTTTTGACCCTAACGAATCAAATCTATACTCAGTTTAAATAATAGCAAAGACGCCTTTATCCATGCATATTTTTTCAGTTGTTCGTGTTTCCGAAGATACCCGAAGATACCCGACCATTTACCTTGTATTGTATTACGTGATGTGTCATGTCGATGGCTAGCCTATTATGGAGGCGAAGTTGCCACTGGCCATAATGGGCAAGCGGGACATGACCTTGCTTGACGAGGAAGCTTGTCACTAATGATATTTCGTTGAGGTTTTTTTTACGGAAAATAGACTCAACTCCACGGGGTACAAACCGGGAACACCTTAAAATTACGAATTGCATTTATCTAACAGTGCTAATATCAAATAAAATATATGTTTTATTTAATTCAGACTCTATAAATTACGTAAAATAATACTTTAACGTAATTTAATTTCTTCTTGTATAATTTATTAATATTGGTGTAACAACCTATGTATAGAAATCAATATTTATTTGTCTGTTCGTACTTTATGCGCTGCGATACTGTTCATCCGATTGCAATGAAAATGTGTAAAAAGACAGTTTGAGTCCCGGGAAATAGGACAGTTCCCGAACGAAACCCTATAAATAAATAAATGACTTTGTGGACGCGGTCGCGGGAAACAGCTAGTTAACATGATAAAAACTATGATGGATTTAAATTGATCACATGTAAAGTAAACAAGTTCGGTTAAGTTCATCTCTACGATCCTAAAGTAAAGAGTGACTACCTATGCAAAAACCATATTAAATAAATCTATTTTACACAATTACGAGCGTTGTACCGTCTATTGTGCGTCGACGCAGCGATTAGTGCTCTTGCGCAACCTCATTCAGCCGCGGCTAATTTTATATACCATTTTAATCTCATGGCTACGACCATCTGTCAACCATTATGATTTTGATAAGCCATTTCATATCATAGGTGTTGTTGGTTACGACATGAGATTCAAAGTATCAAGAAGGTCGCGTCGCATGACATTCATTTGATCAATTGGTACGTTTATGCACTTACATATTTACGTGGTAGATTTTTGATGTGTAAGTGTCCCTCACTTACTGTGTAAACATAATTGTATCTTTTATCTTTCTTTATACATTTTATGATACGTTGAAGAATAAATTTCTTCAACGTATTTTTTCCAAATAATCTTTAAGCAGGTAATTTAAAAAAAATCTTTTCTATACCAAGTTTTGCATTTTTATCTTTGTCATTTTAATATTCAAATGGAAAATATTGATGCTTAGAGCTTTAGATATTAATGCGTAACAGAAGTTACTGACTACAACATATTCAACAATCGTGGAAATTCGACTTGATTTAGGGGATGAGAAACGTTATAGCCCGGGGCTTTAAATAGACAGCTACATTAAAGTATCGCTTCACGATCCCCTTAATTATCGTAGTTACTTAACATCGTTCTCCTGCCCTTGTCCCAACTTATTTGGGGTCGGCGCAACATGTTTTTTCTTCCATACTACTACTTCTCTATTAGGGTCTCCCCAGATCTATCGACGCGGAATCGGCTTGAGCCGGTAAGAATAAGTTTTATGTCCACGCAATAACATTGAAAACGACGTCGTTCCGTTCGCAACGCCGAGCCGAGCCGAGCCGAGCCGAGCAATACCTTTTTCACTCTTACTGCACGGACATATAACTTTTTCTTATCAGCTCAAGCCGATTCCGCGTCGATAGATCTGGGGAGACCCTTAGTCGTCATCTCGGTAGTTACTCCCTTCCTTGCCATATCATCTTTCACACAGTCCATCCATGGTTTCTTTGATCTTTCCCTACTCTTGTAGCCATCCTCATTCATACTCAACTTTCCTGACGATATTTTCCTCCCTCCGCATCACACGCCCATACCATGACCACCCATTTCTACACAACTTTTCAGTCACCGGTGTCACTTTCACTCTTCCTCTTATATACTCATTCCTTATTCTATCCATTCGTGTAACACCACACTTCGCTCTTACATACATACATACATACATTAAATCACGCCTGTTTCTTAGAGGAGTAGGCAGAGACTACTTCTTTCCACTTGCTACGATCTTGACAAGTTTCTTTCGCTTCTTCCACATAGATACATCGAGTCATGCACGCACGTCGGTTTCGGGTACTTAAGATTCGGCCCTTTTCCAGTATTTAGCATTCTCAATTCAGTTGCATGCAATTGCCTTTCATTCATTCCTTTCGTAGCCCAACATTCGGCCTAATACATAGTTACCTAACAGCAAAACCTAATTTAATATGACACATGATCATGTAGTAATGTTTTGCTAAAATAAAAACCCTTCCAACGTTCAAGACTTATTTCAAAATGACTGACATCGCATTAAACTTTTATATTTGTTGAATCGTTTATAACATTTGACTTGTACAATTAAACGTGAGAGGTGTTAGTTTTAGAGTGAGACGAGCAGAGGTCGCACAGGTCAGGTGTTTTCTACATTATATGTTTTAAGTGGTCTTAATAAATTAGTTTTTATTTTAATTACGCAACTGCTTAAGGTTTCGTAACCATTAAGAAGGAGGGTTGAACTACATTCATTTGTCCCTAAAAAAAGTCTCAAATATTATTCTCCATTAGTGGCAAATAACTCTAGGCTCGTACCTGTATTAGACTTGTCTAGATTAAAAACGATAATAAGTACTATGCTAAGTTATGTTGCTTTCAAAGGTAACTTAACAGGTAGAAAAAAAAGAAAAAAATACGCAAATAGAATGAAAATAGCTACCTACCTAAATTTAAACATAAACAATGGAATATTTTAGTAGTAAAGCAAACTAGGTATATAAATAAATTAGCATCAAAATACGCTTTAAGCCCCGCAATATAAATTAGACTTAAAACACAAAGTAGATACTCCAGGCTATACTTAGCGACGGAAATTTTACAGCCTAAGTAAAGCCCACAAAACTCACATAACAATTAAAATCATAGTCAACGATAAACAGATAGTGCATTAAATATGATTCAGTGTTTCAGCCAGCCGGAACCTGGTTAATGTAGTCTCTGTTATTGGATGCTATAATTTATCGGCGCAGGCGCGTGGGAACGGCGCGGGCGCACGTCACACCGCAGTGTAATCGAACTTATTAATTAATTTTTATACGCAGTCATTAATTGTTTGTGGTGATTAGGCGAGTTACAATGTGGCTTAATTTGGGGTTACCGGCAACTTGTCTAAGTGAGATGAGTTGTCAACTAGGGGCTAAGTTAGATGGGCTTCGTTTTTAAATGTACTGACTTACTCTTGTTGTGATGCAAATTAATTGTCTAAGTGAGATGACTCACGGGTTGTCAACTAGGGGCTAAGTTAGATGGGCTTCGTTTTTGAACTTACTGACTTGCTTTTGTGATGCAAAGTAAATCCACTGACTATATTCGTTTTTATTTGAAGATTAAATAGGTATCCTCGTATCAAATACGAAGAGCTTAAGTAGGACTACTAGGCTTAAACACTATAAACATTATTTTTAAAATGTGTAAATCTGAATTACTTTGCAATGTTTTTTAACTTCGTCTTACTACGTTCCTTACTACGCGCTGCCACTTTAGTTTGCCGGTTAATACGTCAAACGTCGAACTAAAAACTGAGTTTTTAATGAGAATAACGCTACTGCAGGGAGTCGATCTACTAATACTGGATAAAATCATATTGCCTTTTACACGTCATCGTAAGAGTAATATTGGTTGTAACTCAGCCGCCATTACTGTCAGATAAATGAGAGCTATCGTAACGTTGACAATACGAACATATCAAAAGCAATATCATTTTACCCAGTATTTGCTTGGCCCAGATTTTAGGCAATATGGTTGCTAGGCTAGGTGGTTTTTAAATGTTTTTAAAGGGTTTTCGGTGTGATAGGTAACTGTTTTAAGTTCTAGTGAAGCAAGGAAGGTAACGTCACCGGAGTATCGGCGATGGTATCAGAGCGAGGCCGATTTAATTAAACAAGTCCAAGTAACTATTAATAGTGCTTGTTGATTTTCTATTAGCCTTGTGATATTTCGAATTCCATATCCTCTACATATAGTAACTAAAGCGAAAATTAAAACATCATTGGTTAAGCCTAGGATCCGAAAGCACGGGAAGGCCTGTTTTGCAAATTTTAATCATGAAAAGCTTTTTTATTGCACACGAGCCCTCAGGCCAAGTGATGGCAAGTGGAATCTGAGACCCATAGACATTTGCATTCTTAAGACTACAATCTCAAGACTCCAATTCTAACATTTTGAATGCGTTGCCAACCCTGAGAACTAAGAAGTAAGAAGATGCTACGCAACCGAAGAGGTCAAAATGATCTGCACTCAACTATTGTCATTTTGAGCATGTTATTCTGCTTAGCTACTTTTAATAATAATAATAATAATAATAAAATCTGTTTATTTCAATATTTGAGTTAAGTATATTTGTGTTTTGTTTTGATGCTGACTATACAAGTACAGAAGAAGGTTTTTCTAACGACTTTTAGGATGGGAGAACGTGCCTTTTTAGTGCTCCTTTGTCTATTGCATAATTCGTATTCATTCACACATACAAGATGCCCAATAAGTAGATCCGCCAAGAATGCGAAGGTCCTGCTTATAATTTCCAGCAGTGGAAATCTTTCAGCTGACATGATGACGATAACGACTCTTATCCCATCTCATTATGAACGCTGACATTAAATTGTAGTTATTACAAACATATGAAATTTCAAATGTCAACAGCAATTTGAACTGGTTCAAAGCTGTTTAAAATTGTAGGAAAAGACTTGAAAAAAAGAAATCGTTAAATTAAATGTTTTTAATCTTTATTAATTGAAATAGTGGTCTAAATTTTAACCACAGCCCATTATTACTCATTTGTAATAACCACAAAAACAAAAGTCGGCGAGACAAAGCCCACTTTAACGGAACGGATCCATCAATTAAGTTGGATCGGGCGTGGACTTTTGATTGATCCATCAATAAGTACATAAATCCATTACGGTTGCGGTACGCATGCGTCTAATTGTGTTTCTGCTGTCTGTGGAAATGGATCCCTCGTGTGTGCGTGTGTGGATCCTTATTTGGGTTGCGGAAATGTTAACTGATTTAGTGTAATGTCTTTTTGTACAAGTTCCTGCGCTTATTTCGAAGAGTTGGTTAGCCTGGTTAAGCGCGAGTAGGACATGTGTATCGAAAGTTCTACACACTAGGGTAGTATATTATAAAGTTTTATGATTTGTGTGGGGTTTGCATTATAATAACATAGGTGTGAGAAAACGCATTTTGTATATTTTTAGCTTCACAGTCATCTTACAAGTCATTAAGGTCTTGTTAATATTAATTTATTAAATAAAAAAACAGCTCCAATAGTACATCTCAATTAAAACAAAACCAGTTTCAAGCACTGTGATCCCTTTAAAAGATTAACCAAATCCGATGAGCCGTTCATACACGTATAATGACTGACAATGATCTAATTAGGGTATGCGTACACGCATCTGTCATAACAATCCATGCGCTTGCGCTCTGTCCCGTGGCCCAGTGTCAACTAAATGTCAAAGTACAGTCGCGAGGAAAACTGATTGAATTATTCAAACTACAAAATTTTCAAACCAAAAGAAAAATTTGCCAGTTTTTTTTTGGATATTGACAATTAAAATATCCATACTGCCATATCGTATCAAAAATACCTAAGGTATAATCAGTGGTAAACAGTGTTAATAAAGGTAACTTCAACAAATTTGTATGCACGTAATAGTCGACCAAGAGACTGACCAATTTTCGACTCTATGTGTAGAACGTTATGGTCTAAAAGTGGTAAAGGAATTTGTTGGTGGACTGTACAATTATTTTACTACCATTTTAGAATACTTTTGCGCTTCGTCTTCATTAATCTTACATTTTTTTTTTACAATAATTTATGGCAATAAGTTGTACCTACGATATAATTTCAATTATACTTTTTTTTGTTACACTCTTAAATAGCAGGGTCATAATTACGAACTGTATTATGAAATAAGAGCTAACATGACCCTTTATTTTTGCTCGCCAGTATAAAATATTTAAACTGTCAACTTATTGTAAACCGTACACTTGCGGCTAAACGACCCCGTCAAACATTTAATTTTAAAGCCCTTCAAACTATATCTTTCCTTCAATCAAAACCATCTGATTCTGTTGTCATATTCTCAAAGCTGGTGCTATCTCTTTCCGGATCGGGGTGTCAGTGGGAGATAGTGACAGCGGGGCCTGATACTGTTGTTGAATGGTTTTGAATAGGGTCTGATCGGCTTACGTCGGTTATCAAATGGTACATCGGGGTACCACGTGCCGGGATTACGACATTTAAATCTTATGTAGGAAGGTTAACTGCTTATGGTCCGTTCCATCTTACCTGTCCTATTTAGTAAACACTTTTATCTGCTCTCATATCGTAAAGTTCGAATTATAAGCTTCAAAACGAATTTATATTGGCATACTTTATAAACAGAATACCTACCGAAAAAATAACACTTTATCACATTATTTCTTTAACAAAATAAAATAATGTTATACTTAAAGTATTTTTTTTACCGTTAATGTTACCAACGAGGACCCATATCTTTTTTTTTTATAATGGAACTCACATGCGGTTCGCGTCATTTTTACAGCATTACAAAAAGTTTTCATTCCAATTTTTACTGGTCTTTGACAGCGCCCGCTTTAACGCATGCGCGGTGATGTGCTATGTTTTGCCGCCATTCATTGAATACGTTTTGTTGTAATGTATGAGAGTAGATAAACTAGTGTATGAAACACTCATTATGCAACAATTTCATCAACTACTATTATAACCTCAAAATGCTCCTTTTCGAGGAAAATATTACATTTCTAGTAAAATAAGGGATAAATTCGCCTATGTACCAATGTATTGTCATTGTTTGTGTGAAATAAAGAGTTTACGTCATCATTTAAATAAACCATCAGTGATGTAAAATCTGGAAAATAATGCGTATAATATGATCTGTAATTCCATTCTTTACCAGGAATCGACCGTTTTAGCATAAAAAGATGTATTTTGAGGCTATAAAAGTGTTTACTAACAACAAGTACGATAAAATGGATTTGGTAGCTGTACGTAACTTACGACATTTTTAATTATTTGCCTTTTATCACTAGTATTTGGAAATCTACAGTTCTACCCTGTTTCTACACTTACGGACTCATAAATTGCAGAAATGTATAAAAGTTGGTTCGTAAGTTCATGCAGTTTACGTGTTCGTGAGTACGTGTACAAGAAGGCAACTTGGTAGTTCGATTACTTGGCCCTAAAACGCCTATTCCATTATTTTATTTTTATTACCAGCGTCGAAGCTGTTTCCAACATACCAATCCATATTAATAAATAACTCAACTAATTCGAGGTCAATGAGGATCGTTTCAGAGTTGTCCCTCTCATTGTTAGTTACCTAAAAATATTTCACATCATGTAAAGATCGGAAAAAAAGCAACAGTTACAAATCTATTCATAATAAAACATTCCAAAACTCACTGGCAACACTCAACATACGAATCAATTTAGAAGCCACTTTCTTTCATGGTTGTCGTCCACCATTATTTTGGAAAAATAATAATAATTTGGGAATAGTTCTGGCTCTCGGCCGCGCTAAAGCAAGTCATCGTATGCTCTAATATAAATAACTCGTATTAAACGAAGGGTTACGGCAGGTGCACACTAGAGGGAGTCATTAAACTTTATAAACAAAAGTTGAAAAGTCCATTTTAAATTGCCACGGAAGAAAGTTCTCATTGTTACAAAAAAAATAATTCGTGGTTATCTCTAGGATTATTTCTTATACTTTATACCTACCTATCTGATTCACACACATCCCATCTCCTTTGTGTAGAGAAAAAAATGGTTCGATTAAGCCGAATGTATTTTTCCCAGATTTTTATTTGCTAAAAAGTTAATTCCAATAGCAGCTGCCTTAATCGTAACCTTCCCAATGTAATAAGCAGTTGGGAAAAATTGGGAAATGATACACTTGACAAAAATATACAGCTACTGGAAAGTACAATCATTAAAAATCCCCTCTCATTAGGCAATCATAACATTTTAAATTTAGCACGACTGAATCAGGAACGACGAAGAAAAAACCTATGCCATTTAGCATAGTTTTTCTTCGTATCATGTGTAGCCTTAGTTATTATAGAGATAACTTCAAGCTAATGTTTGCTTTTTAAACGTGGAATGCCAGTGTGCCCGCCCCCTTATTGTCGTAATGGTCTTACGCGCATTACGTTATTTTTAGTGGTTTGTGACGAACAAAAAACCTCGGAGATAATTTGAGTTATGAAAGGACTGGCCTTGTCGACAGGTTGAAATATTTACTAATTTAATAAAATAAAAGTAGCCATAGAACAAACGAAGTTATTAGTACTAATGAAATTATAACTTTTGATAAAGCTAGAGAAGAATCTTTCAAAGAATTCATGTAGGTAGTGTACAACACTTAAGAATTTACCCATTAGTTCCATTCATAAACGCAAAATAGCTAAAATACATACATAAATTAAATCACGTCTGTTTCCCAGAGGGGTAGGCAGGGACCACTTCTTTCCATTTGCTACGATCTTGACAAATTCATACATCGAGTCATGCACGCACTTCGGTTTCGGGTACTTAAGATTCGGCCCTTTTCCAGTATTTCTCCGATTTGACTCGAAAAAGTACGCCTACCCGTCCACTCACTTTCGATCTGTATATCTCTGTCGTCAATCTTCTTTCATCCATCCTTTCCAAATGACCGAGCCATCGAAGCATGCCCTTTTCAATCTTAGTCACTACATCTTCTTTTATTCCACATTTCTATCTGACTTTTTCATTCCTTACTCTATCAGTTAAAATATGCTTTCAAAAGCAAGAAAAGCAAGAATGTGTTTATTTGAAACGAATTTCCGATACGATTATGATTTTCCAAGAAAACCCCATACATAGGGCGATCGTCATCATAGTAAAAATACATCACGTTGCCAAGATCTATAAACTGAGACATGTTTCATTTATGTTGGTGGGTGGGGATATCTTTGCCACTATAACGTGTAAAAATATAAAAGCATTTATTCCCATACTTTTTTTTTTTAATTTTTTTTTAATACATTCGGAAACTCCTAGCATATGAGTCAGCTCTTAATTTTAGGCAGTCTTATAGCGGTGTCCAGGCTGGTCCAATTTTTTATTGAACTTCCTACAGTTACTCCCAGCGGGTCTGTCATGATCGAGTTTATCGCTTTGATAAATGTGGATAAATCATCGGTTACTTTCTCACAAATAGGAAGTAAGGAAGCGCGAGAGTGACGTATGCTTTAACCACATTTGTCAACCACCATAATTTTGACCATAATACAACTGGGCAAAAACTAAGTAGACAAATTTGTCTATTTTATAAAAACTATAACCTAAAATAGTACTCCAAAAATGATCAATTATATTATCACAGCTAACACCAAAATAATTCGAAGCGGCCATATTCAGCGTGATACATATCTACGTAGGTATACGTAGTCGCTAAGTCAACAACGACGCCTTTACAGATAGTTTCATACTTGAAACGTGATAACAGCCCTAATTGGTGACGTGTTTATTGTCTTTTGGCAAACGTTACTTTACGTAACATTTTCGGCACGTGAAAGTTGATTTTTACCCGATTTCCCTTGTTTGAGGCTAAAATTTACATTTAAATTGAACACTGTTTAGGTTTTCTGATCTCCTGGTAGCCAATTACTTCTTACTTGAATGACTTCTCAATAAAAACATTTCAAGTAAACTATAATACAAGATGATTATTACAATTTATAACCAAAAAAAAAGTAATACCAGCCTTGCACTATTTGGCTATAATGTATGTAATAATTTTATCGAAGTAATAAGAGACGAAGTTAAATTTTTCAACAAATATAGACGGTAATAATACTACAAAATGCATTCTGAGGCCCTAGACAAGATGTATTCGGCGTTCGTTATCATTATCCAAAATGTATAGAATTGTCGTAAGCCGTCAGACGGTCGTCGCGTCGACCACTTACGTCCATTCCATACATTTTGTTAGTTTCCCAAAATCGTTTACGTTAGCGTTAAGCAACTTGTCTAGCCTCACAGATTTTGAATGCTTGCTTTTTATATTTCTACATACATAACAATAGATGTTTTTGAATTTCCTGAAATTTCAAGATCTTTTCTACGAAACGTTATGGTGTTAAAATGACGCGTAAATGTGTTAATTGAATGTAGTATTGGCGCTGCTACGTATGTGGAAAATACTGGACTCGTGATATTACTCTTGATTTTTGCATTTCACAATAATATTCGAGCGTCTATTGGCACAGTAACGGAGTATTAGTTATTCGTGTAAATACCGACTTTTGTCGTCATATTGAAAATGATTAGACCTCAGCGTCATCTTACGTCTAATAAGTTAATAACGCGTTGTGTAATATTTTGACGTATTGTGACGAATCTCGAACGACGAATGATTTAGTATCTAAGGGCTTTGAAATGGACAAAAGTGAGTTTCTCGAACGATTTAGGTTATATTTTAATAACCGAGGTCGTTATTGCATCACTGATTGTTATATTAAAGATTTTCTTATTCACCTCATGGAGAGAGCTGAAAATATTGCGGAAAAACGTACTGCTATAATTTATCGATGACAGTTTTTATGAAAACTCGTACCTTTTACACTATTCTAGGCTTCTAGGCTAAGGTCATGTGTGTTAACGTAAATCTATTTACGTTCAAAATGTTAGGGACTATAAAATCACAAGTAAACAAGAAAGGCATTTTTAATAAACAAGCTGAGCTCCTTAGCTCAAACATACTGTGTAACCAATATAAAATAAAGTAGTTCATTATAGGTTGAAAAAAATGGGACATAACACACATAACTGTTCTACAGTTCTGTCCCTTTCTCTCAACCTAGCCCATCATAGTAACCCCCAACTGAGAAATAACTTTTCCCACTAAAAACAATCTCATTTCACTACGGCGGGTGGTAGGACCTTGTGCAGGGTCCGTCCGGATCGCTAACACCATCTTATCCATTAACCTACCGCCAAACAGCAGTGTTCGCATTGTTGTGTTCCGGTTTGGGGATAAGACAGCCGGTGAAATGACTAGCATAGAGGCATTCCATCTTAGTCCTCAGGGTTGGCAACGCATTTGCAGTCTTAGGGTTGCATTGCAGTCTTGTGAATGCGAATGTCTATGGGTCACAGTTTCCACTTACCATCAGGTGGCCTGTGTGCTCGTTTGTCTTTTCTATGCCATAAAAAAAAACGACATCTGCAATCTGTATAGAGTAAAAAGAAATGTGACAAACCTGGTGAACATGTTGTGTGCGTGACTGGTCATGAGTGTGTGCGCGCGAGTCAGCGTCCCCCCGCGCCCCGCGCGCTTGCATCATTAACGAAGCCGGGCCTGCTGTCACCTGTAACAATTATAACCTTAAAACAACAGATCAGACCTCAATTTAATGACATAAACTCTACGGTTTAAGCAATTTTCATCTGCTCTATTAAATTAAACTGCATACGAATCTGTTCATCTGTTTGCTACGATGATGTGACAAACCAACCACAAACTGATACACGCAAATACACGGATACACACGTTCAACTTATGACACGTATTTACATCGAGGGTTAATCAGTACGATAGACCTTATGGAAACTTGGACCTTATGGACCTTGTGGAAATTTATAGAATTACAACAGGATAAGTATAAGGAAATACTCGTATATGAAGGTATTTCTTTTGTGGTTGATTTCTTGCCATCTTAAATTAGTCCAGGGGACCGATTTTTGACTTTCGAGCGTTCGATTTCAAAACCGAGCGGTAGAAAATATTCGAATGCGACGATCTTTCACGCTTTATTTTCGAATAGTCCGTAATTCCATATTTTTGAGATTCTCACTCGAAACTGAGGGATTGACTAAATAGTATGTTGTTGGAACGTGTTTTATTATACAAAGTCGATGTTTCACCGGTTTTTTGTAATTCATATTTTAAATGCGAATAAATGTGTGAAGCTAACAAAAGTTGAAATTATAACAAGTAATGTATTATTTAATTGCGAATGAGATTTTTTTACGCTTATTTTCACTAAATCTTAATTAATTATTTTCGCTTATTCACTGGTTATAAATTTAGGAAAAATGGAACGCTTTCTCGTCTGTGGATGTCTATGGCGTTGCTAGGTTTCCAGGTTTGTTTTATGTTTTAGTTTTAATAAGTTTGACAGATGTCCAATGATACTTTCTATTGATAGAATTCAAAACGAATGACACGGACCGCTCGTGTTCATATTTTCTATCGCTCGTAAGACAAAAATACCATTTCATTGTTTTTTGTTACTTTCGATTGAAACTTTCGAACGCTCGAAAGTCAAAAATCGGTTCCCAGTATCAGTAACGCACGGGTTGATTGTTTAATAATAATCAAAGTCAAAATCATTCATTAGTTTTCTGCGACAGGGCTCTGTAATGGCTATACAAAAGTGGTCGACTTGATGCTGTAGTGTCATGAACTTTTGTTAAATGCTGCAGTCAAAATTATTCAATTTCCGCGGTCACATGTCGTAGTTTTCATGCAGCAAACTGTTTATTATTGAACTATAAATTAGCATAACTTTAATGAGATAGGCAAAGCTACCTATACCTAGTTAGAACTCATTGGTTATTCTTAAAAAGGTTCTGGAGCTCCCGTTCCTTATAAGGAATGCTAAATATTTCTTCATTAGCATTGCGTTGGTCGGACCAATCATTGTACGGCGATGCCCCTGATATGGGCATGGGGGGAGTGTTATGACTTCTGTTTATTAAAGCAATAACAGATGTTACAGACGGACAATTATTATGACGGTTTTATGATCGCTAACAAGTTTTTTCCTTATTCGTTTGACGAATCACAAGTCATACACACGTTATGTGACTGATCAAATGTAAAGGGACCTTATGGTGATTGGCGGTTAGTATGTTTTTATTATTGCTGTTGTATAAATAGCACAGCAGAAATAATCAGAATGGCATAAACGCCCGCAGCCGGTCCGTTTCATTTGGATTACCAAAAAAATATAAACAGACAAAAAAGTTGTACAATTTTGGCATTTGATGATTTCTGTTTTTGTCATTAGCATGCATATTTACTTTTGAGTTTTAAAATATGATCTCCATGTCATTTGTCTATCCATATTTACATACTAATACCTCGTGTGGTTGCCAAGTTAGAATAGTGCCACTCCAGTGACTTCCCGTGGATGTCGTAAGAGTTGACTAAGGGAATAAACAGTACTGTTAGGCGAGGGGCTTGCCACCTGTCACTAATACGCTGGTAAATATCTTAGCCTAATTGTCAAAGATCGGAAAAACGCACGTCATTTTGAAAACATAACCCTGTTCCATACAGCGGAGACTTCCTTATGTTAATAAAAAATATTATTAGGTATTTTATAGATTTATCCTACCATAATTTATATGGATTAAACGTCGATTTTATTAATGAATAACACCGAAATGGCTATGGGAAAAACACTTTCACCAATCAAAAAGAATGATTTATGAGACGAAAAAGTTCTATCACAGTCTACGGACGTCGTTGGCGTTGGTATACTGTTTGTGTTGTCTCATAACCATTCTGGTGTCTATAATAAAATTGTCGCTGACTAATTATAAATTATGGTATAATATATCTTTAAAATACCTAATGATATTTTTTATTAACATCATAAGGAAGTCTCTGCTGTACGGAACAGGGTTATGTTTTCAAAATGACGGGCGTTTTTCCGATCCTTGCTAATTGTGCAACATATGGTTACAGAATTATCAACAACTTATTAGAAGTAAGTGTTTCTGCAGTTCTGCCTACCCTACTCTGGGAACGCAGGCGTGAGTTTATGTATGTATGTACATGCTAATATTATACATGCAAAAGAAACCGTTTGTTTATTGGTTAGTTACGCTTTCACAGTTAAACCACTAAACATTTGAATGCGTTTGGAGATTGAGCACCGTGGAAAGACGAACGCTAGGTACTTTTAACTTGGAAAAATGTACAGTACCCAAGGGAATGGCGATAAACGAATTATACACGGACGGAGACCCGGGCAACATTTGGTCTAATATAAATTTGCATCACATATTCATTCCTCATAAACTAAGAACTAAGTTTTGCTCTGGGTCAGATTACGTAAAATTTCCCACTGATGCGGTTTCAATCCAAAAAGTCGCACCCCACCGCCTACATTGGCGTAACGCCACTTTGTAAATTATAAACTCAATATTTATTATAATATTACTTACTGATTGAAGCATGTTCGAAAAATATCCTTTACTATAATGTTTAATACAGAAGTATTAAAAAAACTTTGTATCAAATTGTAAAAAAGTGACATGGCAACAACCAATACCTACTTGAGCGTTAGAGACCAGAATAAATATTGTTCAATTTGGTTGCTATTTCAAAACCTACCAAAGCACGTCATACGCATGTAATTCTTAAGTGCCCAAAAATGAAATTGTGCTAATTCGATTAGACTGTTACATTACTACACATAACACTTTACTACGTAGCTGACTGTATCAATATTATCTGTATATTTATGTTTTATTTGCAAAGCGTCAACATGTAATTTAGTATAATAAAGTGTTACCAAGGCTTTTATAGGTTGCCATGACGACGTCCAGGTCATTCGGTTTAGCAATTAAGTAACCACTCACTCTTTTCTTGAAAACACTCAAGTTATATTTCTTTATAAAAAAGGAAGCTAATTTAACTCTCTAATATATTGCATAAAAAAACAAAACACTTTTTGTGAATAGTATTTGGACAGTATAAGTGTGAGACTTCCTCCACATGGCATGGACATCTAATGATTTGATGAAAAGGTGATGACGGAATGAGGATGTATAATTCCTGCACTCCCCAAAATACATCCTATAAAAGGCAGTCATCAACAATTTGAGCCCAAATGGTACCCAAAGCTCGTTTAAGGTGATTACATCCACTTTCGTCGGGTGATTGGGCACTTTTTGTTTTTGGGCTTTTGTAAACGTTTGGGTAATTGGTGGAACGTAAATAAAACGACTCTGTATAAAAGTATTTTGATTTTTGATTTGATTTGATTTGTATGATTCAGAACCTGAACCAGGTTACTAAAAACAAAACAGAGGGTCTATTGCCTAACGCACTCGCAATTGCAATCGTTTTCATTTTGAATATTGAAGGCTTGTCTACATACAAAATGAAAACAATTGTTTCACTTTGAATCCTACTGCGATTTCGAGTGAATACTTTTTCACAACACTCTTTAAAATTCCAATAGGATCTTTTTAATATGCCTGCGCTGACCGTCCGTCCTAACTATAAAGACCTGTATCTTTTGAACAACAATAGATAACGAGTTGAGTTCTTATTCAGAATATACTTATATCAGAATATATATGTTATTACGGAAGAACTAACAAATAAAAATATAAAAAAGTTAAATTTTTAATAAGGTCCCATAGTTAGAGCTATCATAATTTTAACCATACGATCACATGCCAAAAGGTCTTAGAATAGCGCCTGTGAATTTCAAAGATTGTTGCTAACGTCAATTCCACATACTTTGACGGATACAGGATTTCAATTTCGCTAAATTTTACCGAGCCCCTGCAGTAATATAATTAGTTAGGCCCCGATCAACACAAAGATATAGAAAAGATCTCGATATTAAATTAGCATTTTCTAAGGAAACCCTTTCTATTTACGCAACCTTTATCAGCACACAATTAACTTCTTATCAGAGCCATCGGAGTCCAAGCTACGCATTCAACCTTAATATTATACCCAATAACCTATTGTTCCTAGGTAGTCACGGCTAGAGCCATATTGGCATATTGCAATCCCTACATGGAAAGAGCCTGGTGACCTGTGACATTTCAACCAGTACCTGTCTTTCTCTAACGTGGTGGGTTAGAAAAAGACGGCTGAACACCATAATAGAATATCGGATTGTTTGTTTTATACCATTTCTGCACTCTACTGTTTTATATTGTTCCGAGCGTCGGTGTAATTCGGAGTTCCCATGGTCTTCGCTCGCTTATTGATGTTGAGTTATTACTGGGACGAAATTTACATGGAAAAGTTTCTAAGGTCACATATGACATTCCTGAGGTTATATACAGCTTTGGGAATGAATTTTGTTGCGAAATAGCTGAATAACGAAGAACAGCGTCTTTGCGTATAAAATTGATGTTTGTTTATAAATGTTTTTATCTGATGTATTATTATTTTTGGCACCATAGGTCGAAAGGGGTTGTGTGATTCATGGACATTTGCAATTTCAAGATAGCAAATGAAATGGCTATATGCTTGGCATTTCACTGGCTGTCCCTTCATTCCAGATCACAATAGTGCAAAAAGTGTTGCTTGGAAACAGCGCTAGAGAATTAGATAATGGTAGCAAACGTGATAGGCTCTGCACAAGTTCAAACCAGCCTTAGCAATCCTTTTGTCACATTAAATATAGGACTAAGAAGTTATTAATTAGGTGGTAAAGTTAAGTTACTTACGATTGAACATCGACTAACAAATTGTAAGTACAATTCAATTCGAAAATGAAAAAGTATCGATTAAATAACTGCACATCCTCGTTCTTAAATCGATCTTTAAAATTATCGTCAACATAATTGGGAAGAGAGATAGCGGTGTCATTATTGTCTACACTATACACCTTTTCAATCTTTTCTTACACTACAAATGCGTAAGTATGTTTGTTTGTTTACCATTTGTTCAACGCCTACGTTAAATAGTAAATATCACGGGGCATAAAGAGTACTGGGGGGTTGTTATGACGTGACTATGCAGTTTATTTAATGGCGAGCGTAAGGGACAGAGCTATAGCAGTTATATAGCCCTGTCCTTTTCTCTCAGAGTAAACCGAACTGTAAAGCTACGTCATAATAACCTCCCTGGTCCTTTATTATTATTACTCTTGGAAAATGTAACGTTTAGTAAAAAAAAGGAAACTGTTAACATGAGGCTGGAGTTTAACACTCATTGTTTCCATGACCTCCAAATTTCTTAACAATATTTACCCCCCATTTCGAAGCACATTAGCACCCGGAGGACTGTTTGTGAAGGGTGCGTGGTAAGCGGCCGAATTAACACCACCACTTAGCGGTCACTTACGGGGTGGACGCAGGTGGTCTTTGTTCAAACGAGGCCTTTTGGGCACTTCCTCCGGGATTTTTTAGGTTACATACTTAGGTACAAGTAGGTACAGTCAAGGAATTTAATTCCTAGTCCACTTTGGACTATGTCAAAGTGACGTAATCAATCAAAACGTAAGAGACATCTTACGATTTTATTTACAGTTTCAATTTGACTTAGTCCAAAGTGAACTAGGATTTAAATTACGCGACTGTATATATTGTGTGTAAAAGGACCAATCAGCAATGCGGGTTTTAAAATGGTAAGCTATGTTCTACCCGGTAAAATCATAATACTTTGCATATGTTAACCGTTTTTAACTAGGCCGCCATTACAGTCAAATAAATAAGAGCTATCGCAACGTTGAAAATACAACAACGTATCAATAGCAATATGGTTTTATCGACTTGAATAGAGCTGTAGTTACCATAAAAACAATCGTATCACAAGGAAAAATTTAAAAGCCGTATAATAGTAATCGAAATTAATTGAATATGTGTGACCGTGAGTATTTATCCCTGAGTCCTGGATATTTTCTGCTCATGTTTTTTTCTCTATACAAGTATGTTGATGCTAGTACTAAAGTACAAGTTTAGAGCTCTGTTTCAAACTAGGTTAATTTGTGAGAGATTGCTTCCTGACTGATAATTATTTTATATTTTCTTAACTTCAAACTTCAATAAAGAGGTGTTTTTGTATTTAAAATAAGTCTTCCGTCTTTCAACTTTAGTTTTTTGGTTCTGCAATCTTCCAAATAGATAGGTAGACAGTTAGCATATTTTTATATTAAAAGCTTATTTTGATATTGATCTTAGCTATGTTTTTTGTTTATGAAGTTAGAAATTAGTTCAATGATGGTCGACGGTTTTTACGATATACCATTTGTTTTGTAGTATCTCATATGTTCTTCCGTAGATTCTTAGTGATAACTGTCACGCATCTCACCTCAAAATTTGCAAAATAAAATGGCATTTAAAAAGCCATATATTTCTTGAACTCCGCTATATTTAGACTCACATTTCACTGAGCCGCTGGCGTCCTCGGTAACCTAATCGCAGCCATTAGCCTGCCAGAACTAATGCACCGTCTTATCATAATTTGAATCGCTCTAAGATGAGTTCTGTACGACAAAACTCGGTTTCGTGTACGGTTATTAATTTTCTAACGCATAGCTGTCCTACGAATGGCTGTACCCATTACACTTAGTTCAGTCAACTTTTGGATGTTTAAAATAAGATTATGGTTAATTGAAATGTTGTACGTTGATACAGGAAACGTAATATTTGATGCAAGTAGAGTTACTTAGTTTTTTTTTCCAGTTTTTTGGTGAAAAAAATTACTGTTATTGACAATAATATTTATAGAAATACTAAATAATAATAACCTAACCTAACAAAGCAACTATTTCCAACATCAAAGTTAGGCTTAAAATTAGTTCAATATTATTTAATATTTTTAGGATTAACGCCTTAGCCAGAAAAAATTAACAAGGTTCTAAATTTTCCAGCCTGCAGTAAAAATAAAGTTTACAGCATGATCTTGTAACTTTTAACGTATGCCAATAGTCTATAGTTTAAAGTTTTAGTCCAATACTTTAACAACACATGACAACCGGATTGCAAATTTAACCTACTATTATTATAAACAAACATACATTTTATTATATCCTGCTCTTTTTACATTGATTGATCAACAACCGCCGTCATATCTCATTTAAATAACCATCTAATAAATGTATTATGACCATCTATAAAAAGCTTTTTAACAGATTTCAACTGTACATTATCGCTGGAGCCGTTTGTTTTTACTGTGTCGTTAATTAGTAGTAATACGAATCATTTGTTTCTATGTCAACGCAAAGTACACAGTATAGGGCAGTAAGCTAACTTGATGACAAGTCGATTTAAACCGGTTTTTCATTAGGCTCATTATAGGACAGTCAAATAAAATAGCTTCACGTAGCGATGTCTAACAATGTGATATCTTCGCAGTGTTTTTTGTTTTAGTTTATACTATTAAATTTTGCAGGTTTTTTTAAAGCTACTCACACGAAAGGGCATACTTAAGCCTCGGTATTTGATCGAATAGTGAGTACCTGTTGTTATTTTTCCTGATTGTATTGTTGTAGGTAATACTTGTACCACTATCGGTTAAGGTATCTAATGAGTGCTTGTAAAAGCAATGGAATGCGGAAGATAAATTGGGGTTCGGCCTTAATCTATTAAAAATATGATCTAATTATTTTTTAACAAACCGTTGTTTTAACCTGTGACCATATATAAATAAGTCTATTAACATCACCTGTAAAAACTCCCAGTGCAGGTAAAGGCAAAACAAAATAAATGTTGTCATCTTTAAAAACTCATGTACGACTTATTAACTGACAAGTTTAAGGCGTCTCGGCCCTCTCGTAGGCGAAAGGAAGAGTTTAGTAGGGAGCAATTACCTTCCAAATACGGCAGCATGTTTTGTCGTCGAAATAGGTCGACCAATGTTAGGAGGTACCTAATTCTAAGCACGCGGGACAACTTAAGCTAGCAGACCCATAATTCATTGACTAGAATACAACATAGTTGTATTAAGGAACTGACACCCTGTTTTCAATCTGTAGGCTACAATTTTTAGTCAGATTAAAGATATCAAACCATTACATTACTCACTCTAAAACGATGACTAACATATATCCTGCACGGATTCGAACCGTGGACCTGCGTAATCATTTTCCCATGTACTAATTAAAATATGCGAAGATGACCTAATAGTTAACGCGCAAACAAGAACTTAAATGGTTATTATTTTAATTTAAATGGAAGTGAGGGTTAACATAGTTGGATGGTTAACTGTGACGTCATTTTACCTAAGCTTACGAATGTTCATTAAATGCTTTAATCATCTTCATTCGTTGGGTTTACTGATATTGTATATATTTAAAAACCCTAAACAAAACATTTTCAGATATTCTATAAAATGAAAATGTTACTTTAAATAACAGATGCCAAATAAAGTGTTGAGGTAACCGTTTGTTGACAGACTGGAGTGATAAACTACACATTAAGTAGAAATCACAAAAGCTTTCAAACGTCGATTATGTAGACGTACCAAATTGTTAGACGCACGATCATTACAAAAATAGCTATTGTGGTTCGATAGACCGACTCATTGTGATGCATCAGGGAAAAGAAATCTCGTGGAACGGAGCGTAAAAAGGGCAAATAAAAAAGTAAAAAAGATGCGACCGAGTACGCTAAGATCTCGGTCAGGCGGGAGCCGACTTCTTTTGTTTCAGCCTCGAATCAGCCAGTGCTTCGAATCTAGATGCTGTTTTCGAATTGTTGTTTTCTTTTTCCCCCTATGGCTTTTTCTTTATTGTCTCTGGCAAGTTAAAAAAAATAAAAGCCCGGTGGCTTATGGCTCCCCATTGATATGCGACGTTCGAATCGAAATTTAAATATTTGCTGGCGGTTACTCGACGGGCTTCATCTTGAGTATTTTGTTTTTAAAAGAGTGCTGCCATCTTTATATTTATTGTGTTATTCGGAAAGCGATGCGTTGAGATACATCGCGATTGGAAACGTTTATGCTGGGAGCTATCTGTTCGGTGATGTTTGAGGTACAATTTCATATGAAAGGTAGTATAGTAGGTACTTAAACAACAATTATCAAAATTAAACAGTAAGCTTTGTTTCTTACCTTAAAGTGTTTGTTACTGGTGTCTTTTAAATTTGAATTAAGTTAAAATTTAGATTCACCTACTATCTAATTGTGAACGTATAATTCTGATGAGAGTGCTAAGGTTAGGTGTATTTTGGTTTTGTAGTCCTCAATATGTGTAGTCATGGTAAGAAAAGGTTCGTCCCTTTTCGACTCTATTCCAACGTATTCAAGGTCCAAAAGTAACGAACCTATTCCTACGGTGACTATACATATTGAGGTGTCTTTATAACTTAAAGGTTGTTTTCAATTTGGGACTTTCTCTTAAATAAGAGGTACCCAGTCTTATTTGCATAAAAATATATTCTTCCTAGGGCCTATATTCCACTTTTTTTTAATTGTTTTTGGTTTTGAAACCATACAGGTATTTAACGATATGGCTAGCTATATTGTCAAGTTAAAAGAGCTACCATAGCGCTAAAAGTGTAAAGTTCTTATTTAACTAGAAATCCATAACATCAGTTTATAATAACCATTAAAAACAAATTAACACAATGTCTGGCAATATAATACAACTTAAAAAAACGCTTTCTCTGGCTAACCAAGTAAGTAAAAGGAACACTTAACCGGCAATCGAACTTGTGACCCTTCACCCGTTAACTTAGTAACGACCATTAATAATCAACACTTAACTTTTACTCCACTACAATATTTCTTATATTCTGAATGTCATAGCTTAATATTTAAGCAACTAGTTCTTTACGACATTATACTCACGTCGTTATAAAAAGTTCAATTTGACAGCTGTCAATGCAGTACAAAATATAATCTCAAAACGGCCCTTTTAATGTGATGGCAGTATATAGGCAGTTACATTTTGTATCCAATTACTGTTAAAATAATATGGCACTGGTTCAGTACTTTACTACGATCTGACTAAATATATTTGCCAAGCTGGTTGATCAATTTAATGGCCGTAAGAGAATTCTCTGCAATTAATAACAGCTTTAGATTTAGAAAAAAGGTTATTTTTCGCTGATTGACGATTTATAGTCGTAGGGAATGTCCAAGTAGATACTGCTGTAATAAATTTATTTAGGCAAAACTTGTAAAAATGTATTATGGTTCACATTGGTAAGGAAACGAGTTTTCCATCTTCAGTAATCAAAATAATAGTTTATAGAGTATTAATTACTTTCCACAAATGTTGCAAAAAAGATGACACTTACACCTAATGTAAACCTGCCTTAATCTCCAGCGCTTGTCTAAAAAATCTGACAGTTACCTGTCATCTTCGCATTACTCACCAAACTTCAGCAAAAAGTGATCTCGCTGAATCACTACTCTGTGGCGCCGCGGTTTAAAAAACCCTATCCGGTTAGCGACCGGTTTGGTTTAGGTATTTATTTCTCTATCTAGAGCCTATCAATTAAAATTGATCGCCACCTATTACTGTACCGCTTGTATTATATTTAAATGTAGGATAATTATTTGTATTGCTCTTTCTGATATAAGCTGGGTTTTACAAACAACCGTTATTTTAAAATAAATTTTGTAACAGACGTTTAGAGTAATCTTAGCTAGCTAGCTTATTTCTAGTAGCTTATTCGTTGGGTTTTTATCCGACTGCTGATAAATTAGGGTAGTGTTTTTGACCTGTATGTATAATAATTAGGGGACAATGTCACACAAATTGACCTAGTCTCAAGCTAGACTCTGTAAGTACGAAGTTTTATAAGACTTTTATAACTAACCCTCTATGGACTCATGTCTGAAATAAAAAATTGAATTGAATTGAATTGAATAAGTACTATACAACGATAAACATTACTTATATAGATACGTACTTATAAACATCTTAGTCTATTTGTGCAAAATCTGGTTACTGAATTATCAACAAGTTTTTAAAGTTGTAGGTAATTCTGTAGCTCTGCCTACCCCACTCTGGGATAACAGACCTGACGGTATGTATGTATGTGTATACATACTTAAATACATAGAAAACATCACAGACTAAGTAAGAAATACCCGCGCTCATCACACAAATATATTTCCTTACCAGGATTTGAACCCGGGACTACTAGCTTCGTAGCATCACAAATTTTACTGAGTACTAATATATATTGTTTTGATACATCTTTTTTTTATGGCATAGAGAAGAGAAACGAGCACACAGGCCACCTGATGGTAAGTGGAAACTGTGACCCATAGACATTCGCATTCACAAGACTGCAATGCCATCCTAAGACTGCAAATGCGTTTCCAATCCTGAGGACCAAGATGGAATGCCTCTATGTTAGTCATTTCACCGGCTGTCTTATCCCCCAACCTATTGTGTACTGTATCTAAAAAGATAAACATGATAATTATGCAGTTGAGTTTTTAACGCTTGCATTTTGAAAGCCTTCCTTATGCCTTGAACCTGCCCATGAACACCCGCAACACAAGAAGAGGTATCAGGGATGCGTGGCCGACCTTTTGCAGAGTGAAGAAGTGGTTTGAGAAGGAACTTGGCGTGTCTTTTATTACTTTTTCCAGTCGACCCGACCAAAATGTTGAGCATACTTAGAACCTTGTCATTGTGACTGCTATTGTTATTATCATACTTATCATTTGATGTTCAGTTTGGAGTTTATTATGACAATGGGGTACTTTGCGTGCTCTGAAGTATAAGTAATGTTACGAGACGCTGAGTATCTGGACACCGAAATTCCTTCCAACTCCCAATTATTGACCTCCGACGCAAAATGAGGGGTGTTATAAGTTTGACCGCTATTTGTGTGTGTCTGTCTGTGGTACCGTAGCTTCTGTACGGGTGAACCGATTTGGATGCGGTTTTTGTCAGTCTCTCCAGAGTGTTCCGGAAAAAAAAATCTGTATAATAAATGCAGTAATAAGAATGTGTAACAAGCTATCGTGCGACGTACTAGCAACTAATGTTTTAAAAACAGAACTTGACTTCACTGAAAAAATAACTTGATTGCTTTTAACAACAGTGGTTATTTTATAGTAACCAGACGTAACACAAGTCAACTAATTATGTTAGTTGGATCACTGAAGAACTTGCAGTTATTACTGACAGCTTTGACAGATACCTAGTTATAACCTAATAACTTTTTACTGTTTTGTATGTATGTATGTAAGCACTTTATTGTACAAAAGAAAAACAAAAACGATACGATGAACATTACAAAAAAAGTACAAAGGCGATTTAATACCTTAAAAGGATCTCTTCCAGCAAACCCTTGAGAGATTGAGAAAAGTGAAAGGTTGTGCATCGAGTAGGCAACTGTACAACTTTATGTAGAAAGAGCATACAAATATTTTTTTAATAAAAAAAAATACATTCAAATATCCAAATAAATATTAAGACATATACATACTTCGACTTAAATAAACTATATATAAACTACACTTATGTAGAGGACAGTTGAAACAATATTTAGGAGCCAGAGTCAAGCCAGAACTTCTTCAATTTTGTCTATGTTTTATTAATTTTGTCCAAAAATACTTTGTCCTTTGGC
Source organism: Acleris laterana (assembly GCA_963966035.1). Lineage (NCBI taxonomy): Eukaryota > Metazoa > Arthropoda > Insecta > Lepidoptera > Tortricidae > Acleris > Acleris laterana. The sequence goes on along the minus strand of OZ014459.1, from coordinate 6,040,413 downwards.
AGACATGATGATGTGCCCAGCAAAAGTGAGACTAGACTTGATAAACATGCCAAATGCATTCGGAATGAGCGTTTTGGAGCTATGAGTAAGAGCATGCACTATATTGGAATGAATGGCGGAATATAACCCGCCTTTCCCCAGGAAAGGGAAATTCAAGCAGCTTGAAAGCTTGAAAGGTTAAGAAATTCAGTGAGTGATAGTAAGGAATTTTAGGAATTATTAATAGGAAAGAGAGCAAAGCATTGCGACTACTTTTTTGCATCAAATCGAACTATGACTGGTTGAGCATAGTGTATAAATAGATGCCCACTTAAAAATGCCATAGAAAAGTACCTATGTCAGTCTTTAGGTTATACACTATCTAGGTGTTAAACCTTGACACGATCAATTAATTTAGCTTTAAATCGTGAGAAAGGGAGTGACGAACAAACAAATACCTACACTATGGCGTGATACTAATAAGGATTCCAATTAACGGTCCATCTAATCTTATACTAGTGCTTGAATGTGTTTATTCTCGTACATGTTTAAAAACTGCATTTTTTTTGCTAGTCCACAACAAAGAAAGATAGTTATGCATCCAAAAAGTAATTTAAATTTACACACAAATTCAATTCCATAAACACAACTGATTCATCTAAACTATCGTATTAATTATACTTACATAATACTTACGATGAAAATCACTTGTATAGGCTTTAACGGTCGAGCCACAATAGAACCCTGTCGCAGAAAGCCAAGTGATTAATTTTGACATCATTTATTTCTCGTGACTTGACGCTGATATTAAGAAATGGAACAACAAGTTCAAAAATTAAATTTGTTTTCTGGTAGTAAGTACAACTTAAAAAGTTCATCTCAAATCCAAATTAACACTAAAAGAAATTACGTCTAAAAACTAGTTTTAGGTATCATGAACTCACTGTCCTATTTTGTGATTATAAAACTAGTAGCTGGCTTTTCCCTGATATTTGAATGTAGTCTTTCCCTCTTCATAAAAGATAATATTGACCAGCTTGTTAAGCATCTATAAACACAAACGGACGCAGCAAACAGACGAGTCTTGACATAATTGACGAAAAGAAGCCAGTTCGGGTAAGTGGCCATGCGTCATATAATAATATTTGACCTATAAAGTACTCGTAATTCAAAAATGATGTTAAATTTGTCGGGAATTTTTATAACTTTTGCATGAATTGATACAGAGTTCCTTAAAAACTATAGTAAAGTTTAATTGATTGAAATCTGTACTTAATTGAATTGCATGTTTAGTATCTCTAGATCTTGTTCATCGATTCTAAAGCCTTAAACTATGTTTCAACTTTTTTACTGCTGACCTTGTTTAGTTCAAGCTTGGGTCGAATCCAGCGCCAATGCCTTATGCGGATGCGTCGTATTAGATACAAGAGTTTACAAGAAGGGTTGAAACATTTGTTAGGCATAAAATGAATAAGGTTTTTTTTGTTGCATATTATTTGTTTATATTTACTTGAGGATGGTTAGTTAATGATTTGAATAATAAAATGTTTAAACTCGACCTTTTACTCTGCTACGACGTAGCTCAAATAAGCTCTATTTTTGAGAATGATTTGTTTGATGAAAGCTCATAATAAGCCGGGAAGAATAATTAAAGAAGTTTAAAAGTTACACGTAGGATACAAAACTTATCACAACCTTCATACTATTCTTTTCATATACTCAAGCCTATTAAGTCTAAACCAAGGACCAGCTGTGTCTACCTATATCTATGTACATTTGTGAGCTTGAGGTAGATTAGTTACCTATTTAAGTAAATATGAGATTGAAAAAACCAATTCAAAAGTATTTCCTCAACATCACGTGCACAAGTTATATTCTAATTGGTAGGAATGGCCAAAAGGTATTTATTGAAGCAAAACACGCATGGTTAATCCGAAACCCTTTTTTGAATTTGCTGAAACTGAAAAATATACCTCACAAGTATTAAGAAGAATCTTACCGTTTTTATCTATAGTCCAACAATCCTTTACTACAGTCATCTACACTCAACTTCAAAATAAATCTAAGTTCACACCTTATCAGTTCACACTAAAGTGCAAGGGCACACTAAATAAAATTAGCCAGGCCTAGAAGCAAGTTAGCACGGAAATTGGGAACACCACACATTTTCAGTCAGTCAACAAGTAAACAAAGTTAAAAAAAATGCTGGCTGGTTACACCGGAGTAATTGAACCTCTTTTTTTAAATATGGAAAAGTTGTCCGCCAATCGGCGTTCCGAATTCGAATTCGGAGCTGTCAACGCGTTTGACAGGACGCGGCGCAGACGCGGGCGAGCGGGCGTGCAGTGCGCACGGGCAACAGCGCTACACTGAGTTCGCGCGCTTTTCGACAGCCTCTCACACGAGATGCATTAGATGCTTTAAAACTTACGAGTACGATAGCGTATCAAAAGACCTTTGACTTTGAGTTGTTTAGGTCTTATCCGATGGCGGTTTTGACGCGTTCGTTCGATGTCACGTTTAAACAGCGCCATGAGATCTGAAAACGGCTTGCTTGTACCTTTGTTTACTAAATTTACGAGCTTTAAGCGTCAGAAGTAATAAACAGTTTTCACGCGAGAAATTGCATAGTTTTCTATTTAATGTCGTTAATTAAATTAAACTGTGAGTTGCAAAAACTAAGTAAAATGTATCATTAGTAGCAACTTTAACACGCAATACGTTCAGTTTGATACAAAATATTGACTATTCATGTCTTGACAAGAGAAGCTGATTCACTAAATCTAAGCGTAGCCGTTAGGTATTTAGCCTTCTGAATCGCAAGCAAATAGAAATTAAGCTTAATTCAAGATAAAAAGTTGTAATTTTTTCCCGGTTAGCACAAAAATCGATCAAATGAAGATCATAACTATAAGAAGAACTTAACGAGTTAACCCTAAAGTGTATTCGTCTATAGGTACGGCTACACTTTATCACTATCCGTTATCGTTATCTATATAGGTAATTATAGTTAGCTATCTAGAGAAGTAATGCAGCCAGTGTCATAGGGATCATGCCGCAAGCGGATCTGCTAGAGGGGGTGTTCTTTTACAGTGGTGATTATTATTTATATCTTTCATATTTGGTATCCTACTAATAATATAAATGCGAAACGTTGTGTGTGTGTGTTTACTCCTTCACGCTGCAACGACTAGACGGATTTGGATGAAATTTGGAATGGAGATAGCTTATACACTGGATTAACATATATAGGTTACTTTTTATCGAATAACGAAATCTACGCGGACGAAGTCGCGGGCAGAAGCTAGTAGTTTAATAATAGCAAAGAATGCATCAAGTCATTTCCATTAATTTAACTCTATCTACCACTCTTCCCAAAATTAAATCAAGCATTTGAAAATTAAAGCTTCTAAAGCTACTAAGGTATAGATGAATTAGCGAGAGCGTGGAATTGCATATGTAGTGGTATGGTGTGTGTATAGGCAAGAGAAATAGAGAGAAATACTTAAATACTTCTCTCTCTCTCTTTCTCTCTTCATCTATACTGTTTCAGCCTAAACGAAAACACAGCATACTGCTAACGGTCGTACGTCGTTGACTGATGATGACTTGGCTTACGTTGTGCTCGTCCGTTTTGACGCGTAGGGCTTGGGTAGGGTGAGAGCGGGAGCGGGAGAGACCGCGGAAATGAGAGCGGGAGTTTGGAAGAGAAAATTCCAATTATATGACGTGGTTGTTGCGAAGTTGAGAATGAAGTTTTGTTAAAGTAGGCATCATAGCACCTTAGATTTGTTATTCGTTACGCAAGGTTATGGTGAAATATTATTTAATTTTGAGTTTAACATTAATGCTTTCGTAACAGACTGCAAGTGACAATCAGCTTAGTTGCCCTTGCCAAGACAAATTAGTTACTGATATAGAAAATTAGTTAGCTGCCGGACAGTCGCGTCGAACGCTTTTGTCAATTCCATACATTTTGACAACTTTCGTACAACATTTACCTACGTTTGTAATATTCATATTAAATTGTTGAGGTTTTAGTGACTTTTAGGTAGTGCTACTTAAACGTCAAATGTATGTTAACAATATTCCAGGTTTTGCTTCAACTAATTGGAATATCTCCAGAGTTTAATTACTTAGATTGTCTTCTCAGTTATGGTCAAATATTATCGCATTTTAACAATGACAACTACAAATCTAAAAACAAAAATCATCCAAAGGGTAATATTTAAAATGTTACCTCCCTAATAATATATAAATTTAGATAACGAGTATAAGCATAAAATATTAACAATACAAAATATTTTTTTTTCTTCTGAAAGTACCTAACCCGCCGCCCTTGTCACCGTATCCGCTACCTAAAAGCATTCGAAGTGGTTCGTTTATTTTTTAAACGGGATTATTGGGTTATGAGTGCTGGAGTTTTATGAACCGAGCCTAATCGTGAACCTTTTTGTGTTCCAAGTAGATCTGTCAATAAGAAATGTATTAAAATAACTATTAATGGTGTGAACACCGCTTAGAATTAATAAAGGGTTTTTAAGACGGTATTATGTTGGGCTTATTGGGCAAGTATTAGTATTTGTTTTTTTGTACAATGGTTGTCATTAAAATGTTTTTTTATATATCAACACTTTCTTTTTCAAGATTTCTTTTTATGCAATATTGAGTTTAGTTACTTACTTTCAAAGAGAATCTGATGTGTATTTTAAGTCTCAACCTTCCTAATGATTGTTACCGTTGGCATTGAATTTGTTCTCAAAAAGCGTTGTTTTTTTATGTAAATTTTATGGGATACGGTAACTTGGCAAAGCAATTAATTACGTAATGGTATATTAAACCCCCCGTGGTGCGTGGTGGTGTGGTTGCCGGGTTAGAATAGTGCCACTCCATATCTTCCCGTGGATGTCGTAAGAGACGGCTAAGGGAATAAAGGCGTATAGTACTGTTAGGCGATGGGCTTGCAACCTGTCACTAATACACTGGTAAACATCTTAGCCTAAAAGTGCAAAATGTGGTTACAGAATTATTAACAAGTTTTTAGAGTTGTTTGTAATTCTGTAGCTCTGCCTACCCCACTCTGGGAATAAAGGCGTGAGTTTATGTATGTATGTATGGTATATTAAATATGTAACGCTTTGTGAAATTTTGGGACTCATATTTTTTACTAAAGTTAAATAGTCTAATAGGTTATAGGATTTTGTTTTACTTCAGTGAAATAAGACAGGTGAAAAAGCTGGCAGAGAACAGAAAAAAGTGACAACTGCCCCGACAAAAACCTAGCTTATATTAAAAGAAAAATCATTTTTTCTGTACTAAAGTGGTCTAACATTTTAAAATGTAATTTTACAAAATAAAGTTGGTTTGCCGGTTTCAATATTACTAAATGATAAATTATTCATATTATTACAATAACAAATTGTATTCCCATATATTTCGTTATATTAAAGTAACTGTTAAATTAAATATACTGTAGGTTCTTGTATGACGAATGACCGAAAATTCATACGAAGTTGTTATACGCAGGCAAAAGACATCAACGCGGGCTAAGCGCTGTCTTTGTCAAACCGTCCTATAGTCGGTATCAATTACAACAAGCAAAAATGTAAACAAAACTCAAATTATTACTCTATAATTACGTACTTTTAGAGATGAAGTGAGGTATTTTAATATTTTTTTAGACTTGATTATTACTTTCATATTATTATTAAGTTCAAAATTCAATAACTATGAATGATAGCTGGTGCCTGCGACTCTATCTGCTTAGAAGTCATTTATCGCTACTCGGGTTTATGTCCATCCCCGGTGTCCAAGCTATCTTCAAACCAAATTTCATCGATATTGGTTCAGCAGTTTAACCATGACAGCGTAGCAAACATAATTTATAACAATTATATTGTACTCGTAGATAAAAAGAGGCTATGTTTCAAACAGTACTAATTTGTTTGCATCTTTGTCGATTTCAATTGACACAGACTATAAAAACATATCATTTATTTATTTATTTATTATTTATTTAAACTTCTTTGCACAAAATACAATAAAGTACAAATGGCGGACTTAATGCCCAATGGCATTCTCTACCAGTCAACCAGTAGGCAAAACAGAAAAAAAACTAAGGTCGGTGCGAAGAAAAAAGCGTTGAAAAAAAAACTGTTAAAAAATTCTGCCTAGATTGTTTTCTATTACCCAACTGTCCACGAATGAGGGTTATGTTTTCAAGGTATGTATATTTTTAGGTGTCTTTATTTCCATGAGACTAATTCCGATGATTTCGAGGTGAGTATTTTTCCTGAATATAAGGTCAACATACTTACTTAACAAAACAGTCTTGATATTTAATCTTACTTGTAATTTTTACTTGTTTAGATTGTTTTAATGCATTGCACCTAAAAATGTGAAGTGGCAAACAAGATAAATAATTTTTTTCACTCCATAACCTTCAATTTTTTTTTTTTTTAGGGTCCAAATCCTAAATAGCGCGTCGCAGGAGTTTACAAAATCCACAGATGCTTATTCGGTAAGTTCGGAGTTAAATATTCTTTAATCTACGAATAACTAATGAACATAATGACGATTAAAGAATGTATTCTAAGTTAATACAATACATGATATGTTTCTTTAAATGTTTAATTGATTTGGAATATGAAAGATATAGTTCTTGTATTTATGTACGCTGTATCAACTAAACAAGTTCGTACAAGATTACTAAGTAATTATAAAATTATTTTATCTATATAAATAAACTTTGATTTACCTATTACGCGACTTGGTAAATAATACTGTTTTTTTATTATTAAAAATGTGTTTAATCATGTGATAATTATATTTAAAAATAAAATGATTTTTATTCCATTAATTATTGATCTGGGATTTGTTAAAAGTTTTTAATTTCGAAACAACAACCTCAAAAAACTTGTTAAGTAGGTAGGTACATCAGTAAAAACACAAACATATAAAATTTCTTGCAAATACGAAAACCTTTTACACTTTGCCAAATTGCCTCATCACTTATCATTGAAAATATGACAACATTGCGTCACAATACGGTAAAAAACGTGTAAGCGAGACGACTAGACCCACAACGATTGTCATTCCCTCTTCAAACCGGCCGACCGTCACGGATCACCGCGAAAGACTGCCCACTTTACAACGACACTCACAAACTACACCCATCTCTTTTCCTCGTAGGTAATTCTTAGTTGACGGCGGATGAAAAAGAGATAGAAATAGTGATACAGTTTTTTTCAGATTGTTTATTTTTTGTCAAAAATATAGATCAGGAAAAAATTGGGTCGTTGACCCCATCTCGTGCGAAATGGATTTAATTGTAGTGACTTAACTTGTGTTGGGTGGTTTCTGCATTTGTATTTTTCATTTTTTTATGAATGTTTGGTGCATGTTATACAATTTTTAAATGAATATTAAAACATATCCTAGAGGTAAGTATGTAGTTGACCGTATGGTAACCTAGGTATGATTGTACTCGTATGATCGTGGTCATTCGTTGTAAACTCCTTAACTCTCGCATATTCAGCGTATGACTACGTCTGGGTTGTAGATGGTTTTAATTTACCAGTGCAAGTGACTTGCCTCGGAGTTGCTTTTAAAGGTCACTAAATGCAATGAATTCTGTTTAATATTGCCTGATTATTATGCAGGTGTATTGTTGTAAACTTTATTACATAATTATATTTATGCTCTTGCCCGTAGACCTTTTTTTTTATTACATTTTAATAACAAGTTTTTTTATTGTTAACCGTATGCATGTAAAAAATTAATGATAAAATGTAAATGTTGAGTGACTCAAAGTCAAGAATATTTTAAAAAAAAGGTAATATTTTACTGGCATTAGCCATTTAAATAGTTAGTGTTATTTTAAAACGAATTGTACCTACAGCGAGCGGGGCCGATTTCAACTGATTTAATAAAGTTTGTATTTTTGAATCTCTCCGATGACGAAAAATTCTGAATCTTATTTCAAACACGAGTCCCAGCGAGACTTAAATTTTATTATGACTGACAAATGACCAATAAGATTCAAAAATACTTGTCTACATACATTTGGGTACAAGTCCAATCACATTTATATCTGCCACATGTTAAAACTTAATAATATTAACGTACAACTTTCACTGGTTGAGATAAACAATAATCAATCAATACAAACAATAAAGCATTTTGAGTAAACAAAGACTTATGAAATTTTATTCTAAGTCGAATTAAACTCTACATTTTATATTACACTTAGTTTTAGGATGCCACTGAAGAAGAAGAAACACAACAAACACAACAAAAACAAAAAACCACCCATTAATTAAAAAACAAACGAACCCCCGGCTACAGAGGTCAGTAACCAAAGCATGACCTTTTCCCACGGGCAATACTGGCATGGCAACCGATACTCTATCACCGGCGCGGGCGCGGCGTAATTTGTAGCCTCGAGATCCGAGCGGATACAAAAGTGGAGCTATCCGAGAACCACGAGATTTTTAAAGGATACTAAGCTCGGTTTTAAAACATCCTGTATTTTTTGGCACGACTCTTCCGTCAGGATGTAATGAGGTTTAATTTTCTGCAAATAAACTATTTTATTATTATTTTCAAGATAGCATTAATAAATGTAAATACGGTGAAATTTCCGAATTAAGTTAAAAAGAAACCCTTTTATAATCTCCGGCTAAACAACGATGTTTGCATTGTCTCTTTATCTACACTAATATTGGTAAAGAGGAAAGATTTCATTGTTTGTTCGCATCGAAACTAAAAGACCGATTCGCAAAATTCTTTGACTATTAGAATTCTACATCATCCTTGATGAACATAGGCTATTTTTTACTTTCTACAGGGTAAGAATCGCAGGCGACTGCTAGATAAAGATAACCCTAAGAAATAATACTCGGCATGGGCATAACGTACACTACTCCAGGTTAATAAATAAATATGTTATGTATGTGAGCGTAAAAACCTAAAATTACCTACTTACTACAAGACCTGCTAAAGTAGTAACTTTGGATATAATATGTTTGTAATCGTGCTGTAATTCTTTGACGAGTTTTTTTCTTCTCTGACATACCCAATGAAACCCTTAGCCATTTATTCTTATTTACTAACTATGACGTAAATAACCTTTCCTTTAACCTTTTTTAACCCCCGACCATTGATTTAGCCCCCGACGCAAAAAAGAGGGGTGTTATAAGTTTGACGTGTAAGTGGGTGTGTGTGTCTCTTAAACGGATGAGCCGATTTGGATGCGGTTTTTTATTTGAAAGCAGGTTTTTTGGCGGTGGTTCTTAGACATGTTTTATCAAAATTGATTCAACCGTTTTTGAGATATAGAGGTTTTAGGGGGTTAAAAGTGGTGGCAGAGCTAGAAAAGTTGCTTCCAAATAAAAAAAATGCATCCAAATAGGCTTAACCGTTTGGAAGCTACGATGCCACAAACAGGCACTCAGATACATAAAGATAAAAAAAAGATAATAGATTAAAGACATTTATTCAGTAAGTAGGCCGTACGGGCACTTTTACACGTCAAGAATCTACCAGCGCTTCCCAAGAGGACACACTGCTGAGAAGAAACGCCGCAAGAAACTCAGCAGTCAGTCATTTTTTAAACATATTACAATGGTAGGTACTACTTAATCTAGCAATATATAAGGTGCTAACAAATTAGTCACCGATACTTTAATAGATAATACATCACATTAAAACAATTAACTTTTAACTGTAATTAAGGTACCGTTGTAAATCATTTTATTGTTTTAATTTACCGAACAAAAAATATAAATTATAATTGATCTTTAAAATAATCATCCCTATTATGTACCTGTCAAGATGTTTAACACTGTTTGTCAAAAGTTGTTTTTCGTAAATGTCATTATGATTCGGCGGGAAAACTGTAGGTTATTAAATACTACCGTCTGAATAGTTTAAGGAGGTTGTAGAATGTCTAAAGAGGTCTCATTTAATTATCTTATTAACAGGGTGTTTTAACGTAGAAAATTCGTTTCCTAGTTTTCTCCAAAAAAAAATAAACATAACCTATGATGTTTCATACTTAAATGTACTCCGAGAACCGAGTACTATCAGCTGTAAAAATATCCGTGACTAATTTGTTAGCACCTTATATAAGGCAATAAATATTAAATTCAATATAATATCAAATAACATGCGTAGACATAGAGATACACGTTATAAACTAACCAACTATTATTTCATTTCATGTTTTTAAAGAGACTATACAGATGCTAGACTAGAGACTAGCTATATAGTCATATTGTTAATTTGGAAAAGTTTAAATAGTGGGAAATAAAAATAAAAATTTAAAATTGAAAATACCCGCGACTCAAAACAGCATGTAAAGAAAAACCTCCAAAAAGCAAAAGAATATAAGTATTGGTAATTATAAGTAGGTATTAATATTTTGATTCAAGCGTCGACACTTGTCGGGGGACCGCTAAGTAAACTAAATAATATAAAATACTCCAGCTACTTAGCGGTCCCCGACACGTGGCGACGCCGTTGAGTCGGGGGTTTTTTAAATTATATTTTTATTTTTTATTTAATGTACCTACTTCGATAACAACCACATCATATTGAAGTTATCAATTTGTATGCCTATAAGACCTATTTTGATTACCTACTATTAAAAAAATGATATTTTGAATTTGAGTTGTGTTTCGGTGTGAAGAGATCGTGGTGTTCTGGACTGGTAACACATTTAGAGTTTTGAGATTGTAAATGTGTATGGGTCAGATCTATTTACTGTTAGAAGCATTTTATGCTCGATCGCCTTCCAAAGGAAAGCCATTTCGGTTTTCCAATTTGAGAATCATCCCCAAGCGCCCATCGTTCGCTTCATCCAGTGTTACTAGTACCAACTAAACTAAACGCGCCGCCAAATGCTTGGCAACCCTTAGAACTTAAATAAAATATACTAGTGATTTCACTCGTTGTCTGATTCCTGCAAGATGTAAACGCTACTTACTTTTCTGTTTTCTATCGTCTCGTAACGTTATTTTTTCCTTAATTAGTGGCTTTCATTCCTGGTTTTAACAAGGTGTATTTCACCATTGTAAAGTTTTAGACACTCATTAGAAAAATAAGTTGGTTCTGGATATCACACGCGAGGACAGTTGTTTAAGAGTGACTAAACAGAAGCACGTGTATATGCAGTTGAAATACAAAATAAAATAAGCGGTTAGCCAAATATTTCATCACCTTACGTCAGTCATATACATGTCAATTTTTTAAAATCGCTTATGTAGCTCTATGCACCTTAATCTTTGGCCCTCAGCACAACAATGCCTTTTCTATTGACTTGTGCAATTAATAAATCAAACCTAATTAAGCTACTAAAGCAACCTCACCATTCTAAACCCAATCACAATGAACTGTGAAATGAATTAGTGGGACATTTTATTCTTTCTTTTTACATTTCTCTGGCTTAGTGGTGTGAGACGGACGTGTTTTGGACGCTTGGCGTGCCAGACGTGCCAAGGCTTTGGGATATTTGACGATGTTAGCCTGTGTTAGTGAGCCAGAGAGACTTGACAATATGCATAACGCTAGCGAATACAATTTTCGAAAACGGACAAATTGTATGGAATTTACATTACAACGACACGACCATCTGGCAACTTACGTCAATCCTATATTTTCGATAACGATAACATTCTCGCATAGCATATTGTCTAGGGCCACTGGCTACGAAGTTAGCGATCCCAGGTATGAAGCAATATACGAGTATGTGTCAATATTGGTGGTATCCTATTATCTCAACTTATTCGTTTTTCGTTGTTCTTATTTCGTCTCATTCTGTATCGTCTTCGTCTTGTTCGCTTTCCGTCACTATCTTATTTGGTCAAATTCTGCAACTTGTTTATCTCTTAAAACGTCTTATTCGTTTTTCATCACGGTCTTCCTTGGACTGATTCATCGTTCTTCCCTTTCGTTTATTGTCTCATTTACTTATTCGCCAATATTTCGATACTAATTACGAATGTGACTAAAGTTAGACTGTGAATGATAAAAATGAAGGAGACGAACAAAGAATAAGTCCAAGGAAGACCGCGACGAAAAACGAATAAGACTTATTAAGAGAGAGACATGTTACAGAATTTGACTAAATAAGATAATGACGGATTGCGAACAAGACGAATATAAAATGAGACGAAATAAGAATTAAACGAAAAACGAATGAGGCGAGATAATACATTGGTGACTAGAAAACGTCCGCGACTTTATACGCATAGAATTTGTTTCCCACTACTCGCCTTATTTCTTACTCCTAGGGAACCCAAGGAATATTACCACCGAATTTCAAGTCCCTCAAGCTCATGTGTTAGGCTTATCTGTCATTGTGACATCTGACCGAAAGACACAAAGCATTATGAATAAAGCCTTTGTGACCTACATGATAAAAAATCCAAGAAACTAATTAAAACTCTCAAATTCTTCAAGTTCCTTAAACATGATTGAGACTTGAGATTCCTTCACACTGCAGTGTCACGGTGATTACTGACAGAATCCGTAGAAAAACGAAACTTCCGAAAATTCCCCGCGTGCCAGCCGAGACCTACCGATTCGTTCCGGCAAAAACCGGTAACAAACGGAATGGGATCCGGGGATATCTCGAGCACTATTTATACCGTGACCTTTAGGGTTCCTTTAAATGTTATGGGAATCATCGAGGCTGTTTTATATTTATAACTTAATGTTATAATTTTTTATAGATTATGTATTTGCGAGATTTGACGACACGTTAGCCTAGTTGAGAGTAGTTGATAAAAGAGATGCGGAGATCCTAGAGCTGGTGCTTACCTCTCTCAAAGATTGGGCTAGATATCCCAGAAAGGTAATGCAGCCAGTGTCATAGGGACCATGCCGTATGTACCAATGAGTTTTACTAACTAAAAGTGCATTATCCGAAGCTCTTACGGTGAATGAAAAACATTGTGAGGAAACCTGTACATTCGAACAGCTGAGTGAGAGGGTAATTGCACAAAAGATTCTAAAGGGTCGAAGTGTATCCGAAGGGACCCGTTAGATAAGATAATATAACAAAAAATGTTTAAAAATCCCACAAACAAAAGGATACAATATTAACCTTTGCGAGCATAAACTAAACTGCAACGCAAAAAACATACTAACGACACAGCATGATATTATATTATAATTTAAGAAAATCCGTGCAGTTGGGGCCCATATATCATTCCCATCTGACAACTCCGAAAGTATTGAAACCCTATCATAATTCAATAAGGCATAAGTGCCGCGTTGAAATTGGTAAGTCACAACAATGTCCGCCAGAAGGCAAACGGACCACGTGCGTTGAAATATGGAATCCCGGGCGGAGCATTCGACGCACATGCGCGCGCGCAACAAAACAGCGTGAAATAAAGCTAGTGGTGGGAATGGTGTTATCGACATATTTGACTACGTTATCATTCTAATTTCTGCAGTATCTTTAATAGTTGTACGTTTCGCCATCCGTTGTTTTTATTTATCTCTCAATCGCTCAAAGTTTGACTAAAAGAAATCCCTTAAAGGGATAAGTTCGCATTTGTGCGTAGCTTTCATGTTTCTGCTTCTTTTTTAGTTTGTCACCTCACAAAAATATAACAAGTCTCAAACTAAGCCCTAAGATTTTAAGGATGGCCACCTGATGGATACCTATAAAGAGAAATTAAAAAGTTATTATACCTGCATAGAAAAAAACCAAAATTCAGTAAAAACGCGTGCCCATGTTTGTAGGCAAAGTCACTAACAAACTAATTAAATAGGCTCAAGGCTAGAAATTACTAGATTGTTACTTTTATATGAAACAAATAATAGGCGTGATTGATAGAAAAAAAGTTGACATACCTCTAATTTTAATTTTATTGTAGAAGGCATCAAATATTTTTATAAAACTACAAATTGCAAAGTAAATTCGGTCTCAAAAGCGTGAACCTAGAGGGAACCTATGTAACCATTCAATTCTCGTTTTTTTCACATGTGCTAGAGACGGAACACGTGTTCGAGCTAGCCATAAACTATTCTATGTAAATAGTATCGATAAAATGATCGCTATCAGCCCATGCCTAGCAGTGCGAATCGCAGCGCATAGCTACGCGACTGCTTGGGAATCTCGCGTTACGCAGACCCAGGGTCGGGCCATAGCACATAGAATCGAACAAGTTGTTCATTTAACATTCGGCTGTTAATTTATTATAAATTACCTATTTGGTAGGCTTTAAGGACTTTCAAGAGACACGCGACATATATCTCCTTAAAGACCAGTTCCGTGAAATGAGGGTGTACCAGGCTTTCTGATTGAGAACGAGCTAAAATGTGTTTTGTACGCTCTGACGAGACTACTTAAACTCACCGGTTAATATAAGCGTCAAGTGTACGAGTAATGCACTTAAGAGAATCACACCCAAGCAATGCACGTGCGATGCCTCTTCTGGCGTAGAAGGTGTTCTTGACCCACTGGTTTCACTTTTCGTCACTTGAGTCACTTTCTGACACGTATATAAGTGGTATCAGATGGAGTCGGACGAGAGAGACGGATGCTTTTTCCACATTATGTCCCGCAGGTGCTCTGTCGTCACGTTTATCTTCTACTTTTGTAGAAGAAGAAGAAATCATTAACTATCTTGTCAAGGCAATACTGCTTCTTTTCTGTGTACTGTTGTCAGGCCATCCCACTTTCCATTTCCTGACTACATTACAATAGCTTTTTATATCGATGCTTATTCGATGGAAACAATGCCTGCCGTATAGGATCGGGAATGTTATCTTTATAAAATATGCCTTATACCGGTATTGCTGGACCGCATGGGACTGTGAAGAGAATTCTTAGGTAGCTTGACATATTTTCTAGGTTATGTTGCTGGCATTTGAATCATTAAAGATATTAAAAATATATTTAACAATGTGTAATCATAATTTTCTTTTTTTACTACTAATATGTGTTTGGTTGTTACTTCTTCACGCTACAACGCTGGACGGATTTGGATGAATTTTGAAATGGAGATAGCATATACTACTAATTTCAAGAGCTAGAGAGTAACGAAATCTACGCGGACGAAGTCGTGGGCAGAAGCTAGTCTATTCATAAAGAACTCTTCGGAAACTGTCTGCCTGACTGACAGATACCACAGAGCCTAAATCCACCGGTGGATTTGAAGTTTGAAGGGAATATTTCTTGAGTACCCTAATAATTTAAGTACTTTTGAAAGTCGATCACCGATTTTTCGACAGTCGCATACGTTCTCAAGTAAGCAATAATATCAATGGTATTTTATGAGGACACAGTGGAGACTAGTTGGTACTGAACCTGTCTATGAAATGAGCGATCCTGAGTTCGATTCATGGTAAAGGCAAATATTTGTGCGATGAGCTCGAAAGTCTGGTAGTAGTTTTTTTTTATTTTTTATTTATTGTTATCCGCATGTATTTGTGCCATTATTCCTGTAAAAGGTCTAAATCATAATTAGGGACTGGAGATTGGTTATCCTGATAATTATATCAAGGTGGATACTGTTGTAATAAATTAAATTGACTTTGTTTTTCTATTTAGGGAGGATTCGACCAAACGCGAATAAGGTCCCCAGATTAAGCGCCGAATTTGTATAGACTGTTCTCGAATTAAGTCTTATTCCAGTTTGGTAAAATCAATAGTTAAACATAAAACTTACTTCTGTAATTTATATGGACTTTAAGGCAATATCTTCTTATTATTTAGTCTTATAAACATACTTAACTCGTTTATTCACTGCTCTATTGCACACAATTAACTAAAAACCCTATAAAGCTATCCACTTAGGTGTTTAAAGTGTTCCGAAGCGCGTTAGACAAGCGGTACTCGGAACGTCGTAATTTACTTATCGATGGGATCCGCCCCCATTTTCTCTCCTACGTTGATAAGATGAAATTACTGATATTATTGAAGAACCACCTACGAGTCAACGTGGTTAGGGACACAGCGTTGAGAGAGATGACGAGCTTACAAGTTTTTATTAAATTTTACAAGATCTTACTGACATAAAGTGCGTATTAGAGTAGAACAGGGCCGAGATTCTAGTTGGTAAAACCATATCGTCTTTGAACTGTTTGTAGGTATTGTCAACGTTTTGATAGCCCCTATTTATATCATACAGTAATGGCCGCTGAATTAAAAACTTGCGATCGCAATCTACTTCAAAGTGGACCAATTGTTTTAATTTTGTATGCAGGCCCTGCTGTCAAATGAAAACGATTGGTATTGCGATTGCGTTAAAATTGCGTCAAATATGATATCGTTTTTAATGCCATGAATAGAGGCCTAGGCCGTCTTACTTTAATTTCTGTACTCGAACAATTTTCCTGGCAATTTCAAGCTTAAGGCGGCATTTATACTTGCAAGTTATTGTTATAAGTTTTGAGACGCAACCATGGGTCAGATTGAGTGGCAAATATTTGCATCTCTCTCTTGTGTATCTCTTTCTCCTTGCAAATACCTTGCTAATGTAAAATGCGGCCCTACAAGCAGGAATAAACAAGACAATGGGGTCTCTATTATATTAAAGTGGAGGGCATTTACAGAAGGGGGACATCGTAGAAGAGATGATTGAAATGTGTGAATAAGAGTTTCATATAAACACAAGGAAGTGAATACTGAGATGATGGCTGATAGAGATGTTTGGAAGACAGATGAACGATGATGATGATCTAGGTTGTAGTTATTTTAGTGCTGATCCTAACTTAATGAAGATAAACCAAGTTTCAACTGCTTAGATGATTCAGATAATTTCAAAAAGTACCAAACTAAGTAGGTCTAAGAAGACTAAGTTAAAAAAGTTTCATTGTTACGTTGTGTTTTATTGTCTCTAACTCTTTGCCGCACATTCTACAATCTGTGGTGTCATAAAGGCCCATCTTTGTTAGTAAATGTTTAACCTCAAAATGCCCGGTAAACACTCCGATAAAATATTGGAGTTGTGTTCTGTTGTTTCCAAAATTTTTGGGTCCATCTCTGGTTAACTCTTTCTATGAAGAGCATTCATACTTAGTTTTCTGCGAGCTCCTAGCTATGTTCAGAAAAGTTAAGTTAAATGTACAGTTTTGTGCTTCGATATATTTTGAAATTCCACGTAAACAAAGTAGAACACCGTAATCGTAGAACGAAGACAAAAAATAACAAATCAAATTACCGTTTCTGTAGGCCCGGTGGCGTGTCTGACCTGGCACGTCGATAAACATGTTGCGTAATAGAATTGGGCTGCGAAGAGGAAAATTCCTGACTATCGGTTGATTTACACAAATAAAAAGCCGGTCAAATGAGCGCCGGACTCGCAAACGAAGCGCGCCGTACGATTTTTTATATAATTTCGTTGTTAATAGCGGCCATGAAATATACATACATACATACATAAACTCACGCCTTTATTCCCAGAGTGGGGTAGGCAGAGCTACAGAATTTTCAACAACTATAAAAACTTTTTGATAATTCCGTAACCACATTTTGCACACTTAGGCGAAGATGTTTACCAGTGTATTAGTGACAGGTTGCAAGCCTATCGCCTAACAATACTACACGCCTTTATGACCTTAGTCGGCTTTTACGACATCCACGGAAAGATACGGAGTGGCACTATTCTAATCCGGCTACCACACGGGGAAATAAAATATACAATCATAAAATAATGTATCCCGCTGTCGGCCAGACGGACGGACAAAGACGGTCTGTTTTGCACTCTTTAGGTACGGAAGCCTAAAAGTATGTAAATTTTATTTGGGACTTGAATTTACTTGTGACTTTGGTCATATTTTGCTAGGCCTTGTTGGATAGTTTTGACTTACTTATTTTAGTTAAGTAAATTGGTCAAGATTTTCGTAAGGATTATTAAAATATGCGAAAATTTGTGACGAGAAAGAACATAAAAAGGTCTACAAAGGGTGCCTTTTGGGTGATTTCTAAATACCCATAATACAAGCATAGAGTTTACTTGGAGACTAGGTCAATTTATGTGAGATTTTCCATTTCCGTTTATTAATTTCGCAATCATTTCTCGTCTATGGTCGCTATTCTTTCGGCTCGTGTGTATTACCGAGGACGGGCGAGTCGAGTCGAGGCGACGTATTGTTTAGCCGCGTTATTTAGCGCGATTGAAACTTCAACCTCCGCCCGCCTAATGCCAGTGGTTACGTGTGAACCTCGTAATATCACGTGCTCGGGTGCTTAGAGAAATGTACGTCTTTATACTTTCTTTATAAATATAGTAGGAAAAATATAAATAACAAAAAGCAAGCTTTAAAAAACCCAACGGTTCCTAACTTACTTTAAATTGTCATAAATCTTAAATGATTATTCAAAATGAAAAATGATGGAAGCAAACTAAAGATGATTTTTGAAGTCGGTGTTATGCTTTTTTATACAGACAATTTTCAAGCAACTTTTTAAGGGAAGCACGTGAAAGCACTAAGAACATCGTGAAAAAGAGTTTAGAAGTTTTACAGCGGTATGTAAAGAAAAAGATACACAAACACAATGCAAAACACACCGTCGCAGATTAGAATAATGATTTTGAAGTTATTTAACATGTTAAGTATCGGATCCCTTTGAGTGCCATAGGTACATATCGTAGTCATAATGTATTGTTAGTCATACTTTTTTTTGTCATAACTTCTTTCAGGCTGAAGTTACAGTTTTAAATAAACGTTTATCGTGTAGATTAGTTAGGTTAGGTTAGGTTCGTTTTATAAAAATCCTGAAAAATAACCGTGTCCTGAGTAAAATTAATTATGAGTTGCGAAAGTTATGACTTAAAACACATTATGACAAAAAAAAAATTACAGTCAATAGAGACCCGTTAAGTATAAACAGCAAATAAAAATGTAACTGTATTAGATTTTTTGTTTAAAAGTTTCGTTTCCGCCGGCAAAAAATCTGCTTTTAATTTTTAACCGGTGAAAATGAAACTACTTTTTTAAAGTGCAAAATTAAAAATTAATGCTCAGTTTTTAATAAATACAAAAAACCTTTAAAAATTACCGACACTTTCAATTAATTACTGCATTAACCATACATTTATCACACTACCCCACATAAAAACTGCTAACAACTTTTTACCACACATACGCGGCGCAATTTATAGCTATGCAGAAAATCCCGTATCTCCATAAACAACATCAAAATTGCCACAATTTCCACTAAAAACATACAATGTATGGGCAGGTGAGTTTTTAAAGTCCTTCGGGAATCGAACCTGGGCTCGTTACTCGGAGTCTAATGAACCGCCACTTCATTAGCGCTGCAAAAACTCCCGCGCATCGCCTCTATGCATCTTGTATGAGGCACGGGACGGGTATTCTGCAAGTGTTGGAGTTGACGTCGTTTCAAGGTTTTGGTACATCTATGTGGACGACATCCATCCACTGATGCCTTGCCCAACTGGGGACCGATTTTTGACTTTTGAGTGTTCGATTTCAAAACCGAGCGGTAGAAAATATTCGAATGCGACAATCTTTCACGCTTTATTTTCGAATGGTCCATATTTCCATATTTTTGATATTCTCACTTGAAACTGAGGGTTTGACTAAATAGTATTGTTACGTTGGAACGTGTTTCATTATACGCAGAAAGTCGATGTTTTACCAGTTTTTTGTAATTCATATTTCAAATGCGAATAAATATGTGAAGCTAACAAGTTGAAATTATAATAAGGAATTTATGTATATTTTGTCACATTAAGTCAACTTAATATGATACAATCATAGATAATAATAATAACTGCCAATACCTTACAAGTTCCCTGAAGTGAAAGAAACAGATAAATACGAATAATAGTAGCTTTATTTCTGTTATCTAAGCCTAAGCTATAGCTTGGCAGGTTGTAACATCCATTATACAACTTCACCACGTTATAACTTGTCGTGATAGTTATCTAGCAGTAACGTTACATGACAAACGACGTATCAAACTTTTATCGACGTAAGTCGACATCTACGAGCTCAGAATACCCCACCAGTAAGCCAGTTAGTACGACGATGTATTGCGTATTGTGCGGTACAAATTGATTGGCGGTTCAGAGACGCCGCCGCCTCCGCGCCTGTCACTTCGTCACTCCATGCGCGTAAACCATACCCACATTAAATACTTCAGCTAGATTCATAAAACAACACCTTCTTACAACTTCATAGAGTCGTCTTCTTCAAAACTAACTGCATTTCTACCTTGGTGTGAATCGAATTCTGGAGCAACACGACACTATAGGATTTGTGTTGTGCGTGTAGACGTTAGAGTTGGAAGTTGTTTGGGATAGTGGAATTAATTTCTGTGTAAAAATATGTCAAGCGATACACAGAAGTGTCAATTGTGGGAGACCTCCGCTGATCGGCGTATAATTTTATCGAGGGAACGAGTGTAGCTGACACAGTCTCGCTGTTGGACAGTACAGCAAAAAACTAGAGGAGTAGGATCCATAACGTTTATACAGTATTTAACCTATCGGTTTAGATATAATGTAGGCCAAAACTAAGACATAGGTAATTCGATCTTTGATATCTAATAATAAAAGCTAATCTTTGAAAATAAAAACAGTTTTAATGGTTATGTGTGTAATACGTTGTGTTCACAGATTTTTACTGGTATCACCACCTCAAAACGTGTTAAAAATTAACTTTATACGGTTTGACGTTTGCTTGGACTCAGTCAAGATAAGTATCCAAATCTTCGACTATCCCAATATTACGACAAAGTTGGAGTCATTGGAGCTGAGATCAGGTGGTCTGTCTGCTCTTTTGCCTTTTATGGCTGTATCTCCACAGAGCTCGTCTCAAGATACGTCAAAAATTACAGTTTTTTTGGATTGACGTTTACTTTGACGTATCTTGTGACGGGCATCTCAACCAAGATGAGTTTATTAAGCAATCCCAAGTCCCAAGTCTTGAGACTAAAAATAAAAATATGATAACAGCAAGAACTTAGATTAGGGACAAAAAAAAACATTTTATATAATATCTACCTACTTGTATTTCATCAGTCGAAAAGCCCAATTGCTCTGATAAATCCACTTAAAACTATATTGCAATTGTAAATCCACTTAAAACTTATCTCATAAAATGCCTTCATATTCCTTTAATAAATAAAGCAGCTGTAATGAACTCAAAATCATATATTCAATAACAATGGTGGCACAGGTTCGATAAATTCAGGACATGCTCGGACAAAAATGTGGATTGTTGTGGATACAATATTTATGCGCGGGAGTGAACCTGCGACCCCGGGCTACCGTGCCGGCGCCGGTGGTCTGCGAGCGCGTCCATCGGTTACATTCGATATTGTTATATTTAAGACTAGTATTTGTCCGCGGGTACATCCGCGTAGACGTTATTTATCATGTAAGCAATAACTGTTTTATGCGGAAAAGGAGGTAGACGAGTGTCGAGCATGCGAGTTACCTGATGACAAGTGATTATCGCGACCCATAAACACCTGCAACACCAGAAAAACTGCAAGTGCGCTGCTGACCGTTGAACAAAGATAAGGCTCATTTTTCGAAAGCTCCCATGTCGTATTGGTTCGGTGATACAGACACCGGGAGCTGATAGATAAATAAAAAAAAAAAGTAACATTGGTTTTAAGTCCAGAACATTCATTAACAAGCTATGTTCCAAAATGCATTCGTAGCCGTTTAAATAGAAATACATTTACTGACAAATTTTAACACAATGCCTATTACACGAAAAGAAAACAAAACAAAATATACCTACAGCATAATAAATGCGAGATGAAAGGCAAAAATCCAAACATCTGAAAATCCTGACGAACTGTCACATTTGTAATATTACGAAAATAGGGTAGGATAACCAATTTATGTACGAAAAGGAGATATGGAGAACTTATTACCTATATTAATTTACAAACTATATTGTTCGAGGTTTTAGTTACAATTAACAGTAAGGCTTAGATGAGGTGGATCCATTTGAACGCATTTCGATTTTGATACAATATATAACCTCTCTTACCCTTTATTTGGCAATGTATATCACAGTATACATACCATAATGTCCACTTTTTTTGTTTGGAATGTGTTTTTATTTTTTTGCTGATTCAAAATCAAAAAGGGTTTGAATTCCCGACTTCTTTTATTTTTGCCGAATAAAGGGTTAAGTACACGTTTTGTTACAAACAAAATCCGGGCTCATTTATATGTCACAATTTTACCGTTTCTCGATGGATTTCGAATGAAATTTTCGAGTGTCAATTCTCATAGATTAACCCGCAGGTTTATTTAGTCTGTGATATTATAAATATTTCAAGCCAGTAATGTACATTATGCCATCGAGTAGTAGTCTTAAACAAGTGCATGTCGACCATTGTTGTAGTTTTTCTGTACCATTCCGTAATTCGAAGCGGGGGCTTTCGGTGCAAGCGCAGGTTAGGGGTTGCCATTTTATTACGTTTTTTATATCTTCTGTAAAACACGAATAGTTTCCAAGAAATTTATAAGCATCTTTAGTAACAGATAAGTGGAACTAATATATGCATTGATAGAAGTGGGAAGGTCAAATTCTTTTGAATTCCTAAATGAAGTACAGTCAGAGTCTTTTGGTAAGCTTGAAAGGCTTGAAAGTCTTGAAGTAGTACCAGGTGCACTAATAGATAATTTTAAAATAAAGTCGACTGTACCTTTGCTTATGTACTGAATTAAATGTAAGCAGACCAGTTAATCAGCCAATCAAACTGTTTTGTTGAGCTTTGACGTAACAGTGCTCTGTTGCGTTGTGTGATATTTTTTGCTAATATTTAGTTATGAACCTAAACAAACGGAAAATAGTAGTTCATCAATTGAAAAACCTCTCAGTCTCTTTTACTCTCTTTATTTCAGAACGAAGCTCTTGTCTGTGGAGTCATGCCAACTACTGCGGTCTTCTGTCAACTTGACTTTCTGGTGCGACACGACCTTTACCTTCTCATCATTTGCTCAAAGTAGTTTCTCCTTGGTCTTCCTCTGCCTCTTCTTCCTTCTGTTTCCATCTATGATGTTTAAAGAAAAAAAAACATCTATGTATAAAAAAAGAAAGTGACTGACTGATCTATCGACGCACAGACCAAAACCGCTGAACCTAGGGAGTTAAAATTTGTAAGGAGGATTCCTTGAATATCCTAAGGGTGCACTAACAAGGGACTTTTTGAAATTCATCCTCTTAGGAGTTGAAATATATAATATAATTAAAATAGAGGGAGTAGCGGAAAACTAATTCTAGATATCTCATAGACCTTATCGCCATAGTAATAAGGCCTGTGTACATGTTTTTGAGACTTTGTGGTAGATACATATTGGTGCCATTAACTGTACGAGTATAACGTAAAATCTGAAATACGATTGAATTCAAGTTAAGAATGACGTCCACACTTTTGCCATTCAAGACATCAATTTAATTAAATATCCTAATGCCCTTAGCTAATAAACGTTTCCAAACCACAGCCGCAATTTCTCAACTAACCTTTAATTAATAATCAATTCGCAATGTCTTATAAATCACTATAGGAAAGGATATACATTAGTAATAATAAATTATGATCCCACAGGAACCCCCGGGCTATCCGAGAGATACGCATATAATCTAATCTGTCTTGTGTTAAGTTATCTAACACTAGGGAGTGCAATAATAAATAAGGTCAGAGTTATGTGCTACGCGTTTGATAGCAAGTTTTTAGTTTTAGTTGCGCGTGCGCATGTGGATTTGATGTTTATTTGTTTTAGTTGCGCATTGTGCTGTGAAAGATTCAAGTAGCTTTAAGTCAATAGTGAGCACTTTTATCTAGTGTGAACTTTAAAGGCACCACACGGAACGTAATTTAGCCTTGCTGTCAAAATTTACAATTTTTAAAATCTTCAATGTTGTGCAATATGTCAGGATTGACTTCTTATTTGCTTAGTATATGTGATTTCATTGTGAAGATAAATCAAACTTACCACCCACTGCATATTAGATGAGCCCCTAACAAGCGTCTTTCAAGCGAATGCTCCGGAAGCATTTGATTGAACAAGACGTAGCGTAAATTGTACATAGGCTTATTTTTCTGACCAAGATTCGTTCTCTGTCTTTGTTTTTATAGGTTTAATAAATCATTATATTTATTTATAGATAAATATGTATTATACATCCATTGTAATAATGTATTAGTATAAATTTAATTAATGAAAAACAACATAAAATAATACAACAACCATAACACAATAACTGAAAAAGAAAAATTAAATAAAACTATCTCTAAATATATAAATTAACTAAAACATTAAATCTAAGAATGGCCCCTGCGGCATTGTACCAAAGATGCTGGCAGCATTTCCTCGCTGTATGGTTAAACTTATACGTTGAGCGAGGAAACTGCCAGCTCTTCGGTCACCCGTGACGTCAAATTAGTATTATATGTGACTTATAAATTTACTGAATAATGTATTAGCAATAATTAGGTAAGTTTTTAGTTTTTATCTCTGTCCTCTTTTTCTGTGCACCCACAATGTAAATTTCTGTTTATTTATTTGTTCGACTGTTAGATAATGCTATTAGACATTAGGTCCGCCGTTTGTACTTACTTTTGTGCAATAAAGATTTAAATAAAAATAAAAAAAACCTACAAATTTGCAAAGTTTTCCATTTAATAATAAGTAGCTATCGTGTGACGTTTAACGACGCAATAGCTTAGTTGTTATTGACTCTGCCTACGATACTAGCGGTCCCGTTTTCGATTCCCAGTATGGGCAAATATTTGTGTGATGAGCACGAGTATTTGTTTCTAAGTCTTGGGTGTTTTCTATGTATTTAAGTATTTATTTACATACATACATACATAAACTCACGCCTTTATTCCCAGAGTGGGGTAGGCAGAGCTACAGAATTACCAACAACTCTAAAAACTTGTTGATAATTCTGTAACCACATTTTGCATACTTAGGCTAAGATGTTTTACCAGTGTATAAGTGACAGGTTGCAAGCCCATCGCCTAACAGTACTATTATTTCAGTAGTATTTATTTCTCTGTATAAATATTTATATTGTTGTCTAGTACCCATAGTACAAGCCTAGAGCTTAGTTAGGGACTAGGACAGTTTGTATGAGTTCGTCCCTTGATATTTATATATTTATTTATTTATTGCATTGCATAGGAGACTAGTCTTTATAAGTTGTAAAAATATAAAGGTGCTACTTGCAATAAAATATATAGGTTATTAATGCTACGGATATAGCGTGGGAAAATAAAACCACAATAGGTCATGGCACAATTAACATACATATTTATGACTAGGTTCGCAGGTCCGTTATCTATTTACATTATTTTATTGTTACTTTATCCTTAGAATATAATGTAAATGTATTTAATTGAAATCAAGAAGAAATAGATACTTTAGTACTCGCGTTCTTTCTGTACGGCACATTTAGTAATTTCTCGGTGTTCATTTAATGTATCACTTTGTGTTTTAAGTCAGAGTCAGTAAGATAATTATTTGTAGATAATAGATTTCAATTATTTTGAAGCTTTGTCAAACAAATAATATTGCAAGAGGGTTCCGCTACAAAAATGTAAGATACTCACTGGTGTAGATTATCTTGTCAATTATCTGCGCTGCTTGTCCTTGGCCAGTGGGTCGGCTGTTAGGTCGTATTAATTATTCGCGATATCGATCGCCGGCGCACACAGCATTGTGCGATTAACGATTTCTTGATAGAAATTAGTATGCATAAGTTGATAGTTCGCTGGATATGGCTTTTAAAGAAAAACTAAAAAACCATTTCATTTCTTTTTCTCATGACATTTTAAGATGCAACAATGAACCTTTTGTTTACAAACGGTAATGTCCTGTTAGTTCTAAATTAGCCCCCTTATTTATAAACGTAATGTACGCCTGTTTTAGTTGAAGTATGCTGTGTTGTTTTTTCTTAAATTTAAATATCACAATGAGATTAGGTTAAGCTATATTTGACGCATACTTTAGTTATTGTGCGTTTTTTAATAAAAGGGGTTTTAAGAGTGAAATCAGCCCATGACGATGGTTTTTATGTACAGGACCGTTTTTAGTTGAATAATTGGAACAAGTCACAAACTTTACTCGTAGCTTATAAAAGCCACTCGTATATCCCACGACATTTTCGTACTAAACAACAAAAATGGAAATAAGAGCCTCAAGGAGGAGATCACACAAATTGTCCTAGACCCAATTACGTTTTTTTTAAGTCAGTAAAAACGAAGACGTCAGAAGAAGACCCATAAGAAGACTTGAATTCTCAAGACTACAATCTAGAGATTGCAATCCTGAGACAGTAAGCTGTGAACCCTGAGAACTAAAATGGAAAGCCTCTATGCTGGTAATTTCACTGGTTGTCTTATCACGATACCGGAAAATAACAATGAGAACACTGCTGCTTGACTTTAAGTTAAAAGACAAGACGGTGAAAGCGATTGGATCCGGACGCATCTTGCACAAAGTCGAACCACCAATAAACACTATACATACAAATATTCTTTTAATTTTTTCTAGGCTATGCATAAATTTTTTAACGAGTCGGTACCATAGTAAAACGATTCTAGTTGGCAATAGTCACGTACTGTATCTACACAATCCCGTACTATATACCTGCGCATGGGCATACCTATACGTGTAACTCGTTGATTTACGCGCAAACGTTTCTGAATCGATAATTTGTGTCTGTTTGTCTTCATTGCGACCTCAATAAGGTTTTTGAAACAATGGGCATTGGGATGTTTACTGCTTCGGACTTGCCTAACCGTACAGTCATATATCAAGGGACAAGTGACAAACTCATACAAATAGACCTAGTCCCAAACTAAGCTCTAGGCTTGTACTATGGGTAGTGGACAACCAAAAACATACTTATATAAAAAGAAATAGGTACATCTAATACTATCTATCTATACTAATATTATAAAGCTAAAGAGTTTGTTTGTTTGTTTGTTGGTTTGCTTGAGCGCGCTAACCTCAGGAACTACTGGTCCGATTTGAAAAAATCTTTCTATAGGCTATATATCATACTCACATAAACCGAAGCGAAGCGAGGGCGGGTCGCTAGTACTTAAATAAAACCAATTTAAATCCTGTCTAAAAAAAGCATTTTTTTATCTTTCAAAACTATTTTTCGGTGTCCCCTTGTTTTACAGACTGAAAAATTACAGAATTTTGTTTCACAGAAAATGTTTCATATACTATTTGGTCCTTGTATTTTTGCTTCGTATATATATTTTTTTTTAACTATTTACTTGAAAGAAACAAATTCGACAGAAAATCAATTCAATGAATTTTGTAATTTTATTTTTTCATTACACATACTTATCAAACAATATAATTATTTTTCAACGAATATTGTTTGGTCAGTGCATTTTTTAGAAGGTTGGGTTATAAGATAAATACTATATTATGATATAAATATGAGTGAGCGAGCGAGCGAAGCGAGCGAGCAAGACCTCTCTGGGCAGAACCGACTTGAATAGGTTAGGTTAGAAGGCTATGGCGGGAGCGAAGCGAAGCAAGCTCCCGCCTTAGCCTTCGAGGTTATTTTTTTTATATCCCTTGAATAAGCTATGCGATACCATTTGACTGCAAATTAAAATCGTATGCTTTTTTTCAAACGTTTCATTTCACACACCTTCACAAACTGCACCCTTCTCTATAAGTTGATTTTATTGTTATTAAGTTATATTTTAATTAAATAATATGAGAACAAAGAATATTTAATTTGCTATTCTATGATATGAAAAAAGAAACATTGAATTTTATTTAAAATAAAAAACGATGATTTAAAAGTCTTCAAAGTAATTATTCTACATATTGATTATTCTATGAAATGATAATACGAGAAAAAAATTCTATGAAATGAAATTCTAAACAACTTCAGTCTGTAAAATAACGTACAACCCTATTTTTCACGAGGTAAAAATAAACGATCTCTATGTGAACGCTATAGCTGGAAAAACAATTTCTTGAAATAAAATACAACAAAATGAATCTTGATAGAATACGTTTGATGTATCAAAGGAAAACGTTAGTTTTCTGTGTATTTAATGACCGCAGCTTATTATTAAATCTTACTGTTAATAATATAGTGATAGAATACAATACTTTGCTTTTATTAAACACCTCTTACAATAACCGCATGCAAAAATATAAAAAAGTTTCAAAGTGGCGGTTGTATTGCTCAATAGTGATCCCTTCCAGACAACAGTCTTTCTATTCCAGAGAAGTAAGAGTATGATCTAGGCTTACTTTTTCAGCCAAATAAGGTATCTGGAGGTGAAAAACTGGTAGAGAGCAGATTAAAGTGGCAGTTACTCCTCCGATAAGAACGTAGAGCTCTAGATAAGAGCGTAGAAATCTACAAATTTTATACATTCCTTGACAATTTATAAATAAAGACGGTGCGCAAAAATACACTGAAAATTTTCGAATCATTCTACTAGTGTTATAAAATCAAAATATATAATAATATACCTCTATCCGAGATCGAACCGTGTTCGTACCTACATCGGACTTTGCATTAGAGGATAACATAGTGGGACACACGATGATTTCTCGTTTACTCTAAGGTAAATAGGTATTCCAGTTTCCTGGAAACCTGTAATTAACTGCTCTAGAAAAACCATTGAGTTCCTCTAAAAGATATACATCGTAGTAAGAAAATCAAAACTTGCAATACATGAGGAAAATCCGACCGTGAATGGTAATTTCTTAGAACGCAATATGCGTTAACATTGTATGTTAATTTCTGAATGAAATCATAAGGAACCGATACGTCAAAGAGAAATACTGTATATAGTATATGACGACGCATTGGCTTAGTTGGTATTGACCCTGCCTCTGAACCTAGCGGTCCTGGGTTCAAATCCCGGTAAGAGCAGATTTTTGTGTGATGAGCGTAACATTTGGTCCCGTGTCTTGGATGTTTTCTATGTATGTACATACATACATTAAATCACGCCTGTTTCCGAGAGGGGTAGGCTGAGACCACTTCTTTCCGCTTGCTACGATTATTTATTGTATGTATTTATCGATATAAGTAAGTTTATCGTTGTATAGCTTGGAGCTACAAGATAAAATATATATACAATATAATATTGAAAATTCATAATGCTTTGAAACGAATATAGTTAACTTATTAGAATGGCAAAAAAAACTTTGCAAGATGGTCAAAACTGGTACTTCTACTCTTTTTATAAATAGTTGATTATTAATTATATAGTAAATAATTATTATACAATCAATCAATAAACAGATAGCTTAGAATTGAACAAGAAATTAAGATTACTATTTAATTTCATTTCTCTTAAAACTGTAGTCCACTCCAATAAATTCCACGCGTACATCTGGCAGCACACAAACATGAACAAATGAAAAATTGTATCAGAACCTAAGAAAACAAAACCAACCGCAGAGATCGCCCGGATTGAAACGTCCCTCAATAAATTTACCACGTGCCTTTAAAGGCTTTCAAAGCATAAAAACACCGCCTTGAGCCATAAATTATAACAACATAAACACCCAATAAGTATCGAGACGCGAGCGGCCGCAAAAAAGCCGTTGAGTATTACTTTTGTTATAAAAAGCGGGTTCCGCGACTAGTCGAGTTAGTTTTTTAGTACTTTTGAATACCTACTCGCTACGAGTATGCATTGTTGTTTTATGTATGTTATATTCATGTTTACTTGATTTCAATTGCTTAGGTTTATGATAACTGAAATATCCTAATTACATTCATTTATACATAGCTAGCTTTTGCGTTATTGCTATTTCTTCGGGAACTGCCAAAATTTCCGGGATTTAGAGTAGCCTATGTGCTATCTCTGTGCCAAATTTCATTCGGATTTGTTCAGCTGTTCTGGCGTGATAGAGTAACAAAGATTCAAACTTTTGCATTTATAATATTAGTCAAGAGTAATCATAATTATTAAACCATTTTTTTTCAAGATCTCTTAAACATTAATTACCTACATATGGTTAGACTTATGACTACGAAAAAAAAAACGCAATAAATAAATGCCTTTCGATGAAATGAAAATACTGCGTAAAGATACGTTCGTTGAAAAGGCGTTTCGATAAAAATTAAATCCGTTATGCCGCATTCTCTTTTATTTTTGGCTTGACTAAGCTTCTGTTACTATCTCTATACTTATAAGTGCATTCTAGTCATCAGGTAATAAGGTTTCCTTCTACACTCATTAACGATAACACTTCATAAAAACAAGACGATCCCCAACGCACCGACCACTTAAACCAAGTAATGACCAACAAAACCTCGCAATAAATATAAACTTAAAGAGGTGTTATAATTAATGTATGGCGCGTAAAAGTATGACTGTAAACGTTCGGTTAATATCTTATCCCTTTGTGCGGTCAAAATGTCATAATTTGTATGGAATCAACACAAATAATTACACGCTTAAACATCTGTAGGCGATTCGCATCTTGCAAGCAGCCATCTTTTATTTTAAAATGTCGGCCGGTTATTTTTTTTTTTTTGTTTTGAAGAAACAAATGCAACTCAATGGACTAAAATAGAATTGACTTATCGTAACTGTGGTCCTAGACAAGGTGAAACGTTAACGTAAAAGATTTTAGAAAAGGATCAAATACATACATAGGTACATACATAAACTCACGCCCTCATTCCCAGAGTGGGGTAGGCAGAGCTACAGAACATTGCACTTTTAGGCTAAGATGTTGTTGTGTGGCTATCGAAAATCCCGACATCGATTTTTTTAGGTGTTCCAAAACTTGACGAGCAAATTCAAAACAACAATATGAAAGCTCGACACGCGCGAGAACCATAAAATTAGGTGCCGCGAAACAACTTTGTTAGACATTTGTTTATAGGTATGTGCAGGCTATTCGCCAGCGTAAAAGTTTGATATTATAGTTTGATGATGAAGTAAAATTTTTTGACCCTTGGACTTGCGGTAATTGTTTGAAAATAGAGATCAAGTATACCGGTCGGACTTGCATATTTTATACAAATATTATAGCAAAGTTAGGTAGCCAGAAGTACATGTTGGGTTATTATTAGGAGGTTATAGGTCCGTTTAATCTATTTCTAAAGTTAGTCGTTAAAATAACTAAATGTAGTAATTTTTTAGGTGAGTGGCCATCGGTATAAGTGATTGATCTTTTCAATTTTTAAGTTGAGCGGCGAACAAAGTCTATCGGAGCTGAATTCGTGCGTCGAATCCGTTTTTTTACAAATATACATATTTTTCGGGGGTTTTTCGAAACGTAACTTTTCAATATCTCGACTCCGATATTATTTAACATCTTATATTCAGAGATCCACTAAGCTATTATAAAAAACATCCCTGGATCCTAAAAATTTAGAAAAGTCCATACAGTCATCTATGCTAATACTCCATACAAAATGTAATTACTTACAACAAAACGATTGTGATGAAAACGAAATCAAGGCCAGATAGACTTAAAGTACCGATAAATCCCTATAGCAGTACCTAATTAGGACTTTAACTACTAAACCTAAAATGACCATTTCATCATCAACGTGTACCCAATAACACCCATTCCAGTCTAAGAACCTATTTCTCTCCCAAGAGCCATAAAACACTACTTTACAACTACTTAATTTGACACTAAACTAAATAAGAGATAGCAGTTATCAAATAAAACGGTGTACCAACTCGGTTTCGTTGTAAACACGTTTATAGCTAATTCTGTCGCACTCGTAAACTAAGCAAGCTAATTAACCAGCTCAGCGCTTTGGTATCTGCTAAATAACTTATTGCTAAGGTGTGTTGAGATAAAACTCTAGTACTGATAAGGAGTTGCTTGACGGAGTGGTTTGTTAGTGTTCACCGAATAACTATACATACATACATACATAAGCTCACGCCAATATTCCCAGAGTGGGTTAGGCAGAGCTACAGAATTACTTACAGCTCTAAAAACTTGTTAATAATTCTGTAACCACATTTTGCACAATTACAAATAGGCTAAGATGTTTACCAGTGTATTAGTGACAGGTTGCAAGCCCATCGCCTAACAGTACTACACAGCCTTTATTCCCTTAGTCGTCTCTTACCTTACGACATCCACGGGAGGACATGGAGTGGCACTATTCTTACCCGGCAACCACGCGAAAACTTACAACTAACAACAACTAACTAACAACTATAACATATTTATTTCTTAAAACAGCACATGTAACTTCGACACGACATGAAGTTTGGCCTTGGCGAAAGCGCCACAAACACCATGGCTCCTCTACAGCTAACTAGCGGCTAGCAGATCTTCGTGCAACACGTGTACAGTCAACCAATTTGATTCCTAGGCCACTATGGACTTTGTCAACGTGATGTTGTAAACCAAATCATAGGAAGTCTCTTACGATTTAGTTGACAACGTCACTTTGACATAGTCCAAAGTGGCCTAGAAATCAAATTGGTTGACTGTACATGGTGATACATGGGCCGCAGCAATCGCTGCAGCAACCTCCACAGATACCTCCGGGCATGGTTATTGTTACTATATACACGTAGAAGTTGTTTGAACTCGTGAACTATCCAATTTCCTGGGATATAACATATAACGAAGGAACTAAAAATGATCCTGCTGTATAAACTATTTCTGTAGCAAATTCACCGATCGGTTATGGCGTTAGGGTAAATATCCACCAGAGCTGTGCGAGGAAGCGGAGAGGTGTGCGAGGAAAAAGTCCACAAATAGGAGAACTTCACTAGACGAGGCTATTAAAATAAGTAATACTATTGGTGGATTCTTACGTCGCCCAGCTCTCGTGAATACTCACTCTTAGACCGCGGAACTAGAATAAACAAAAGAACACACTTTTGCATTTATGCTTTTGCTACATGCAATTTAATGTCAGTGTGAATACACTTAAGTGCAAAGAAAACGGGTCAATGTAACACACATAACATTTACCACGACCCTTTCTCATTACTCTCAATTGTAGAAGCAATTAACGTTTAGTGCCTTGCAGGGCTACGTAGCAGATTTTTTTATTGGGCTATGATCTACTATAAAATATGATATATTATTAAAAAATAGACTGTTTACAAAAAGGTATGACATCTTGCGGACCCCAAACTAGGCTGAGCCTGTATCTTGGGATCCAGTGAATCGGTTTACATTCAACACAGGAACCATTTAAAAAAAAGAGAATAAAATAAAATACAAAATTATTACTTAACAATAGAAAAGTAGACTATGGTTTACAGCATTAACAAAATTATTTGGTAATGAAACTAAAATTAATTATTATTATTTATTACATTATAAAAGGAATTAATGTTAGAGAGTATAGAGTGTGGGTGTTTGACCGCACGCATGTGTGCGTGTGTGAGTGTTTGTGTGCTTGTGTATGTGTGTGAGTTTGTGTGTCGAACTTTACGTCCCTTAAGCCTGATGGATATATTAATAGTTTGGTAGAAGTTGTAAAACAGCAGCGGTGCGTAAACCTCACCATTATATGGTAGATATACGATGCGTTTAGAACCTGTTTTCATAACTTCTTGCAATCGGTTTTTTATTAGGTTAATAAGTCCCTGTATACTCATATAAGAAGGCAAAAATGTACACTTAGAATGTGATTTCTATCTGTCTGTCCGTCTGTCACACTCACAGCAACTTCTGATACCATGGATTATTGCATGGAATAGTTCTATGTTATTGGAAATCTAAAAATATGTCATATTTTTATTTTCTAAATGTTTGTTAGTTTTTACTAATAATATTAATAATAATAATAGTAATAATCATTTATTTCAGACAACATAAGTCCATACATTCATAAAAAATAACTAAATTAAATGTTGTTAGTGGCTTAGATCTAAGTGTTAGTAATTAATTGACTGGGGCATGTAGCCAGCAACAATGACGAATGTAGGGGCAGTCGTACCTGTCCCCTATCATTCTCAGGATGTTATTGGGACTGCCACGCACCCGGCGCACCAGGGATGCGGTTCTTTTACGCATAGTCGCATAAAAGCAGTCTATTCTTGCTTCCGCAAACATTCCTGATGCGCTACAGATCTATAATGAGAATGTTCAAGAAATTTATTGAAGTTCAAGAAATTTATTCTATTTTATCGCTACGGAATAGCAACAATGGCACTTAATTTTCGGTTCGTCCGCTTACCAACCGTTCAGAAACATTTTCAAAGCAAAGTGGACGATTGAACCGTGAGGAATTTTTACTACGACCATTACATTCCTAACGCAACAGCAATTGACCAATCTGTTGTCTCGATCCATTATCCTAAATACAAGCAATAAAACGTAACGACTCTATCGCCCTCTGCCCCCAGCTACTCTTAATTTGGTTGACATAAAATCTATTGATTAATCCATTGATTAACAACACCCAGGTGTAAATCTTAATTACTACCTACACATTCACAAGTTCAAAACGACTAATAATCCCATAGTTTAATGGTGCTTAAGACTTTATACTTTTGTTGTATATTGAAGCAATTACTGGACATTATCATTATGTCGGTCGCCGCCCCGTTTAAGATTGAACGATATATCTTACGTTTTATCGGCATTTGAATCCAGCTCTTGTATTTGTTGATTGCGGTGGATAAAGAATCCGTCACTCTTGCACTTACAAACTGGTTAGACAGTGACAGATGATTATCCACGTTTATCCACGTCGAAATACGGCCATTAATAGGGCCGTGAGTGTCCTAGATATCATCGACGGAATCGTTTAAAGATTCTTAAATTACGTTGACAAATTAGACTCGATACAATCGGATATCTGTATCGAATGAGTCAGAGTCAACTACTCCAGATTCCAAAGCCACGATAGTGAACTATTCGATTACGTATTGTGCAATCAAAGTTAAGGTCAATTAATTTATTTGCTTTGTTAGATATGTGGTAAGGGCTCAGTCATAGCGATAAGTCCATTCTATTTAATTGCTTATTGTGATAAATCACCATACATTGGCGATTTATTATGTATTAAGGTATATCGTGGGCCTAGACAAAACGCATTCTACATTGCTAATGACTTTCAAAAACTGTCAAAATATATGTGGAGTTGATATATTTGCCAGAATAAAACTTCAGCTTTCGTCTCCCATGGCGATAAAAAACTTACGTAAATGACCTTGCATGTAGTTGTTACCCATCAATATCTATAGAGCGTTCAATATTCTATATTTTAAATTAGACGTTAATTGATACAAACATATTGTTAAGTTTTGGGTACAACTACATGCAAGAGGTCATTTACAGTTTTTCACATATACTATCTGTAGATTTTGTAGTTATATTGAGATAACTAGGGTCTTTACTATCTTATTAAATATCTTATTAAATATCGTTACATAATTATTAACGCCATGATGTTACCAAACTGAAATTTTTGAGCACGATAACATTCATAGATTTAGTAGAATGTCGTGTTCAAAAATTATTCATAACGTTTGTAAGTACAGTGTGACGGTATCATTATGGTAGCTTTTATTAACTTGGCAAAGGTGGCCATTACGATACCGTCCTTTAATCGTGAGATGGATGTGAATGGAAGAGATTGAAAACTATTTGCAAAGGTAGAAATATACAGTCAGAGACTATGTTGTTGAGACAATATCGAACAAATGTCCTTATAAATTTGAAATTTTTATTACGATCATAAAATTTAACAACCATTAACCAAGACCATGGACTTAACACTATTGCAGCGACAGTTTGTTGCTCTATAGATTCGAAGAAAAGCCAGCAATATGTCAACAAAATGTCGTACCGGATCGAATTAGATTGTAAATGATAATAAAGGTTTAATGATAGCGGACATGCCACAATAATTGCTTATAGCCGTTCAAGTAAATTAAGATCAACAAATTATGTCTTAGATATGGCTGATCGGACAGGATCTTAGATCGGGCTCTATAAATAGTTTTACTGGTCTGTTATGTTGACATCGACACTAATCCTTAAAACATAATACTAGCTATATTATGTTTTTAAGTACTATGTTTTTATGATTGAAAAAATGACCTTCTGCTGGAGTTTCTTGCGGCGCTTCTTCTCCGCAATGATGGTCTTGTCCGAAGCGCTGGTAGACTCACCCTATATTACCGACGTGTAAAAGAGCCCTCATGTGGCCTATTTACTGAATAAATATTTTGAATTTTGAATTTTGAATTTTATTAATGTACAAATCAAATACCTATAACATTTTTTGTATGGCCCTCGGAATCTCTAATAAAGTATCGCACCTTCAGTAAAACAAGGGCACAACGGACCATGTGACAAATAAACCAATCAGTCAATCGCCCAAAGGTTAGCTGGAAGAGATCCCTTAAAGGGATAAGTTCGCCTTTGTACATTCTAATTCTGTAAATATTGTATTGGATTTTCTGTTTTTTGTACAATAAAGTGTTTACATACATACATACATACAAAAAGTGCAATTGTGCCCTTGTCCTACCGAAGATGCGGTACCGTAAAACGGGATGAATAGGGATACAACTTAAAATAAGCCATAACCTGTTACAAATAAGAACAAGTATTGAAAGGACAGTACTGTTACGTCTATTGGAAATAATTTCAGTCATAGTAACATAATAATATGCTTTATTTTAGGTTCTGTCCCTACTCACCCCTTAATTTTACGGTATGTTCTAATCTAACGCATCGTTTTTCCTGAACTGGTTTTCAGCTCAGTCACTTTTTAAGTTTTCTAACTGACTTAGACTATAAATGAGTTGCCAACCATGAGGACTAAGATAGAATGCCTCTATGCTAGTATTTTCAGCGGTAGTCTTATCTCCACACCGGAACACAACAATGCGAATATTGTTGCTTATAGACGCCATGACGGAACTACTTAACGTCGATCTAAAAAAAAATACCTTGGTTTCATATCATGCTTATTTATAGAGATTTGTATGAAAAGGAAACCTTTTTTTGCTTGATGAAAAAAAAAACCCGTGTTTTTTTAAGTCTAACACTAGCTAGATATGACATAGAAAAGGCCATGTTGTAGTTTTTTTGGCATTACCAAAAAATTGTTTATTTATATTCTTAGTAAAAATAAAACATGTGAAATAGGAGGCAGACAAGCTAGAAAATCACCTGATGGTAAGTGAGTAGGCTCAATGATGAACGAGAAGTCCTAAATTTAGGACATTTGTCAAAGTGACTGATGACTTTAGTTGACCGACACAAGATTCGTTTTCGAACTAACGAAATTTGACGTAGGCCTTACTAGTTAGGATAAGCATGTTTTTTTTTTGAGAATGCCGTTTAATAATTTTACTGTCAATTCGTTTATCGGATTGAAAAGTGATTTCCCTAAAGAGAATAACATGGAATGTATATGGTACGAAAGTGTAAGGGTTATCGGCATAGACGTGTTAGCAATTAACGCGTACAAGAAGGAGGTGTGAGCGCACCTGAATTATGGCCCTTAAAGCCATTTCGTAAGTTGGTTAATAAGCTTCCTGGGTTACGCAACCCTATAAGGCTTAGATTAGTTTAATGTAATTGCTATTGTTATAAAATTTGCATAATTTTAAATTGTAGATTTAAATCATATTTGACAGTTTTTTTTAAAAGCTGTCAAGTGTGAGTCGGATTCATGAACCAAGGGTTCCACCGCACAGAAGGTATTATTATATTTCGATTTCATTTTCAATTACATTCGCATTGTTGTGTTCCGGTTTGGGGATAAGACAGCCGGTGAAATTACTAGCATAGAGGCATTCCATCTTAGCCTCAGGGTTGGCAACGCATTTGCAGTCTTAGGATTGCATTGCAGTCTTGTGATTGCGAATGTCTATGGGTCACAGTTTCCACTTACCATCAGGTGGCCTGTGTGCTCGTTTGTCTACTCGATGCCATAAAAAAAAAAGATTTTCGATTTTGATGGAAAGGAGATATTGTCAAAAAACGGTTTTAAGCGCCATTGTTCCAATATGGCGGCGCGAGGGGCCAAAACACGAGGTGGCAAAGTTGAAATTCGGAAAGATCACATCAAAATCTTTAAAATTACCAATTTTCAAAACTTCCGGAATACTGTCCAGGTAAAACTACCCAATGACTGTAGTATATTTACTGTTATTTTTTTTTATTTTGTGAGTCGACAGTTTTCTTATTCGGCCTTTAACAACGACAGGACCATAATAGTCACAAAAAAGCTGCCTCATTTTGTTCAAAGCGAATAAAAATCCTTAGAGTAACACTAGAACAAATAAGATAAATCCTCTATTTACTGCAACGACGCCACTATTAGCCCTAAGTGCCCCCTGTTCCCGCAGAACACGTCACATGTATTGGTAGCTTGTCGACGCCGATGTCTCATACAAATATTATTATTTTAAACATTCATTACTTTCTTTTTGCAATCACACAAATTATTATTTTAGGTTTAAATTATCAACGTTTTTACAAACAGATAACAATTGGATAACGTGCACAGATCGAATTTTAATTAACAATTTAACGCTTCCGGGTACTTTTTATCAAATATTTAAAAAAAGTACCTAAACAGCAACTCATTCATTTCAATTAAATATTTTGATAAAATTTTAGTACGACATACGACAAAAATGCCGATTTTCTATATACTCGTAATAACGTAGATCTGGAGGTGTCTGTTCCTTGAATTGATTATGGCATGTATGTAATTACAGTGTAATTATTATGACATTTATGACGTAGCCCAATTCACTGCTAGTCAACAATAATGCTAAACCTTATATAAGGTTATCGGTAAAACTCTACACAACTTATGTTTTAGAAGAACCGAATTGATGTTACAATTACCTATCCTAACTCCCTTACTGATAAACGTGGAATAAGCTTGCAATAGTTTATGCCATGCTTTGTCCTTATCTGTACTTGTGACATTTGCATCTGACAGAAAGTGACAAAGCATGGGATTAACTATTCCAAGCTTATTCCACGTTTATAAGTAAGGGGGTAAGAATCTTATTTCAAATTGGAAATGATGAAACACCTGTCTAAATTAGGTGACGAGCTAATTTCAAAAGTAACCTGAAAAAGACGGTGACACTTTCAAACACGCCTTATAGATTGAACATTTGCATAGGTCATAGTGCATAATATATTTTCTGAAATATAAGTTTTTTATCATACATACTTTAATTTTGTATTCAAAAACAAAACCAAAGTAAAACCATTTTTCAACATCTTAAAATCTAAGTTCGTTAGAACCACTAACTTAACTTTTAACTAATAAGTTTGTGTGGTAGCCGGCGTCGCCGAAGTACCTCTTAAGCGGAGTGTATAGTAAAATTTAACTACACAATCGACATTGTGCCAGCTCAATGGCTGTGGTTATAGAATTGTTCTGCGATTATTGGTAAAATAAAAAGTTATGGTCACTTTCCAACGTGGAGACAGTAGAGGAAAGCCTTTGGTTATTTTGGTTCTTGAATATGAATACTTGTTTGAGTTTGTTGTGGGAGATGACGATGCGTTCTTCAAGACAAATCGAGGAGATTATCGGCGTCATTATATTACTACATATTTGACAACGCGCTGGCCTAGTTGGTAGTGACCCTGCCTACGAAGCTAGCGGCCCTGGGTTCAAATCCCGGTAAGGGCAGATATTAGTGTGATGAGCGCGAATATTTGTTCCTGAGTCATGGATATTTTCTATATATTTAAGTATGTATTTCTCTATATAAGTATTTATATCGTTGTCTAGTACCCATAATACAAGCCTTGAGCTTAGTTTGAGACTAGGTCTGGTGTGACATTGTCCCCCTGATATTTGTTTGTCCCCTGATATAGGTAGGTTATTATAAAACATGGTCCCCCTCCGCGTCTCACTAAGGAGTGCCTCCCTCGAAGCCAAATGTGAAATTGTCACGGTGCGCAGCACCAACAATGATACCCCGATTAAATAAAAAGCTCCTGAGCGTATTTTAACCAATAGATAGATATTTTTTCTTGGAAGGTTTTTATGTATAATAAAATCTAGTTTATGTAGGTACGGGTACAGAAAACTTACATAAACTAAGAGGGCGTGTTGCCAGTACCTAAATAAATAAACATTAGTGGACAATCTACTAAGCTCTAGGCTGTACAATCGGTACTTAAATACGACAAACTTATATACTTAGCAAAATACATAATTAAACAGTATATCGTCGGCTTAGTGCAAGAAGTCATTGACCCACAAAAAGTCAAGTCCGAGAAAAACGCGCCCAAAGTTTTGACTTAGTCAAATGAACATTATTGTTGTATGTTCGGGTCTAGATTTAAAAATTAAACACAAGTGGTTAGGTAAATATATTTAGTATCAAAACCAATTAAAAACTTTGTACAATAATTCCAAATAACTTTTTTAAAAGCCTAAATATGTAGTTAGTGACTTTTTGTCTTTCTCGCTTTAAGGGAACTTACAATTAGTTATTTTTTATTTTAATCACAATTAAATCGAGAAACACAGTTTTAAACGAGAAATTTGGTTTCATCAGTCTTAATTATTACCTTAGAAACTTTACATACATACATACACATAGGTACATTAAATCACGCCTGTTTCCCAGAGGGGTAGGCAGAGACCACTTCTTTCCACTTGCTACGATCTTGACAAATTTCTTTCGCTTCTTCCACAAACCTTTCTTCCTTAGAAACTTTATGAACATTATTTACTAATTAACAACGCATATACAGTTTTAAAAACTCTACTTCACAGATATAAACTCAACAAAACCACAACAATAACAAAAAAATCTCAAACTGGCGTTATTTGTAACTCCAAACTAAAATAACTAAAAAATGTTTTTTTTTTATAGAGGAACTTAATATTATATTATAATCCCAGACACTCACAGCAAGCACTACTTACTTACTGTTTAAAAACATAAAAACTTCTAAAAGTATTAAAATAAAAAGATCAGCCTTTGATTTTGAACTAATACTGTAAGTACGAAAAAGAGTTAAAAAACCTAGTAATCCATCTTTTTTACTCTTCATCTTCTGAGTTTGAAGACATTTCTTCAGGTACATAATCACGACTTTCTTTGGCTGGCAAGTTCTGGTACCAGTGGTGAAGTTCCGCGGGTATAATTTTTTCATTTCCTTTCCTGTCCTTTTTTTTAGCTAGAGTGATTGGCAGTTTTTGGTTGTAAGCTTTTCTCAATTATGTAAGTGTTATAATTGAAACTCTGTATGGGTTTTTCAAGCTTACGTTTTCGCAGTTGTTTTATTGGGGCCATAGATTGGGATGTATTACTTTTTAATACGTGAAATTCTTTATACTCAGATTTGAAATCGTATCTGTATAAAACAACATTCGGCCTTTTTTTCTCTAGTCGAAAAGATTTCACTTTAAGCCATCGCAGTTTTTCTCCATTGACGTCAATCGATCGATTCTGCATCAAGTTATCTCTCAAGTCGTTTAGGTTCAAATATCTGTGTGATTCATAACTATCGGTTCGTACGGTTTTTTCAGGGTTTTATTTTTCTTATTTTTTCTGTTTGATCTTGCTAATCGAATAACATTACAGAAGTCTATCATTGAGTACACTTGCATTAAACGCAATTGGTTCTCAATCGCACTGTGCATGCTATCTACCTCCATATGTGTATGACCAGACTCTAAATATTTATGTTCTATTACCTCGAGATGAGTTGTCTGAACTAAATACAACAGCAGGTTTAAAAGGAATTGATTACGATTTTGGCCTCCACAGGTGTCAGTGAATATGGAAATCTCTTTTACAGTAGATGGGAGACGTTTTATCCATAGATACAAAGCCCTACCCACCTCATCGCTTCCTTTTTTGCCATCCAGCTCAGACCAGAGGTAACAAAAGCCGTCATTGGGAGTGCGAGCTTCATAAATGGTAGCATTGTACACATTCAATTTGCGTAGGTAATAAAGAATAGAAACAGTTCCATTTGGGATA
Organism: Acleris laterana; assembly: GCA_963966035.1. NCBI lineage: Eukaryota > Metazoa > Arthropoda > Insecta > Lepidoptera > Tortricidae > Acleris > Acleris laterana. Next base: position 5,998,526 of record OZ014459.1, on the reverse strand, counting down.
TGAAGTACCTTTTGTAAATCTAAGGTTATTGAATTAAAGCTTTCATCTTCATTAGCACGAATTTTGTCCAATTCTTTGGCTTCTCGACTTTGTTCTTTTAGTGAAATGTGTAAGTCATATTTTTGTTTCCAAGATTCAAGATCGGGTCCGTTTGTATTTTTGATGCTGTTATACTTATAACATGTTAGACATTGGTCTTTTTTTGGTTTGTGAATATCCAAATTATATTCGTATAGTAACAGAAGTCCGTGACGCTTTTTTGCATTCCTCTGTATAAAGTTCGTACATTCTTGAAATAGATAGCGTGCCATCTAAATAGAGCTTTGACGATGTTTTTCGGCAATAGTGCGATTCCATTGTAGGGAATGATTCGATGTGTTGTTTTATAAAATCTATATCGTCTTGTTTGGTTTTATTGTGAGCTGTTGCTCACAATAAAACCTTGCTTACCACGTTGGTCTTCTCCTTCAAAAAGACCAGAACTGCCAACCTTGGAAAATGCATTGTTTATAGGGCCGTTTGAAATACAGAGGGTACTTTTAATAAACTTTTCACATACCTTGATTTTACCTTCATCATTAGAAAAAAAATACGAACGTGACATGGTTCGTTTTCTAACTGCTTTTACATAACACCTTTGTGGAGGATTTACTGATATGTTCGCGAGTATAAAATCCTTTTGACGACAGTAGTCTTTTAAGCCCCAATATGTTTGACAAACATTTTTACGTTCTTCTTCGCTGAAATTTAGTGGGCAGTTAAGCTTGCATTGACAACCTCCCGGCTTGGGGGCTTTTCCTGGCAATAACTTTTTTTTATAATTTTTGTACGGTAAGCACTGTGATTTATAATTTTTTTGCTTGTTTTGGTCGTAAGACTCTTCATTTTTTTTGTGCCATCTTGTTGTTTTAATTTTTTTGGGTGCTTTTGTTTCCAGCTCATTATCGTCAATATCACTGATCTTATCAGTCAAAAAGTCAAAAACAAAACCTAGGTACCTATACAAAATCTCGCCCTAAGGACAAAATTGGTATTTCGCAAATGAAATACTAACTTACCTACAACTTAACAGCATAAAGTAATTTGCACGCATCTTATTATAAATAAATGACAAAGGTACTTACGCTGTGATCTTCATTCTCCTTATTTAGAATCTTTTTTAACATCAAAGATCCTCGTCCTGCCTTAAATTTAATACCATTTCGCTTCATTTTGTAAGAAATCACTAACTTCTCGCGTAACGTCCATCCCCGGTCGCAGCCGCAACGGTATGACTTCGGTCGCGGTGGCCGAACCCCCGTTACCGCGAGAGCAAGACGTACTCGTAGGTATAAATGAGTTGAAATATGAACTGTTGTGCAAGAATATTTCACTAAAGGTGTTCAAATTCATACAAGTTATTTGCCAAAAGTCACTAACCATAATTTAATCACGTGAATTACATGTCTTTGGACATAACAAAAATCGATAAATATCATTAATTACTTACTTTAAAAAATCATTCTGATTGCCATTAATGCTGTCTCCTAGTTTTTTTAAACTTAATAAAGTGCTTTAGTTATTTTATACTAAAGTAAAAGTGGTAATGTGCATCCAATGCTCATTTTGTTAAAAATCATTAAAGCATGATAATAACTTTTATTTTCGTTTTACGGTTTGCTAAAAGTAACTACATGCATATAATGAATTCTAGCTCAAATACTTTCATAGCTTTATTCATATTGTTTTATTTTTTAAAGTTGATAAGTAACATAAGTGAATATTTAAACAAAATAAAAAGATAAAAAATAACAAATTTGTTTTGTTTAAAGTTAGTAATGGTCTAAAACCAATTTACATCAAATCAATAAGGCAAAAAGTAAAGTTAATGACTTAATGTCATGGCTGTAACATCGAAATTATTCAATGTAAAAAAAAATGGATCCGTGCGTTAGAAAGAGTAAGTCGCGGCGAATCCGCCTGTGCTCGTACCTGTACTTAGTGATTTTATGCCATTAGTGACTTCTTGCACTAAGCCGACGATATTTGCCCTTACCAGGAATCGAACACAATACCACTTGCTTTGTAAGAAGGTCATTATCAAGTGGCCTAACACGTCATCGACACGTCGTATTCATTATGGCGTCTTTTCGTTTAATGGGGAATTTAGATTTGTCTAACTTCTCAAGATTAGTCAACGGTTATTCCTTAAACTACCTTTATTAGAATAAAAAAGCTTGCTTACATTTAATAATCAACTTCTTTGTACGAAAGGACAAATTTTACAGCAAATAAAATACAACTGAATAAATTCTTCTGAACAGAACAAAAGACGACAACAATTTGAAATTGGAATGCAATCGGTTTTGACCACGTACGTGCGCGTGCGCCACGGTAGCGGCGTCCGTCGTTATACATTAATGTAGAATCACCTTTATAACATAAATCAGGTTCAGATAAAATATTTGTTAAAAATGCTTGTTTTTTCGACCTCATAGCTCAGTATGTCTCTTTGTAGATTACTTAGGGCTGTATTAATAAACTCATCTTGGCTGAGAGGCCCGTCACAAGATACGTCAAAGTACCTAAACGTCAAACCATAGAACACAGTCATTTTTGATACATCTCGAGACGAGCATTAGAGTTGAAATTAGTTCATTAATACGGGCCTTAGAGAGATACATACTATATAGACTTTTATTCTAAATGCCTCTAGTATTAATGGCCAGCATAAGGGATGGAGTAATGCGTAAGAGTGCAATACAAGAATATTTCACTCGGTGTAAATGCGTCCCTTACTCTAGCCTAATGAAGTGTCAGGGTTGGGGGGCTAGCATACCGTCCCTTCTTTTGCGTCATCGTCTGTAAATAATCTTGCTAATTCAATAAAGTGGTTCCTGCAATCTAATTTTTGTAGATATAGAGTATTATGAGACTAACAGAAAAAAAACAGTTGCCTATCAAGCCTCTCATAATCAGCGTTAGGAGTACAATAAAAAAAAACCTCTACCGTATCTATGAGAAACCCAGTTCCTCGTGCAACAATATAAAATGCATTAAAGTACAATCGCATTACAATAAACCCTGGGATCGTTCCTCTTGTCGGCGGATTCTGCGATGATTGGTCAGTAACTTATGCGTTAGGCTTGTGCTCAGAACTGTTGTATAATATCAATATTATAGCACGTATCGCATCATCAGTATCAGCATGTCCTGTAAATTGTTAGGAGTTGTACCTTATTCTTTGACAGGATGAAAATTCGGGGTTCGTATTTGATCGGCAAATAAGATTTTAAATTTTGATGTCGGCAAGCACACATGAAGCAATAAATCCATGTAAACATGTTGTTAATAAACTTCATAGAGAATGCAGATCATAAAATATATCCGTGAGTGTCTGATCTATTAGCCCCTAGCGGACACGCAAGCGAATGGCTGAAAACACTTAGTTATCTTTAGAATTTGAGATTCTTGTAAAAATGTTTTTTTTTATTGTTTTTGCGTTTGTTTTCAAGTTTTTGGATGTTGTTATAAATATCGAACAACAAAAACATGTTGACATTGAAACGTCAAATTCAGAGACTGATTGAATAGCTATAACAACTTGCTTTCAAATAATTTGCATCCAAATCGGTTCACCGGTTTAAGAGCTACGGTGCCTCAGACAGACACACACACACATAACGGTTAAACTCATAACACCTCTCTTTTTGCGTGCAATAAAGAGTAGCCTTCACTGGTAAACAAGTTTTACATAGATTACTGAGTCTTGTAACATACTCGGTTACCGCTGGTAAGTACTAAGTATATGGAACAATTTACTTAGAGAATGCATTGTTACGAAGATTGAAAGTGAATCGCAGTTTCTCTGGAAGGATTGTATTTCTCTAAAAGGATTAAGCACGTCTTGTATGAGGTGCATTCCATAACAAAGGTGCATATTTTGCTTAGACTACATGCGAAGTCAATATAAGTGTATGGATAAGTAGGTTTTGCCGTAGAACTGATGGCCGTTGGGGAAGACGAGTGCATTTTTTTTAATAGATAAAGTGTGTAGGTATATTACAAATATCCAAATACCTTCCATTCATTCATTCATTCTGTTAATACAATCTATCATTCATTCAATTCAATCGTTCATTATATTCTTGTTAACTGTTACTTCAATACAGACCGTTGAATTACAAGAAGTTTTTTGCCATTCCTGACCCTCCAAATTCCAATAGAGTGATTCAAGGGGAAGGATTTTATCTATAGTAAATTCTGTTTTATGTACGGGTGTTACAGCAAACTCATATAAACTGAAGCGAAGCGAGGGCGGGTCACTAGTTTGATATATAAACAAAAAAAATACAGTCTCTAAACGTCGGTGCGCGTGTCCGGCTCGCATAAATTTACCCAAAAAACGCACTAGACGTGGACGCACTAGCTACTACTACTTACCTAACCTTACTTAACCTTACGCTGTCAAAAATGACGAAATGCCATTCATTCGCACGAAACGTTTTACCGTTTCGTTTTTTTTTGATTAACTGGGCCTTTTTTTCTCTTTCTTACTATCACTGTTAGGTGTTAAATGTTTGAGAACTACCATTACATCAACGCAAGAAGAGCTCGAAATTTGGATTTTCAAAAGCCGCTTTCTTCATCTATGTTTCCATATTCACATATAAACTTAGGCCCACTTGCGTGGACCAGAGTTAGCGTCTTAACCCGAGGTTAGGCGGCAAACCACGTACAAAAGTAGACGCTTAACTCTGGGTTAAGAGCTAACTCTGGTCCGCGCAAGTCCGCCTTAGTGTCTTTGAAACCAAAGTTAAACAAGCAAACTACACTTTCGACCTTATTGACACTTTTCCTCCGGGCCTTTATTCCACTATGTTTTAGCCCATATCGCTACTTCATTGTTATCAAATTGTTGACGTTGCTCACACAAATTGAATTAGTCCTAAACTAGATTTGTATCATAAGTAACTATGCAACGGAGAATAAACTTAAATTAAATTACTTAGAAAACATCTCATAGGGCCTAATCAAGTAGCATAACGTTAAAATAGCGGTAATCGGGAATCGACACAATGTGGATTGACATATTACGCTAATGATAGATTGCGTCGACTACTAGTCAATAAAAAACAGCGAGGCTAGACAAGTAGCTAAACGCTTACGTAAACGATTTTTGAAAATAGATAAAATGTATGGAATTGACGCAGGCGCTCGACGCGACCGTCTGACAGCTTACGTCAATACCATACATTTTTGATAACGTTTAACGAACGCATCTTGTCTAAGGCCGGGGCATGTCAGTAGCGTTTACTTGTCAACAGGAAAGATTTACTTTTTTGTGATGAAGATGCCCATCGTATCGTATACATTTTCTATTTTAGTTAAAGTATTCGTTGTTCCTTTCTGTGCAATTCAGTTGTCATAATCTATACTATTATAATATTAGTATAGATAGCTGAAGAGTTTGTTTATTTGCTTGAACGCGCTAATCTCAGGAACTGCAGTTCCGATTTGAAAAAATCTTTCGGTGTTAGATATCCTATTTATCGATGAAGGCTATAAGCTATATATCGTACTCACATAAACGGAAGTGTAGCGAGGGCGGACAGATAAGGTTAGAGCATATTTGAATCACATTGCGCGCTTATGAATAACAGAGTAATAGTAAAGAGAACTTTACCAGAATGCAAACTTCGACAAAGCATCTATTAATAGAGATAAACACACGCCAGCCAGGAACTACCCAGCGGTCATGATTACAGGGAAAGTCGCGAACACCTCGTTACCTGGGACGTAATCATCGCAATTTGCTATTACCTACAGGCCACACGTAATAGGGCCCTTATGGCCGTATGCTTAAGTATATGTACATGTATGTCTGTATCTTTGCGTATACCGTAACTATGCTATTGATCTTAACTGCTTGGCATTTTTTTTTTAATTCTGACGTGAAAAGAGATTTATAAGGTTGAAAATGTGTATGTTAATCGGACGCGTTTATTTTGCTAAATTAATGAGGATGGTTCTTCTGTAGGGTTCATGACCATTAACCTACCGCCAAACAATAGTGTTCGCATTGTTGTGTTCTGGTTCGGGGATAAGACAGCCAGTGAAATGACTAGCATAGAGGCATTCCATCTTAGTCCTCAGGGTTGGCAACGCATTTGCAGTCTTAGGATTGCATTGCAGTCTTGTGAATGCGAATGTCTATGGGTCACAGTTTCCACTTACCATCAGGTGGCCTGTGCGTGGGCTTGTCTTCTCTATTCCATAAAAAAAAATTAAAATCACTTGAGGTAAATCTATTATATGAATACTAGCAAGCCGTCCTCACTTCGCTCCGGTTTATATGAGTTTTCTGTAACACCTGTACAGAATCCATAATTTATTATACATTTAAACCTTTCTCTTGAATCACTCTATCTATTGATATAAACCGCATTAAAATCCGTTGCGGAGTTTCAAAGATCTAAGCGTACATACAGAGGGACCGACACGGTGGGAAGCGACTTTGTTTTATGCTACGAGTATGTAAAGATGTAGAATATATCCATACAATACAATGAGCACTACGTGTATATATGGATATGTGAATTATAGAAACAACATGACAGTGAAACGTATTAAATCTAGTGCTTACTTTTTTTACAGTCAATCTTTCAACACCAAGCATAATGCGCGAGCAAAGTTCAAGTCAGAGTTGTGAGGTCAAAAAAATGTATTCATAGTAAACAGTTCGGAGAACTTGAAAATAAACAGCGATATGTGCTCTTCAAACACCTGACAGTCCCATTACTGCGTACTGTCAGCGCACTGAGGGCCGGCGGAATTCGAGATGGACAAAAAAAAGCTTCTTTTTTGCTTTTCTTCGGCAAGTAAAACTTACTGAAAGTAAGTATGTGGTCGAGTTTTTTTTATTAAGTCGTGTCTCCTAATGTTGCCAAATATAAAGAGATACGGACCGCAAATAAAACATTATCTTGTTTAGATCTAGAAAAACAAGTATAAAATGATAAGTAATTCTGACGATTTCATTTATTTTCTATCATAACATAATACACATAAAGTAATTAACTAGGTACTTATAAGTTTTACTACCTTCAAATGAGAATCTAATAATAAAACTCTATTCTATTATTTACCTGCAAGCCGCTTAAAAAAAGGCAGATTTTCACCAATACGTTTCATAATCGTTAATGTTTCCCAAAATTAATAGTCACTCCTTGGCGTACGAATCTCTAATGTTGGTTTGCTTTGTACCATATCTCAAACACTAACAATACAATTTTAATATACTTAACATAAATAAATAAATAAATCCTCACTTTTTCCAGATTGTCGTCCCCACGGCCCACAGTGCAGCTCACTCACCGGACAACGGCGCGCGCGCCTGACACGCAATTAAATAATGCTCAGAGTGTTCACACTAAATTCAATATCTCGCAGCAACTTATCCTAGCGCCTTATGATCCTGGAGAGCGTACCAGTGGTCTTCAGATTGAATAGGTCTCTTGAAAAGCTATTATTATATCACGAGTATTACTGCAAACTAAACAGACATCTGTTTCTTATGGGAATGAAACAAGTCGCGACATGCAGGTTTTGTCAGGACCCAGAGACAGCAATGCATCTCTGCTCATGAGGACAATTAATGCGCAACAGAAGTGTCTACTTAGGGTGAAATATCATGGACCCACAAGAGATACAACTCCTCACTGCCCCAAGCATCTGGAAATTCATGGACGCAACGGAGCCTTGCGGTGAGCTCTAAACAAAGGGCAGCCACAAAAGATCAGGGTAGTGATTCTGTAAACAACGCCGGTCGTGCGGACTGTCGAGTGATATCCAAGCGGCGAGATTAAGTAGTCCCGTCAGTGCGAACAAAACACATTGTAGCGCGTGCATTTTTAATTTAGCAGCACGATGGGTCGAACGTATAAGGCTGCTTAGTTGAAAATGCACGCGCTACAATGTGTTTTGTTCGCACTGACGGGACTACTTAATCTCGCCGCTTGGATATCACTCGACAGTCCGCACGACCGGCGTTGTTTACAGAATCACTACCCAGCAATGGTTGAAACGGCACACAAGGCTCATCCCAAAACCCCAATAATAATTGAGAAACTAACAAAGCCTGAATATTTTATATCGGCATAGAGTTATTCTATCGTAGTCCACAGGGTGTTGCCACACATTCGCAGTCTTAGAATTGCAATCTTGTGATTGTAGACTTAGGATTGCAAATTTCTATGGGTATCAGATCCCACTTACCGTCTAATGGTGGTCAGCTAAAAACCTGATTCCGAGGGACACCCCATATAACGTTACGCATATACAGGGTGGAAAAAAACGAACGCCATATGGACGGCAACTACGTTAAATATTAGAAATAGCAAATTTTAAACAAAGGAACTTTTATTTTTGAAATCATTAAATACTGGTTGAACTGGTTGAATATTATGATAAAATAATGAAGTAGGTAGGGTTTTTTACGGTCTTTAATTAATTTAAAATTGTATGTGTTGCAGATATTATGAATTGTATGTGTTGTAGATGTAGATTATGATGAAGCTTTCGATCTGCATCATAAAATACGACTTTAATGTTTTCTCATAAATTCGACCAGTCCGAGTCCCGGTTAACGAAGACGATTTTTTCAAAAATATATAAGTACCAAATATGCAGTATTTATTGTTTTAAAAATAAAAGCTAGTCTCCTTTGCGTAGAATTGGCTATTTCCAATATTTAAGGTAGATGCCGTCCATGTGGTATTTGTTTATTCCACCCTGTATACTTCTCACTTGTAAAGTGTCAAAAAAAAAAAATGTCAGCAATCTTCTCACTGCACCTGCTTTCGAGGGCCCGTAGTACGCGCCCGCGCAAGAATAGTAACTCGAAACCGAACCCGCTTTGTTTTCCCAGACAGTTCCCACCGAGAAACTAATTGTCTGTCCGAACAACGAAATAATGTGTTCGCGAACCATTTTTGCATTGGTTTATTACAAGAAATAAAAAATCTGTTTGCTATTTTGTGGTCTCTTTTAAGCTTTGGCAATGACAGTATACTATTTATTATTTTACACGGCAAAATTTAGACATTTAACAAGTTGAGTGGGGTCCTTGAACTGGGTCTGTCCGGTTTGCTACCACCATCTTATCCTTTTAAACCTATTTTGTCGTGTTCCAGTGTCGTTCCAAGACTACCAGTGAAATTACTAGAATAGAGGCTTTCCATCCTTCAGATTTAACCCGACACTGCTACCTTCATAGGCCGCGCATCAACCGCGTTGTCTATATATCTTGCGCATGTTAATTGATTTAGCAACTCCTGATGAGTGTCCTGATAGGTGGGGGGCATGACATATTAAAGCTGATCAGTTTAGGTTGAGAGAAAGGGTTATTGCTGTGTAACTGTTATAGCTCTGTCCCTTGCTCTCAACCTAAACTGAACTGCTTTTGTATGTCCTAGTAACCTCTCTGATCAGATGTGGCTGGTCACCTATACAACGGAATCATATCTTGAGAACTCAGAAGTCAGGAACAGCCATCTATAGGATCAGGTTCAAACCAAGCAGGTTTGTATCCATTACTGCCGCTGAGTTTAGGACATAGGTGTGATCTAAAATATTTTTCTCAAACAACACTGTCGTCCAAATTTAAAAAGAAGTAAGTGGCACAAAACTGCCATCATATTTTATCTTCGACTCCAACTCCAAACACATCTTCGAAGTTGGAGACAATAATATGGTGGTGTAAGTATTCACTTGCAGGAGTTTAAATTTTATTCAGCAGAATTGGTTCATTTTTTCAGTAAATTTGCCACATCAGGGTTCTTTTACACGTCGGTAATACGGAGTGAATCTACCAGCACTTTGGACAAGACCATAATTTCAGAGAACTGCCACAAAAAACTCTAGCAGAAGGCATTTATGAAATCGTAAAATACAATCGTACTGAAAAGTAAGTAACATCACAAGTATAAAGTAATAAATAATAATTAACTATGTGGCATCCATAAAACGATTTAGTTTGTAGACAAGGGCCATTAGATTAAAATAGTTATATTCATATTTCGTATACCCCGTCAAGTAAGTAGTAGCAACATTCAACTATCTCCTTCAAAACTTTCTCAAGCTATTCAAGTTTAAGAAGTTCATTAGATAACCGCCAGTTAAGATAAATCCTCTTCAAATATAACCTTTTAATTTAGCCCACATTAAAAGCGTTACACTAACATTACTTAGCCCTAGTGACTCGGGAGCATTACTCATGTCATACCCGCCATTACTGTAACTCAAAATGGCGGCCAACTATCAAAGAGAAAGCGCGCGAACTCTCATATCATTCACTATGGTCTAGTCTATGAAGCGCTCAAACTATCGTCAAATTTAAACATAAATGGAATTCTATCTGCACAGCTTAAAGTTTTGTTTTCTCTGTGTGTATTGCACAGTTTTCTTCATTTTCAGTGTGACAGGATTAAATTTATCAATTTACGAAGATTGTTCGATGTCTTATGCACTATTAACACGTTAGCCGAGCGTGATTGCCGTTCGGTGTTGCTAAATGTTAAGTTATGGTGTTTCTCGTGGTTTACCGATAACGCATGGCAGTGCGCGGTAATGGCTTGACTGCAGACAATCTTGATGCATTACTTGCAGTCTCAGTAACCTATAAACGTGTATTGATGATGCTCTAGTGAAGCAATCTAAGCTGATTTAAGTGAAGTTAATTAGTTATATTTATAATATTCATCTTACTTACTTTTTTGTTTTTGATGCTTTCCAAGGAAATTGCTGCTAACATACCACTTTGCTTTATTTTAAGAAATAAATCGTATGTCGTATCCTTAAGAGGATAGATAAGAGGATGTATGCATAGGATGTGCATAGAAGGAGAGTATTAATATGTCAAGCTGTCAACGTTAAGTATTTATTGTTTCTATCAATCACGACTCGTTTATCCTAGTTAATAGTGACCCTGCCTCGTAGCGCTCCAGGTCGCGTAATTTTGAGTTCCTTTGGGTGTTTTCAATGTTTTTTATTTAACATTTTTATATATATAAGTCATGTAAAGACTAGGTCAGTGTGGTGAGATTGTGCCTTGATATTTATTTATTCATGAATTTGGGTAAAAATTAAAATAAGATCACTAAAAAGCTTATCACTTAACAGTTTCTACTATTTTTATTGCGTTTATTGTAAAATAACGTATTTGAATATAGTACTCAAACCTAACAGACATTTTTTACGATTAAAAAAGCTACACCATAAAACGCTGCAATAATGTTATTAATTAGATTAAGAGAATCAAAGGCGCTCGTTCAAAGAGACACTTAAACAAAAATACGAAGCGCACCTACTATCGTTCTAGAAACTTCAGCCCCATATTTCAACATCTTGACAATGACACGTGACAGGTGATAATTCGTTATGCATTACAAAGTTAACACGCTGATACATCACTGAGTATCATATAAACTGCGCCATGTGCATTGAAATGTCACCTGTCACCTGTCATTGTCGGGATAGTGAAATAGGGGGCAGGTCAATGCCTAACAAAGCTTCTAACTTAGATTAATTTTACATGTAAAATAGGTTAAAAATTAATTGGTTGGTTTTATTTCCAGTAAATGAAAGTGACAGTTAAACACGACTGGAGATGAAAGGGGTATCTGGTTTGTGACCGAGTGCGTCTCACTTCGTCGGGTCCCGGCAGAATATCTGCGCTGGCGCAGTATATTATGAATTGGCCCTTTCATAACTATGCGCCGTGACTTTTAAATCACGCATCATAATTTTAGTTGTAATTTCAATATTAATTTAAGCTTTATTCTTGTTTTTTTTTTACTTTGTCGTTATGATGTAAACGTATTGCACTAGGTATCCCTTTGGAACGTTTTTTGTTTCGCATAAAACCCTTTTAAGCTGACATTGTACAATTTAATGAACGTCTATTTTGTAGGTTAGATTACATTTTTATAATAATTTAAATAAAACCGTTTATAATGTAAAAACTGTTTTAGGTAAAGGGGGTAGTGTTTTGAGATGTGAGTAATATCTGAATATATTTTTTATCTATCTATCTATTAACTTGACATGTCTAGAACTAGCATGCCGTGTTATCGTATAATACCAAACCACAATGCCAAGGTTTATTGATGCGACATAATGACTTTTTCAGCTTAGTTCGTGGTACGGAACCCTTATTTAATGCGTGCTTGACACGCACCCTACTCGGCACCGTCTTAATGGCTACACATTTCGAATTATTAGGGATCAATAAAACCGCATACAGTATCAATTTGTATACTTCAGTAAATATTATACTTCTATGGGCTTATATTTCTCATAAAATAACTATGAATAAATAAAACTATTTTAAGGCGTAAGGGTGTTTTCTAATAAAATAATACTAAATTTTAACTACTGTGGTACTAAAACAAATCTATTTTATTGACAGATACAGTTTTACTTATAAACTATATAAATACAAATTTGACCTTTCGTAGAGACTAAACCGTTCTTTCTGAATTCCTACACATCTGAAATGTACACAGCCCAATTATCACTAGTATATTTATTTTCAGTAATTTAGTTATTTCTTTTAGTATGTAATTTAATATACAGAACAATATTATTTAATTTTAAGCTTGAAATGAATGCCCTACTCTACACGTTGTTTATTATAGCTTTGTTCTAAGTTACACTATCCAAATGCAAACAAATTGAATATTGCTGTTAGAAGAATTAACTTTTTTTGATTTTACCACTTGTGAGTATAACAAATTGGGCATTTTAACTGACGTTTCACTGTTTCTAAACATTTTAATGCCGCAAACCCGTAACTCAAAGGAATACGGTTCAGTTTGTCAAAGTCTGAACAAGCTTACATCGCATTACTTCATCGTTCGTATTACTTCAGCACCTGCCAAGAGAGCGAGAAGGACAATGATAACATTCAAAACGCCAGTCATGTACGTTTTGCTGCCTGTAACCTGGCAAGGTTTGCCAATTCATGTCACTTCATGTTACGGTTTCAGATCAGTGTCATTATCGTTAGAAGACCGTGTAATAGCAGTGTTATAGTTTAGATTAAGGTGCACTTACACGGTTTACTTTTGGTAATACTTACGATAATAGGGAATATGCATGGAATTTTGAATAACATTTCTCAACGAAATATAAAAATACCGTAAAAGAGATCACCAAAATGGAAATTAAAATTAAAATTGGAGAAATACGGATGATACAACCATTTTAAACTTTTAATTAGACAGCGATCAGACAGAGATCCGATATGCAATGTAAAGTCAGGTCGGCCATATAAACTTCACGTTAGATTCTGTTTTGATAGAAAAAAACAGGAACAAATGTATGTTGGCATATATCTTAGATATTTTTAAAGCTATTCAAAAAACTATTTAATTTTGTTATATGAACCAGCTTTTATTGAAGCTGTGGAAAAAAACATGAATATTCCCTATTGGTAGTCATCAATATTTACCGTCTTATTATTACTTTTCGAAATAAATTACACGTGTAAGTGCACTTTAAAGAAGTTCTGTATCAGTCTAGATACCTAAGTGTAGTAATCTCTTGTGTTGATGACCATCGATGTCAGGATATTAGATTGAAACTGGAGCTTGATAGTGCGCTAGACAAGGTTAACTTTTCAATTTCTGCTTCCAGCAAGATATAAGCTTGAAAAAGAAAGTCTAGTTCCATACTTTCGTCGGTTGCATCTTAAAACTTCCTTGTTGTTAAACAAGTCGCGCAATCATTTTTATTGTCATTTTTTATCACATTTTTGACGAAACGGGACGGTATTCGTTTCAGTCCTTGAAATTAAATTAACAAGCCTTACATTTTTTATATTACGTGTATATTTAATTTAATTTTTAAGGCATTTCGTAGTTTTGAAACGACAATATATACTTGGCTGACAAATATCATCGGAACTTTTCTGGTTAATTAGTTTTTAGTTTTCTAAACTACATCTGAGGATTTAACCATAGGCCATTAACACTACTTAATACACAATTTTACTGTTTAAGGGTCATCTGCATATTTCCCAACTCTATGTACGAGTATCTTGATTTCAGTGTCTGTTTTGGGAATATCTTTATTCGGTCCCTATTATAAATAATGACGTGCAGTATCTGGTTTGTAATGCAGCACTCTTTGGCTATGGTTCTTGGAGCATGCGTTTTTGTTTCTGTAAATAAATATAAACACATGTAAAATTCTCAAATGCAATTAAGCTTCAACATAACATCTCGGGACTCAAAAATCACTTGAACAAACATTAATCTACACTAAAAATTGACTTATTGGGAAACCGTTGTATTTGACCTGTGCTTTCAATCGTTGTTTAAGATCTGAGAGTCAAAAATGTAAAATTTAGAATGTATTACTCTGGGTATCATTATATAATTATAACCCTGTTTCTCAAAAATACGCCTATACAATTATTTGACTTTATATTGAAGTTTAACGAATTTAACTACAATCATTTCAAATGTAGGTTTCCCCAAGGAAGCAATCTAGGCCCTTAATTTTTTCTTCATACATTATACTCGTATGGCCATGTCTTTAAAATTGTGTTCTCTTGGGTGTCTCCCCTTGCTTTTAAAATTGTGTTCATAAATGGGAATGTTTGATTATTCTTTTTTAATCTTACATTTTCCAGCGGCCGGGGGTGCCAATGTAGAGCCCACGGGAGCGACAGGGGCCACTGCGGGTGCAGCCGGTACTGGTGCGGCCGGAGCGGCCGGAGTATCGCCGCCACTGTACCGCACTGAAAAATACAATAGTCATGTTGATACATTTGTGAACCATAGTGAAAGGCTCAATTTACTCAAGCAGTCACGATTGGTGAGGAGATTTGAAGTAAGCAGTGAGTACGATAAGGACCATATACACCGAAGTCACATTGTGAAGGAACGTTATGTAACATGATACTATTTGGTAACTATCAATAACTTACATTCAAACTCCAAACCATTCATTTCGAAATTTTAGTCGGATTGAGGATTTTTATTAGCACACTTTTACATTATTTTTTAGTCTTTTTATTCTTCCCAATGAACTAAGTGTGTAAGCGATTTGGTATCCTACTGTTATGCTCACATTCTATTTTCATTAATAAAGAAATAAATTAAATAATCTGTATCATTATTTTACTTAGTTACACTTACACTTTGAAACTTTGTTCCACTAAAAGTAACTTCAGTGTGACTGTCTCATTATTATACACACGAAATTTTACTGCCGGGTTCCTTTAGCTTATATAAATTGTTGATTGTTAATTTGCTGGACTCATTTCAAGATATCTTAACAATCCTCTTAGAACCTAGCAAAACTCCTGCATGTGTGATATTCAGTGTTCGGAATTTTCACGGCAAAACAAAAGACTGTCGCAAATTTACTAGGGTAAGAAATAATTTTTCGTTTTGCCGTGAAAATTCCGAACACTGGTGATATTACACGTTATATAGGACTTGTTTTATGGAGACTATTTTCTTACACGCTTCATTATTATACATTTTAAATACAATCATGCTAGGATTTTTTAAACCTGCTTAATAATCTTAATTATGATTATTCACCTCGTCTGATTTGAAATGACGCGTAATTTTCATTTCAGTGTCCACATACACATACATACATAATCTCACGCCTTTATTCCCAGAGTGGGGTAGGCAGAGCTACAGAATTACCAACAACTCTAAAAACTTGTTGATAATTCTGTAACCACATTTATTGTTGTTTATTGTTATTTCAGTGTCCTTCACCGAAAAGTTTATAATTTTATATTGTTATTGGTGGTGGAGGGTGTCATTTCAACTTAGACAAGGCGGTTAAATAGCTCTACTGATGGGTAACTCTACAGGTATTTAAGTAGTTGTGAACTGTGGTTGAATTATGTTTGTAAATAATAATTATTATGTAAGTGTCAAATGTGGATAAGTGTTTAGAAGATAGATTCAAAAGTCTAAAGCAGATGTTTACGACTGAACATTGCTATATTTGGATAGTATAGTTATATAAATACTATTAATAAACGCTATTTCTTACACAAAATTATTTTTATTGGCATTATGAACGATTATTACATAAATAATAAAAAGTTTAACATATTTACTACTGAAATGAATTCTACGCATATTTTTAGTTAATTTGCTTGAAATACATGGTGTTATAAAAAGTAAATGACAATAATTTACTTACACATCAAATTAATATTAGTAAAGACTCACCGTACAGAATACCTATTATTATGAGTCCGATGACTCCCATAATAATCATCATCTGAAATACGTTATAATTGCTTATTTCACATTATTAACAATTATTATTTTGTAGCCGAATTGATTTTCTGATTTGGATAGTTTTTTGTGTTTTTGCTGTAAATTTTGTTTATAATGAGAACCATAGACAATGAACTGTAATTTAGAAATAAACTGATCTCAATTTCTCTTTCTGATCCAACATCTGAGACGCCAATTTGTGTTCTTCCCTTTTACAGTCCATTGTAGAGTATGGCATAGTATACTATATGTATGTCAAGGGTTTTAAACATCTATCTCCAGTTAACATAAGAACTACATGGGAGTTCGTTGTTTCTCATAAATTGGGTCATAATATCTTTGTTTACATAATTATTGAGTCATCATTTTTACATTGCTGGAACTGTATATTATTCATAATTTCTTAAGTATCTAATATGCAAAAAACGACATAATATTATACTTATAGTTAAGAAATTTTTAAAAAGTGTTTATAACGAACGATAAAAATCATGAGAAAGTATTTTTTTAATATATTATGACTGGCAATAATTATTATGACCTGAAACATATTATGACTAACATAATTATGATATTATAGAACCCAACTAGATATTTAATTGACCCAGAATTAAGGGATTTTCAAAATTAAATCGTTAAGTCGGGAAGAAACAGTTTTTTTTATTCGAAGATGTTTTACAACCCTCACATAAATATTACACAGAGTGGTCAATCCTAATGGGTCAGTATGGCGAATTTGGAAACTACAAAGGGTTAGGGTAATCTATTCTTAGGAACCAAAATCCCGAAATGAAAAAAAAAGCTGCACTAAAAATAAAATAAAAAACATGGATACCGGGAATAACCACGTAGTTCTCCCCGAAAAACACATATTGTTTTTTTACTGTAAGTGGTAGTCTAAATGGTAAAAAACGATTTGCATTGAAGCCCTGTGCCTCAAACAAAATCACAAGATTTTAATTCCTAGTTTGTATTGTAACTATGTTTTTTCTCAATTCTATGACGCATTTTTCTCTTAGCCAAAATCGAGACCTTGGACCGATTTTATGATCATTTATCTGAACTAATGAATAAAATTCAAAAATCAAATCAAAAACATTACACATTTGGTTCATATTAAACAATACGGTATTTGACAGAAAGTCAAATCAGCTTCTTTTTATGAAACATCAAAAACGCTCCGTTGCTATGGAATTTATAGGGATTACTATATTGTGACGTCACAATCAAACAGCGTCCTTATTGTTGGATTTTATGAATTAAAAAATCTTAAAATAGCAAACATAAATAAAAGATTGATGTTTTCCTAGTATTTTTATAATGTTTATCTGTTGTTAATGAAAAACCAATTTAATTTCACTCTTGTCAAATACCCTTTACGACATTAACCCTTATTTCGGTGACATACCCAAAAAATCGGCTCTTACTCTACTACTCTAATGGTTCCCAAATTCATAACGGCCCATTTGGATTGCTCATCCTGTATAAGTAACACAATCATGCAAAAGCTCAGCCTATATAAATCAGTTAGTAGCACTATATTTTACCTTGAGATTTTCTAACCAGAATTTATTCTTTAGACTGGCGGCTTGACTCTTGAACGATGAAGCGCCTTCCTCTAGAGCCTCTGTAAAAATCGTTTTTAGCATCATGAAGCCTTTACCCTCCCGAGCCAATAGGCAGTATCCCAAATTCAATAAGCAAAGCAGTTTTAACTCTATTCTGTTAGTCATGAGGTTGATATTGCTACGGGACTTTTATTTCAGATAGTGCGTATTTGGTTTAATAGGACAGTTTAGGTTTTACTTCTTTCAGATTACCGTTTGAAAAACGGAGTGATTTAAAAAAATATTTTACTCATTAGTTAGCCAGTAATAATCAAACATAATTTACGTTCGTTTTGTAATATTTTTCGTTATTCATTTTTTTTATCGAACCTTATTTCAGTAATTCGTATCTGGTTTTGTATGACTGTCTCGATGTTTTTAAAAATATAAATTGCGTAAAAAAGTATTTTCTCTCTGAGGGATTGATTTTATTTTAAATTAATAACCTACAATCTAGTTTTCACTTACCAGCTCTTTCTGTAAGATCGCCTATCAAGTGATCTCTTTCGAGAACCTTGTCCATATTAGTCTTCATTATATCAACCACCTGTAAATTCCAAATAATACAGTTAAGATCTTCAATTTCTAAAAGTTACTAATGTTTTCACTATCGGTTAGGTGCATGTTTTTTTATTCAACATCTACACCAAACGAATCTACTAAAAACAAACGAATTCCGTCTGCATGTTCCAATAACGTTTATATTAGATAAAACATTTATATTAGAACGAGTTTTTTTTTAAATAAAAATGTGCTTTGTGACACGGGTGACGCTAAGACAAATTTAACGAAATCTTGTTTGTCAAAATCTAGCCATACAGCCTTTATAAGGCACCAATATACATACCTACATACGAACATACTCGTACATAATATTCCTATAGGTCAAAAGCATTACCCTACTTCTTTGGCAGTTGGATAATGAAATGGGATTGGATTGGATCGTCTTCGCCATTTTCACTCTTAACAGAGTGGTCGTGTTCATCATGTCAGCGGATTGTTAGTTGGATGTTTATAATTAAATAGGTACATAACGTAGTAAAAAAAAAAGTTGGTAAGAAGGTAGGTAATTAAACTATTTCTCTTATGTAAATTTTAGCGATCCTAACAAAGCTTTTTAGAGGAACTCTGCACAATGCACATTAAAACTAACACGGCAGTATCAGCACGAAAGTTATAGTAAATATGGCAAGAGTGAATAGGCATTTTCCAGGTACCTAAGCATGTACCACCTTCGACATTGTCGTCACTTAACATGAGGTGACAAACCCATTATCGATGAAAAAAAACGTTTGTCAAGGGACTAAAACAAGTTATAATGACCAGAGCAAAGAAACGGTGGCTCATAGTTTGAGTGTCATTATCATTATATACGGCACTTTAGTCAAGAGTTAAACACCCTACATTTCACCTCAATTGCGAGAAAAAAAATCCATTAATTTTGACTTTGAATTGCGATAAGATAGGCATTCGTATCAATTACTCTAACTTATACCATTTCTGAATCTGCATAACCGGCTCAGTTTTTTGACGTCAGTCAAAGTCGGAATTAATGTTATTAAAAATCATGATAATTCCAGTATATTTCAGCATTTTAAATTATTCATGGACCAAATGGCACTTCTCACATCTTAATGAACTATTCATGTTTAGGGAACTTTCCAAGTGAATGCTGGCATTAACAATGTTAAAAAAGTGAAAACTCACTAAAACTTTAATTTAGCAATAACTGGAAAACCGTGCATTTTTTACTGGGATCATGTTAGGGTAGTTCGGTGCCCAGTGTCACTGTGACATGCCACTTATGGAACACCCTGAATTTCCAAATGATTTTTCATTCGTTCTTTCAATCCCTCATTGTTACCTCATCAACTTGCGCCTGAGTCTGCTGCAGCCGCCTCTGGGCCGCTTGCTGCTGCATAGTATGGGCCCCTCCCAGCAGCTCCCCGTCGGGGCCATACTGGGCCTCGCGCGGGGGCGGGGCCCCTGGAGCCCTCTGTGGGGCCCCAGGGACCGGGGTAGCAGCGGCGGGGGCCGCCGGGGCCGCTTCGACATCCTTATCTTTTGCCCTGGGTTTAAAAAAGATGACTGATGTAGATTTAGTAAAGCTAACTGCTGATGAAAGTTCAGGGGCCCTAATATGGCTGCGCTTATCGCGGGATAAAGTTTAGATAAGGGATCCGTCACCTTCTAACACGTAAATAAATACGACAGTGACGGATGCCTTATCCACATTTGACACGCGATATAGACGCAGCCATACTAGGCCGCTAGGGGCCTAACATGTAAGGGTTCCTTGTTGGTTACGGAACCCTAAAAGAATATATTTTCCGATATAACGTATCTTCAAGGTTTCGATAATGCTCATGTACCCTTTTGTGTGTTTACCAAAGATACATTATTCACACATCCAAAATGTCCAGGGATAAAAATATCAAAACGTATTGCAAGACATGAAAATACTTTACAAAAGGATATTTTTAATCTTTTGACATTTTCAATGCGTGAAGTATCTATGACATCAAAATAATGGTTAATCTCACTAAATACACGAACAATTGTATAACACGTAATGCTAAGTTAAAGTCGGAAAGAATAAAAAAACAAGGACAAATAATAAATCTAAACTAATTCACAAAACACGGGATGAAATACTTTTAAGGGTTCCGTACTTGAAACGGGACCCTATTTACATGCCTCCGCTGTCCGTCTGTCCGTCCATCCGTCCGTCGGTCCTAACTTTAAAGAGGCGTTTCTATTGAACCGCAAGAGATAGTTAGCGATTTGTTTAGTTTTCAGTTTTTTAACGGTAGATAAAAAAAAAAGTGGATCCTCATAACTACAAGAAAGGTATTTTTTACGTTCTTTTCAGTTTTGTTGTACTAATCATAAAAACTGTACAATACGAAAGGCAAATCTGGTATGATTGAAGTAGTACAATGAAAAAACCAACAAGTGTGAGTTGGACTTGCACTGATTCGATTCAAAATCGAATTAAAATCGGAATATAACTACATAGGTCTGTGTGACCCTCGGTGCGCGTGTCCGACAAGCACATGACCAGTTCAATATAGGTATTTAGTAAATTTATCAAAATGCGATATAAGTAAATTTTCATGAGAAATGTCTACCGTTGTACCTACGTAACAGGCTAAAACGAATTCTAGGTGAAAGTAATAAAAGCTAGTTTAATATGGACCCGCCGTTCTTCACTTAACGTGACCGGGTGCACTGCGGTATTCTGCAGTTTATATTACTACATACATATATGTAGCTATGTTTTATGTTAGTAGTAAAATAACTACATGAATATATCTTTAAACTTCATGTTGTATCAAGATAACATTGTAATTGTAATTTACTAAGGGAAAAAGTAAAGTAATGGTAAAGGTGATGGCATAGAAACCTCGATACGATGTGTCAGGCGTACCTACCTAACGGTTATTCGACTAATCAATACAAAAATTGGCAAATTGCCAGTTGACGTCACCGCTATACTAGAGCAGACATGGTTATGATAAAATAATGGATACAACTTGTAAATTATTCAAATGCTTAAAGAACAGTCAATATCAATCATAAAACAGGGAAATTCTATTGTTACTGGCATATTTACACTTTAAATTAAAAATAGAATAAAATTCCAACGAGTTAATTTAAAACCCCAAATAATAACTCAACTAATTTGACAACATTAATACCAATATGAATCAACTATTCAACTTTATTTTTGACACGACTTCCTCAAAAAAAGATTCAATAATATAATTGAAACACATTGTCTAAATGACTAAATTACGCAATAAAAAGGCATTAACTACATGAAAAAACAGGAGTACTTACATCGTTCCCTGTGAATTTAGTCAGCGGACGGCTAAAGGGGGGGTAACGTTAAGAAACAGTGACCAGACTGACTGGCGACGCCACGGCACGGAATGACGCAGAACGCCAAAACGTCCCTGTTTTCCACTAGTGATGTGCCTTGTCGTCGATACGCGAATAGTGCCACGATAGTTTTGCCTAAAACCGCTAGGGCTGTGTCGTTTGTCGATTGCACTGTTAACGATTGTAGCTGTGTAGCGAGGGTTGGAACATGGTTTCATTGTGTTGGTAAAAGTTTAGTAATTTTGAATTGATAGCGGATTAAAATTTGTTTAATACTGACAGACTAACTAGAGTTATTTTTTAATAGTAACACATAGGTTAATTGGGATTTAAAGAAGTGCTTGTTTTGTGAACTTTTTCTTAATTTCTTACGATAGATTTTTTTTCCAAATGGCATATATTTTGGCACACAGCTGATTGGTAAGGAAGCTGTTTTTAAACGTTTTTGATTTGAAACAGAACTGCGGCAAATTAGCGAATAATAATATAACAGGATCTGTTTGACGTGCCAAGTTAAGTAAAACGTTTAGAATAATCTTTTGGTTATGATACCCAAATCATGCACCTGCATTTACACCGCAGCACTGCAATCAAGGTTATTTGCAATTCACTGCTAGAATACTAGAATACACTTTGTTAGATTGCGAAGTAGATGTAGGAAAGAGAAGTGGAAAAGCCATGGAATAATTACTTACAAAACGTCACGATACCGATGTCGTGAAAAGTTACGGTACAGACATATTCATAAACGCGCAATAGCTAGTGTGCTTGGAATATGCTCTGTCCTTATCTGTCATTATGGTAATATGAATTTGACAGAAAAGGACAAATAATAATTTTACTAAAATAGGTTTATTGTACGTTTATGAATAAAGTCGAATTGTACAATAAAACACACACACTTGCTAACACACTTTATCTAGCATTTGTCAATCTTTTTTCTATTATAGAGAGTGTAAAAGCGATAGACAGACGAGTACGATTCTGCTCTCTTTGGCAAAAATGGCATGTCTTGTAGAACAGCGTATAAATTAGTGACCTTTTTTCTTGAGATTGGGGGTAAAATTTACTTACGACTGTCGAATAGCGTATGCATTCCTTTTATTTAGGAGGGCAGCATTAATACCTTAATTTTATCGAAAGTACTTTTATACTTGAATAACAGCTGTACTTGTTATTCATTTGTTTCTGCTTGACACACATACAGGGCAATAGCTCTCATACGCTCCTTTGACAGTCTACCCGACTTTACTCGAACCCTTAAGACTTTTAAAGACCTCTTGTATTGTATGCGCACTTGGAGCAGGAGTTTCATCGATGAATGCCATAGTCAGACGGCATTCAGACCTTACCAGGAACTGAAATCTTTAGGGACCTATGGGTTTACCCTTGAATCACTGACACTCATTTCAAACAATGTTTTACTTCGGAAAAATCTCATTTCATCGAAGCCATGTACACCTCTATACTGCTGATCCATAAACTACTTCAACGAAAGCACTTGTAGGCTGATAATGTTTAGTGGATCAGCAGTATAGAGGTGTACATGCTTCTTTCAGGAGTTATGACTTTTTGGTGGTCACATGTCCTGTCTATTTTTACCTAACCTAACCTTCGTGCAATAGATAATCTAAAAACAATAAGCTTTCAGCAGAAATTAGCTTTCGATGAAATGACATTCGGTGAAATGATATATTCGATCAAATTAGTGTCAAGTATCCAATGGGATCCCGGACCACGGCATGGTGAAATGGATTCTTCAAGGTGTTTTCTTATGGGTAGGTACATGTTTCCTAAATATTTCTGAAATTTTCATAGTCGGGTAAGATAAAAACACAATCAGTAATACCTATCTCTAAATAGAATGAAACACACAGCTTAATTTACATATCCGTTTTAATAACTTTATTTTAATAACCTAAAATCTTTTAGGTATTGTAAGTATAATTATCAATAATATAATAAACACTATGAAAATGCCGTCAAACGACGCCTTTGCTTTGCAGATTTTAGAAAAATAACAACATTTTTTCACTCATCAAAATTTTTATAAGATTCTGGCCAAAAAAACAATTTTATCGTGAATTATTTACAATCACAACATCATAAATATTTAAATACAACGTTATTTAAAAATTACGTTTATTCGTTGAATCAAAAATATTTAGTTTAATTATATTTCTATAAAATGCTTGTTTGATATGATCATTCGTAAAAAAAAACGTGAAGATCAAAAAATGACAAGTCTACTTTGATATTATGTTGGGGCAGCACGGTTAGGCTTTTAACACGACTTTTAGAACAGCAAAAAGGTTAGATATGCATATTACTGTTTCTCTGCATATTTATTATTCACGCGACATTGTATTCTGTTGTAAGAATATGATTAACTTAAGTGCATATCTAAATAGAATCAAGAAATATCTACAAGAATTTACTTGAACAACATCGATTAATTCAAAGATGTAGAAGATCTCATTTAATTCCATAGACACACGCTCATTCTACAGTTATCACAAAAGAACTAATATTGTCAATGGCACCATTTCATAAGCTATACTTACAATTTTCATTCAAATTTTACAATTAAAGTACTTAAGATTAAACAAAAATCTACGCGAGAGCAAAATAATTTACTACCGATTTCATAATTCGTCTTTTCGAAAGAAGTTATTTTTTTACAAAATTGAAGGCACAAGATAAATAAATTAAAAACTCTACTGAACAATCTACGATTTACATAAAAATTGTAAATACAGTCCATTTTAAAGATATACATAAATCATTTTAAAGTTAGATATATATTTTTAAGGATTCTATAGCGATTACAAACAACAATTTCTTTTACAATCATTAATTAAAATAAATTCTAATTGACATTTGATATTGGCAAATAATTATAATAGCCTTAACAATTTTTAATACATATATTTTGCAAATAATTGACTTGGATATGCTTGATTTGTATCTACCGATGGCATGCATTTTTGACTGGATACGGCAATCGAAGAAGATATGCAATTTTAGATATATGTAATATCCAAGACTAAATATAACTATCAAAGTAAATTATCTTAATACTATATGTCTATCACTTTTCAATTCCATTTCGTAACTATTGCTGATAATTTTATTGGTGTCTCGATTTCGAATTATATAATTATTAATTTATTGAGATCTAGTCCTAAACTCATAAGAATTCGATTTATACATTAAATTGTATACTTCACAATCTTGAATTTTAAGATTATTGTACTTTATAATAAATATCGATAGCGTCCACTACTTTTGGAAGATCTCGCTCACTAGTGTATAATTTTTAAAATTCTTCAAGCAGTCATAGGCCATGTAAGTTGAAGCATCGTTGAAGCGAAGTTTGAAATAATATCTTGTGTTCATGGGTTTAGAAAGAAGAAAAAGCACGCAAACAAGTTCGAGATTAAGCGGCAACAAGGCAATTCCCATTGACATTAAAAAAAGATAACACATAATCATACATTTCAGATCAAACAAACTATAATAATTATATTAAGAATACAATCAGCTCCAAGAAGATCTGAGGCCCTGGTTAAGATGCATTACGCTGGCTAACGTTTATATTCGTTTCGTTTTTAAACCGATCGCGCGATCACGTGACTTTTCGTCTCACGTCATCTACCAGTGACGCGATTGGTTTAAACACGAAATGAATAGAAATGCTAAGTAGTTAGCGTAACGCATCTTGGCAATGGCCTCAGATATAAGATTGAAATAGACATAATCGAACTGTTTTACTATTCGTACGATTTAATATAATTTCAAGACGAGATACAATTTTGATAAGGTTAATATGTAGCCAAATTTTGTTCCAATTTTAGATATTCTAGACTCTAGAGATGCTACCTAATTTAATCAAGTAGATATAAGAATGTATCTAGTGTCGATCAATACGTAGGATGTGGTAGAAGACCGCTTCACGTTTCAAGTAGAACCCAGTGGATGCGATGAATAAATATCTTACATATATTTTCCTGAAATAGAAATAGTATTAGTCATACAATACAAAATACAGAGAGTATTCAAATATAACTGATACTTTTATTCGTCGGCTGAAATGGAATATTTTCCCCCGTAGGCACTAAGCTCTTCGCATCAAAAGAAATTTAAGAAGGCAAAGTTGACCAATACAAATTATAAATGAAGTTTTAGGGCCACTTGCACATATATTTTTTTCACTAGGTTACGACATTAACTTGAGTTAGTAAAAGTCAGATTCATACGAAAACTGTCATTATAACTCGAGTTAGTGGTCTTAACCCGGTGTTAAATTTTCTGTTCAGGATTTCAACTCCGCTGGAACATAGCGAACATTTTTATTATACACTTTAAAAATCAAGGCAATTTCATCAGTTGCCGTAGACAAGGTGAATAATGCCAGTGTAAATGATTTTCGAGAGTTGGTGAAATGTATACAGGGTGGAAAAAACGAATGCCACATGGACGGCAACTACCTTAAATATTAGAAAGGGAAAAATCTACGCGAAGGAAAAAGGAAAGGAATCTACTAAATTTATTTTTAAAAACACTAAATACCTAGTGCATTATTGAATTTTTGAAAGAAAAACACCTCTTCCTGAACCGGGAATCGAACTGGTCGAATATAACACAACAATGAAGTCGTATTTTATGATACAGATTGAAAGCGTCACTGATAGTGATCATTTATATATACAACACATACATATACACCTTTAAATTAAATAAAGTCCGTAAAAACCCTACTTTTTTTGTCATACTCAACCAGATCAATTCTCGGTTAAGGCAGACGAATTTCCAAAAATCTATAATAGCAGTATTTAATGATTTCATAAATAAAAGTAAGTCTCCTTTGCGTAGAATTTGCTACATTAATTTTTCAAGGTAGTTGCCGTCCAAAAATAGAAATATACAGAAGCGTTCGATGCGACCGTCGCGTCCGGCAGCTTAGATCAACCCTAAACATTCTCAATAACGATAACGTTTTCACAATGCATCTTGTCTTAAGCCACAGAAGGCGTAGCTATTCGTAATATGCAACCGCTGCTAACGTTTCTATTTTCTATCGATTAGAAATGTATGCAGTTCACATAAGCGTTTAACGCCATCTGTCATCAGCTGACGTCAGTCCTATACATTTTGCTAATGTTAAAAATCGCTAACTTAACATTAGTACATCTTGACTAGGCTCTCTGATAGTTAAACTTATTTCCATTAAAAAAAAAACTCTTTTTGGAACAGAAGTCTAATATTGTGGTACATCGTACGAGTATGGTAGGGATATAGTGTGAATGTGTTGTAAGGAACCACAAAGTAGGTAACAATGTTATGAAGTTATCCTAAGCAAAATTCAATGTAGATTTAAGAATTAAAACGTGTAAGAAAGCGTAGTCGTGTTCGAAAAAAAATGATATATAGAAAAGTGTAATGTAAACTTTACAAAGTGTTTTCTAACTACGGTTGATGAATATTTGAAAGTGTAGATGTAGAATCAATGTAAGTCAAACATGATGACGTAATGTGTATTTTTTACTTACCTCGAAACTTACCAATATTCGTGCAAGGACTAGTACAAGCATCGTGCATACGCAAGCGTTTAAGAAGAGAAGGAAATGCAAGAAGGAAAATCGGAAGTTCTATCGTTACTCACAATTAATAATATTAGTTGACATAGTGATATTGCTGGCTTTGCCCGATATACCCGGTGGGATGCCAGCCATAGTCGGGTGGCCACGGTATCGAACTAATCAAACATTGCTTTAATGTTATCACCTGCAAACAGCCATAAGCAAAACATATGCTTCGAAGCGACTACCCTCTACCTTATTTACCTAGTTAGGCTTGAAGAAGATTCAGCACAGGAAGGTTAAGAGGGTACAATCATCGCTGGTTGCTTTGCTGCTAAGGATATACTAACACGGTAACAATTAGTTGATGCATGTATAACTTTGGTCATATATCCTTGAAAATATTTGCTGTTTGGTCAAGAATAGCCAAGAAACAAAACATTTTGGTCAAAGTGGAAAAATCATCGCATAAAGCGACTTATTCGTCATTAACTGTCTATGAGTGCTTCTGTTAGTATATTAAACCTCAAATAGGGGTCAAAGATCTCAGTATTATATTTATGTAAGTAATAGGGAAGGAAATTGCTATACACCGAAAGAAGTACAATTAACAATATCTATACAGCCAATATGAAGTGTGCGCAACAGAGTTGGATCCAATATATTCAACACCGCAATCAATTCTGCCCCCTAAGCCAGTACAGCAGTATCTTAAATACAATCACCACAGCAAATTCAATTCTATGTCGTTAATAATAAAGTTGATATTACTGCAGGAGGTTTATCTTGGTTACTGCATTTTTCCTTAGGACGGCAGAATTTGACATGTTAAATATTGAGGTTCCTCTGATGCTCGTTTGTTCTAAATTTTTTTTCTAAGCCTTGGTCACTTGACAACATTGAATAAATAAAAGTTGGGGGGGGTTATCGAAACTTACCGAATAGTAGGCCTATTATGACGATGCCAATGACTCCCATTATTATCATCATCTGCAATTAGTAAATTATTATAATGTTAATGTTTAAACTTTAAGAGGCCTCATATGCTTCCTTGTCCACACGAGAATGAAAAGGGGTGGCATTATGGGCTTCAGCGCGAGGAACGTGAGATGGAGGTAGTTTTTCGCGCAACTACTTGAAAACCACATTTAAAAAAAAAACATCGTTAAAGATCGTAGAGTTTCGAAGATTCAACCAAAAACATGTGAAAAAAGGTGTCATGTTTGAAAAATAACACTTTCGAGAAGTTTGTTTCTACTTGATCGTGTTTTCACTTTTAACAGTCTCAAGGAAATATTATTTGTTTAAGTTTAATATATTCAAACAAAAGATAAGTAGGCGTTATGGATATTGTGATCCAGATCGTGGAACATTGCCGATGTTTTCATATGTGGCCTCTTAACTCTCATAGTTTATGTCAGTAAGTAAGTATCTAAATTTCATACTGTTTCAGTCTATGTCCGTGTAAACCTAGTAGCGGTTTTACTTTGGCCAACAGTGACGCTAAAGGCCCAGTTGCATTTGTTGATAATCCGCATGCTTGTAGAAATCCATTGACGAGTTGTTTTAACATTATTGCGCTGGAAGGTATTTTAACGACGCAATGTACAACTAAAAGTATGTGGGCTATTGACCAAATAAGTTCGGCTACTGATGACCAACGTAAAATGCTACTGGATTGTGTTGTCTATTGAATTGGTAATATTAATATGTTTGGAAAGTGATATTCATTTTGATCACCTTTAAATTCTGTAGCCAGAATTTGTTCTTTAAGCTCTTTGCCTGCTGCTCAAACTGCGACGCACCGTATTGGAGGGCGTCTGAAAATTGATTAATTTGTGTTAAAACTAACATAATTATACGATTTAGGTAGTACCTATAGTGATTATCAAATTATCCTGCTGAGGCTCCTTGTAGGTAAAGTTTATTCATAATACGGCCTTTGAAATAAAGATCTACAAAGGAAGTAAAGTGGAATTCCTTTCGTTTTTATGACTTAAGATTCAATTAGAAAATCTACATTATTTTGTACACATAGTAAGTATGGTAAGTTTTTGGAATTACATGTCAATAGTTTTATTGTTGAGCCATTATCATTGAAAATATTTTTCAAATGATGAAAACGATGTTAAAATTATTGACTCACAACGACAAGGTTATATGCTGATTTTAACGACGCTCACAAGAGTTTTATTTCATTTAGTAAGACCCTAATGAAAAGTTATCGTATTGTCGACAATGCGCTAACATGTCAAAACCAATTAGGTTTCATCGAGTAAACTAGTGCCCCAGTAAATATGTAAAAGTAGTTTTGATTTAGTTAAATTTAGTACAAGTCAAAATCTATGGAACTATTTAGATTTAAGACTAACTTCGACTAAAACAAGGATGCAATAAATTAAATATGAATATAAGGTTTATCTTTTTCGTGCATATGGCCGTAAAGTCCACAATTACACAATCGTATGCATTTTAACCCCCTTAGTCATAAATGCACTATAAA
The DNA here is from genome assembly GCA_963966035.1 of Acleris laterana. Lineage (NCBI taxonomy): Eukaryota > Metazoa > Arthropoda > Insecta > Lepidoptera > Tortricidae > Acleris > Acleris laterana. The sequence goes on along the minus strand of OZ014459.1, from coordinate 5,968,651 downwards.
CCTATTTTAGTTAAAGTTTTCATTGTACCTTTCCGTCAAACTCAAATAATCATAATAACAGATAAGGAAGAAGCATATTTGAAGCACACTTTAGCTTAGCTGTAGCGCGTTTTTGAATAAGAGGGTTAATCTTTTACTTCTTATAACAAACTAAGACATGTATGAAAAGAAGGACATGAAATACATATATATTTTGTATTACCCGCTCTATCGTCCAGCTCTGATAACTTGGCATCTCTTTCCAGCACTTTCTCAACATTGGTCTTCATAATGTCCACGACCTGAAAAATATTTTAAAATGAATAATTTCTAGGTTAATTTGGAAATCGATGAAGTTTTCTTTATAATTTATCTGCTCAGGGACACAACTAGCCATACTGTAATTTCCAAGCAATTTTAATGTCACCAAGGTACACTTTTTTTCTTTTCTTTCTTTTATGGCATAGAGAAGACAAACGAGCACACAGGCCACCTGATGGTAAGTAGAAACTGTGACCCATAGACATTCGCATTCACAAGACTGCAATGCAATCCTAAGACTGCAAATGCGTTGCCAACCCTGAGGACTAAGATGGAATGCCTCTATGCTAGTGATTTCACCGGCTGTCTTATCCCCAAACCGGAACACAACAGTGCGAACAGTGGTTTAAGTCTCGTATACTCCGGTCATGTATATACCCTTTTTTATTACGAGTTAAGTTGACTTGTACTCTTTTTCATCAGAGCACCATGCGGCCATGACCTCGGCCTTCAACTTAGCAAAGTCATTTCAATAACAAATTGTATTGAACTGAAAAGAACTTCTAATGATTTTTTGGGTTCCGTGCACGAAGAGACTCTAGGGACCCTATTAAGTATTAGTATTACGCTGTCGGTCCGTCCTAACTTTAAAGACCTATATCTTTTCAACCGTAATAGATAGCGAGTTTTTGAGGATATGGTGTTACTAAATCGGATTTACTAACAGATATACAAAAGTGAAATAATAAAGGGTTTTTTTACAATAAAGGTTTTTTCAACGTACTTTTATTTATATTCTATCGTAAAAACAGTAAAACATACAAGCGTCAAATTTGGTATGATTACAGTAAAAACCATGAAAAAAAAAAACAAATAAGTATAAAAAAATGGTCAAGTGTGAGTTGGATTTGTATTCGAGTATCTACTGTGCGGCAGTACGGAATCCTCAGTGCGCGAGATGATCGGTTTTTCCATACAAACCTTGTCCAAACAATTACAAATACAGCAACAGCTTTTTATAAAAATAAGAAGAAGAATAGAGAAGAACAAGAAGAAGACAGAAGAAGATTACCTCGTCAACTTGCGCCTGCGTCTGCTGCAGCCGACGCTGCGCAGCCACCTGCTGCATGTTCCGGGGCCCGCCGATGATCTCCCCATCTGGGCCCGTCTGCGGCTCCGGCACGGTAGGGGGGCCTTCTGGTGCTGACCTGGAGAAAGTACCAAGGCATCAGAACAAGCTAGTAGTTACACCGCTAAAGGGTACAGAGGCTCTTTGAAAATCGAAGATCGAAGTTACTACGTTAGTTCCAGGTGTTTGTATAAAATATAAAATAAAATTCAAAAAATTCAAAAAATTCAAAATTCAAAATATTTATTCAGTAAATAGGCCACATGAGGGCTCTTTTACACGTCGGTAATATAGGGTGAGTCTACCAGCGCTTCGGACAAGACCATCATTGCGGAGAAGAAGCGCCGCAAGAAACTCCAGCAGAAGGTCATTTTTTCAATCATAAAAACATAATAGTACTTAAAATAATAATAATAGGGGACTTCACACAAATGTACCCAATACTAAACTTAGCTCTAATACGGGTACTATAGAAATGTACTTATTTAGAGAAATAAATGACTCATAAAAAGCACCATACATCCAGGAATAATTATTGACATTGCAAGTTAGTAAAAAGGTAACCCATCACTTCGTCCATTACATAAATTCATTGAATTTCATTTCATCCAACGCTATTTTCTGCTGAAACCATGATGTTATTAGAATATCTTAAACATTAATTACGTAGGTTAGGTTAGGTTAAATTAGTGACTACAAAATAAAATTTACTCATGCGGCGAGGAATGATGAAAATTCTTCGAATTACACGTTAGTCCCTTATTATAGTCTATTCAGAATAGGATGGGTACGGCGACACATGACAGTTTTACATTTTACGCAAAAGCCGTTTTAACCAATCCAGCTGTCAACAAATTTAAAAAATATATATTGCAAAGAAATTATTTCCAATAAATTAGATTTATCGTTTTTCGTAATATAATAATCAAGTTCCATTAAATTACGTGTTTATGTAGTGAAAATAGGTCAATAAAATAATTACACTGCATCTTCCGATACGTGAATGGAACTATTAATAGAGATTGGCAACACATCTGTCATCGACCGAATCGAACCGCCATATTAACAAATCGCTTCACTCGCGTCACGATTATATTGAAATAGAGAACATCTAGTGCTTTATTTAAATTTACGTGTAAATTATTGTCTTCTGACATTTATTTAATGACTGAATTCACCATTCATAATTTGTGTGCAATATAGTTTTAAGAAATAAAAAATATTGGCAAGTGCATAAAGAATCGATTATTTTCCCTTAGCAAACGTAATCGATAATCGTCAATAATCCTTTCAATTTCACAAGGCGACAACACTTTATCTGCCAAGTGTCATATGTCGCCGTACCCATCCTATCCTGAATAGACTTTAGGGACTGTAAAACCTTGTAAAAACGCCGCAACTCGAATTGGTTGACAGAACGCACGCTAATTATATGGGAAATACATACTTTACTGATTGATTTTCAAAGCATAGCCAGTAAATTGACTAAATAGCACTTAACGGAAGGTAAAGTGAGAGTCATGCCAATCAATAAAACGCTTGGCAGGACGCCATCATGGCACTCGCACAGTAAGGTCATTAACATTGGCCTCAATTAACACAAAGTCATAAACTTAGCAGCCAGTAGGTACCTACCCGTTTCATTCTTTATAATTGAGGCAAAGGGCATTGCCTTAAAATAATTTAAATGACAATACGAGTTAAAAAGAAAGAAAGAAAAAGAAAAATACATTTATTCACTACAGACACAAGACACACAGAAAAAAGTAAAAACAGAAAACAGCAATAAACAAGTAGTTAGTGTGTCCTCGCGGCAGTGAATCGGACACTGGCTCAGCATTATGCTGTTAAACACCTGCAGCGCTGATTTTCAGCCAGCTCCGAGAGTGACAGACGGACGGTACGCTAAACGAATTGAAGTACTTAAGTATCGATCTAGCTTTATTACAAATCTAAATGAATAAAAATCGTTTACTTTTTGTTGGTAAGTGCCTCAGTTGAGAACGGCGGGATTGCTGTGGCAATTTTTCTCTACGCGTGTATTATAATAAAGTTTTTAGGAATAGAAAAACTCGAGAAGTTAGCCAGAAAAAAGTTTTGACTCCACAATATTTATAATATTAAACTACTTAAAAGACTTGCGGTTTTAGAATAATATATATGACATGGATAAATCAAATGAGAACTGGCCATATCGGTTAAGGAGAGGTCTGTCGTTGCCAATCCTTAGACCAAGGATATATTGTATGCTAGTAACTTTTAGATAAACATAAAACAACAAAGCGACTACTATTGCTTGGCGGCATGCGGTAGTTAAGTTATTTAAACGCATTAAGAAGGCAAACCACCACACACCGTGTACTTCCCGGGTTAGTGCCACTCCATGTCGTAAGAGGTGACTAAGGGAATATAGGCTTGTAGTACTTTTACTAATACGCTGGTAGAGTAAACATCTTAGCCTATTTGTGCAAAATGTTGTTACAGAATTATCAACAGGCCTACCCTCCTCTGGGATTCCGTGAAGGTATCTATGTATGTATGTACCTACAACCACACAGGTAAATTTAACAAACACACCTGATGGTAAGTATAATCTGATACCCATAGACGTTTGCAATATCAAGACTTTGATCCTAAGATTGTAAATGATTCAACTGGTGTAGTCAACAACTAAATATAAACCCCTCCACGGCTTTGTAGGCGAGACTAGGGTCAAATGGAACGTTTTCCATAAAATTTACCATTATGGCTTCATTTTCCATCGTATTCATTTACTTAAATGGTTCAAACACAGTTTGGTTATCTGGCTAATTTCACTTTACAAATTTTATTTCTACAATTTTTTTATTTTTCCAACTGTATGCCTCTTTACCCTATTCAAGTAGAACTTACAAGCAAAAAAATACTAAAACTTCACTATAAAAGCTTTTACAGATTGGGCACGCTAGTCGCCAACCAAAAATCGACCTTAGGGAACCATCGCTCTTTCCATAAATTGATATAATGTCACTTAAGTAATTACCTAGTAACCTTTCTATATACGAGTTGAGTGCTTCACTAAAATACATAATACACAAAGAAGGTATAAAAAAAGTTAAAAGTTAGAGTGTAAAACAAAGCAAGCAACAGGTACAAAAATAAAAATAAATAAATTAGGTGCTTAAAAATACCTAGTAACATTAATATTCATGATTGTTCTTCAAAAAGCCATAGCACTTAATCGCTTCGTTTCACAATAGAAATAACTTGGCCCGTTGCCAAACGATCATCTAATTCATAAAATCCTACAAGTGTTAACTTTTACTATGTATCGTAAATAATTAATTTAAAAATATCCAGAACTGAATTTTGAATTACTAAACTGAAATGGGTACGTAAATTTCAATATAGTTACAAAATTTAAAGCAACAGATTAAATTTTAATTGCATGCGGCAAAAAACGTGCTACTCGTACTACCAACATTCAAAACTACCCGCGTATACCAATTGTTTTCTTAGTCTACTTACATGTTTTAATGGGTGGATATTTCGATGTTTTTTTATACGATAGCTTTTTGGTGCGAGCTTTCGCGGGGTTTCAGGCGCGCGCTGTTGCCGCAAAGCACGACTGAAGCCGGCCGCAGTGAAGTCGCGCACACAAGTGCTCACGGAGCTTTGGGCTTAAGCTTTATTTAAGTTTAGATTTTTATCGGTTAGTAAAAACTTTTGGTATGTATGTTTCTCTATAATTAAGTGTAAGTAGTCTTTTGTACATTCGTCGGCAAAAATTAAATATAGTCTACGTTAGGTAGGATCCTAAACGTGAAAGTTTTTTTCAAAATAGTCCGTTAGTTTCAGATCCTATTAATTGCAAACAAACATACAATCATACTTTCTTACTAACTTACATAAAATTAATAATGTTCACTTGTTTGTATAACTGAAAAAGGACGTCAAAAATATAAAACAACGTAAACTGAAAAGCGAATGTACATAATGTGTAATGCTTATAATTATTGTAAAAAACTAAAAGGAGTATATTTGATTGCTATTTTGCCCTTAGCTTACTCGATAGTATCACAATACGTTCTACGACACTAAAAGTACTAGGGTAGAAGTACCGTTCCTGGCCACTGTAACTTTTTTGGCCAAATTGAGGTTGAAATTAATATAAAAAATACTGTAATATTAAAAATAATAGTCATAAATAGTAAAAACTTAAGATTAGGTGTCTTTTAGTTTTAGTTATATCTAAAAGTGTTTGAATCAACTCGAGTGAATATGTATTTGTGATATAGCTTGTAATATGTGGTGACTTGACGTCAGCAATTTACAGTTTGATGTGAAAACTCATGGCCTTCCTTTAATTTTCTGACAATATGTTATTTAGCAAAAAATTATCCTTTTGATGAAGCCTTTCGATCGGTATGATAAAGCTTCAGGGTAACTATTTTTCTCGTGTAACAGGTTCAATTCCCGGTTCAACCATAAAAATATTTAAATTTCTGTGAACGTAGTTTAAATTGTTTTTTAAATTCAATTAATATCTTCTTTCAATAAAATGTTCCATTTACAATATTCAAAGTACTCCATGTGGCATAGCCGTGGGACGCCCTGTATATTAACCTATGTCCAGTAAGGTAAAAGCTCCTATTATGGACAGTGCTCCAGTTATGAACAATTCAATAAATATAAGTCTCTGAGATTGATAATGCTTTTAGTGTTACAATTAGATTATATTAAATTATTCAGGGTACTACTATCAGAATAAAATGTTTAGTATTGATATGTTTTCATTTAAAAAAATGATAATGTTCATCACTGGAGCCTTGTCCATAATAGGTGCTTTTACCTTAGTGGACATATTTCGGCTAAAATTATGATGAAGACATAGTGCGGTTTAAAAGCAATACATTTATCCTAAATCGGTAAGCACTTTTGCGCTCCCCACGCTACACCCACGACGCATGCGCCCCGCCGCGGCCCGTCATCGATCGCCGCGCACTTGTGGGGTAGGTCCGGGGAGCCCCGCACGTGCACATCAATGGACGACGTATATCCTTGCAACTGAATGCAACTGTTGGTAAAACAGTATAACCTTGGCTACGCACGTGTGTAATTACTTATTCGGCGTTCGTTACCGTTATCAAAAATATATAGAATTGACGATGACGTGAGCTGTCAGACGGTCGCGTCGAGCGCCTACGTAAATTCTATACATTTTGACAGTTTTCGAAAATCGTTTACGTTAACGTTAACATGTCAAACGTTACTAAAGTCTTGAGAGTAAAATTACAATTGTGGGTTATTGATAATCTATAAGATTAAAAGTTGAGGATTTTTTTATAGAGCCTATTACGGCCATGTTTGTCAATGTAAATAAACGTGAATAAAACATGTGTCACTTTCTGAACACTGACGGATGCTTTATCCACATATTTGCACCGCAATAAAGGCGAGTATCCTAACATTGACGACGCGCTGGCCTAGTTGGTAGTGACCCTGCCTACGAAGCTAGCGGTCCTGGGTTCAAATCCTGGTAAGGGCAGATATTAGTGTGATGAGCGCGAATATTTGTTCCTGAATCTTGGATGTTTTCTATAGATGTAAGTATATATTTCTCTATATAAGTATTGATATCGTTGTCTAGTACCCATAATACAAGCCTTGAGCTTAGTTTGGGACTAGGTCAATTGGTGTGACATTGTCCCCTGATATTTATTTATTTATGATATTTATTTATTGCGACTGCATGGCACTGTAACTGTCAAGTAAGCAGGTGAAAATAGATGATAAATTGCAACAGAATAAAAAAATTACATACCTAGGCCAATGTGCGCAATTTTGTTTTGAATTCTTGCTATGTTGGTTCAACATTACTTTCAATAAATTTGTTGATTTAACTTGTTGCTAACTGTACCTACTTTGAGTTGGGTAATAAAGTCGAACACGAATAGATGATTTAATCCTACTTAGTATTCAACCATTTAAACTAAGCCGGGTAAAGTGCCAACTTTGGAGAAAGTCGTTTCATAAATAACTGAGTATAAAGTGCAATTTTACAACCCTGTCATAAAACAACCGGTGCTATTTACTCTTACATTCGTTTAATACATTTGGTTAGCTTCAATTTTGTCGATTGAAAGATAAAACCGGTATTTTAATTACAACACGGACGCTCGATATCCTAGTTTTTTTTAAAATATAAAATTGGTTTGCGTTTGCTCTCAGTCTCACCTGAAGTGACGACGAGGTTGAGGGTGGCACACGCTTGCTCAGAAAAGAACCTATTCACTCATATCTTGTAAACACGAAGGTTATACGATTTCGGGAATAGAGATACCTAAAGTTCCACCATTATTTTCGAAATTTCCTTTAAAATTTGAAAACGTCGATTATGAATATTTGAAAGTCCATAAATTTTATCTTCACAGATACCTCGCTTACCTATGGGGTAGGTAGGACCATGTGCAGGGCCTGTCCGACTCACTACGATCATCTTATCCTGTAGCCAACTGCCAAGCATAAGTGTTTGCTTTATTGTATTCAGATGTGGAGATAAGGCAACCAGTGAAATTACAAGCCAGCATTCCATCTTAGTAAATAAACCTATTACTTACTTATAATAAAAGTGATGCATTTAAGAATAACCAATCAATCGTTTCATGACGATCAATAACTCTTTTTCTTGTTTTTTTTTATGTTCTCATATTGGCCTTATAACCGACTCAATAAGAGCATGCTTAATGTACAAACCCTAATGACATCATTAAAAAAAAGTTCCGAGTTAGTTTTAAATGTCAGTGCCCAGTTCCATCTAGCGGGAGGCAGGGCCGCCATAACGACGCCTAATGCGACTGCGCAGTAAAACAATACAGGCTTTGTGATCGACGTTAGTGTGGATACGACATACAGTTTAAACATTTTTAATTATTTTTATTTTAAAGTTCGGTAGGTACCAAGCATTGAAAATGATGTTACGAAATTAGTTAGCTGGTCGTGTTTTTGTCCAAAGTTTAGGTAGTTCTGGGGGGTTATTATGACATAACTATGCAGTTCATTTTACGGTGAGCGTAAAGGACTGAGCTATGGCCGTTCTGTGTCCTTTTCTCTCAGCGTAAAATGAATTGCACAGATACGTCATAATAACCCCACTGGTTTTTTTAAATGAAGAACTGAGTACATATTTTGACGTGTCAAATCCTGCCACCATCTACGCACTCTTACTGAGTAGAACTTCACACGTTTTGACGCCTCTTCATAAAGGCTTTGAGGTGTTTCATAAGCTGTCAAAAACTAGCATGTCAGTTAAATATACACTGAAGTCTTAATGCTATGATGCTATCAAAACCTGGTATGTTCTAACTAGTGAAAGAGAAAGAAATCATTAAAACCCTGTCCTTTTCACTGCCTTGAACTTAGCAGTCTTTATAATACGTCCCGATCTGCACTCCAATTAACCCCTAGTGTTAGTAAGTAGTAAAGGCCAAGGGGGTGCGTGTCATCAATGTACATACCCCTTTAACGGATAGACAAGATAGTTTATCTGGGATGGTCATAAGCTAAGTTTCATGAAAATCTGCTTAGTAGTTTAAGAGATATCAGCTGTGGAAGTAGGGGTCACCATTATATCTGGGTTTTCTCTTTTTAGTAGTTATTGCCGTAAGTTCTATAGGTAGGTACATAAATGTGACAACCTATAGTAAAGTCACCAGTGGTCATCCAGAGACCTGAAGTCGGCCTCTGCCTATACTTTGTATAAGTGGAAAGAGTACGAAAGATATATTTCCCACTTTTCGCTCTCCAGGTCGACTACAGTAGTCGACTTTAGAGAACAGTTGTCTCAGAGATTCTGGTGGTCTCTGGTTGACCACTGGTGACGTTACCCTTTAAACTTGTACGTTTATGTTACACCTATAATATGACTGACTAAATCTAAAGCCTGTCCACACAACGCCCGCCAATGATAAATACATTAAATATAAATTTTATAAGGCCATTAAAATTAGGGCGGTCGGCCGCGAGCAAATTGTTGTGAGCGGCGCGGGCGCACAAAGAGCGCCGCCAATCAATTGCCTCGGCGGCGGGCCGGCCGCGGACAAGCGCCGTAACTACAGTTTTGACCGTTTGTTTGATTTAGATTTTGGTTACTGGACTTTTACGAGCTAAAAAGCGCTTAGGTTAAGATTTTAACCGTCGGTATAGACGTTAGGCCATTATTGTCTATACATTTATGCCCTTACTTATAAACGTGGAATAACCGTGGGGTAGCTAAACCATGCTTTGTCCTTATTTGTCAAATTCAAATGTCACAATGACAGATAAGGACATGGTTTAGCTTACCCACAGTAAAGTTATTCTACCATTATAAGGGCATTACAGGAAAAACGATCTAAGTTATTTGTAAATTAGGTATATGTACTTAGTTAGTTTTTCCTATACTATATAGACGATTTGTTAGGTTCGAGAATATTTGCGTGAGAAAATGGGCTATTGTGACTAGATAAATGAATTTATAGCAATGATTAACTTTATTTTATTAATTGCCCTGACATGGGGCACTAACATAGGCTTAAAATATTTATACTAAAATATTTAGTATTTTTAACCTGTGTCAGTGTTCCACTGCAGTGCAATCAAAATATGTAATATATATATACTTTTTCATTTCATAATTTTAGTGACTAGAATTATAACCACAAACACAGATTATTTAATAGATTTCATCAATTTCTAACATATGCCCTTTTACTTCACTGACCGCTGAGATTCTCATTGCCGGCCCTTCATTTATTTTATTAGCAGGACTTGGAGGCATCGTAAGTCACTCCTAATACGTTTATTTATTTGTTGTATATCTCTAATTACCAAGTTTCATGTGCGTCAACCCGTGGGAGTTGCGGACACAATGGGACATACAGGAACGTACCGCTTTTGAAGACCTCTGAAGAACCATTAACAGGTATAAATAAATAATAAATTTACACAGTCGTCTTTTCGAAAATACACTTATAATGGTGTAATGTTTCATTCTTTAAATGAAACAGTTGGTTTTTTAATTGGATTACAAAATCATATTTTTTTCAGAACTGTTTAATTTGTAAGAATTTTTATTTGATAGAAATAAAATTATTCTGAAACCGTTTTGATTTCCAGGATTATTTTAAAACAAATCTAATCTAACCTGTAGGTTCTATAAGTATAGCTTTTGAAACATTTGGAAACAATTATTAAAGAATTCAGGAAAAAACTACCATGAAATTTCGGACAAATAATTGGTGGCTTCAAGAAAAGCTTTCATCTCCCTAATATTCCGGCAAGGCATTAACAACTCTTCTTGAGTTACTGGTGTAAACGGGCGGTGGTGATTACTTTCCATTGTAAGTGTATGCTCGTTTGCTTTCCTCTCTGATAAAAAAATGTGATCAAAACCTTAACCTAGTGACAGGACACCATTCGAGAGCGACAGTTATCTACTTATCGAGATCAATATAACACTACGAGTAAGAACAGTCAAACTGTGGTCACTATTTTCCGATCAACTCTTACTCGTAGTTAGTCACCATTGCATTATCACTGGGTTTTATATATGTTTTCACTTGGTTATTTTAATTTCCAGTTTTTCAATCCATTACTACGGTATTCCTAGCTTATTCTTTTTTGGGTATTGTGATCACGCTTGCACTCGCAACTGATAGTATATTTGTCACTCGTGTGTCGAAGCACCGTACTAGATTATTATAGTATGTATGTAAGTAAACACTTTATTGTACAAACAAGAGATAACAATTATAAAATAGACAAAAAATATAACAGGGATGTACAAAGGCGAACTTATCCCTTTAAGGATCTCTTAAAGGGATAAGTTCGCCTAAGTAAAGTTTAACATGAGCCCACGTGCTTATTAGCGCGATAAGAAAGACCTTATTTTCATTATTCAGCGCACACGCTGCGTATCCTAAAATACGTAAAGGCTTAACGAAGTTCCATGCATCTTGACCATGTAGAATGCGACTTGAATAGTTCTACAGGAGCAACAGACAAGTCAACGGAAAGGAGAACTATACCAACGAAAATGTAGGCTCAATCGCACGCGCAACTCCCAGCTAATAACAGCGCGCGCAAACACCCGCCTTGTTAACCCAAGCAGTTAACGAGGATCGTCGGCACTTAGCCGCGCAGTGATAACTCGGGGGACAAAGCTGGATGCGCTTGCGCCTCGTTGCGCGGTAACTGGCCTAATTGCTCATAGAATGTGGTACACCTGGGGAGCGTGGCGGCTATTGGTGGTTTGGGAAGTGTTTCAGATGGCTTGTGTTTGTTTTGGTAGAAAAAGACAGGTCATTTAATTGTATTTGACCTGTCAATACTTGCAATATCAGAAAATGGTGAATGTGCTACCGGCCTTAGAGAACAAAATTGCCTTGGTTTACCCTGCCACAGGCCATAAACATTGGATGAGCAATGCGCGAAATGCAGAACATTCCTCAATGCTCTCTTTTCATACAAATAATTAATATATTCTTAAATGTTCCGCAGGAAAGTAACACAATGTTTGGAAGTTTCGTGTCTGTACACTAATTTTATGAACTAGAAAGGCTGAATTTTATCACATGCAGGGTTAAAGCATCATAAAACGAGAATCCAAATCGGAATTAAAAATAGAGAAGTAATCAGTAGTAAGGTTTTTCTTAAGTAGCTCAGAAACTTTGAAGTTAGAAGCTTTGAACTCGACATGGTTTCTTAAGTACCGACATGCTGACGCCTGCTTAAACCAGACAAACCAGACGAATCATATGAGTATCTTCGTCATTGAATTAAATAATTCCTCAGGGACTGTCAGGATTGTAAAGTAACAGTAAATTAAAAAGTATATGATTGTTAAACGGTTTTTATTCACTTGATTAAGAACAATAAAATTATGTACTTGATATCGATTTGACGACACATTAGCCTAGTTGGTACTGACCTTGCCTACGGTCCTGGGTTCATATCGCGTGAAGAGCGCATTTTGTTCCCAAGTCTTGAATGTTGTCTACGTATTAAAGTATGTATTTATCAATATAATTATGTTTATTGTTGTCAAGTACCCATAGTACAATCCTAGAGCTTAGTTTGGAACTAGGTCAATTTGTGTGAGATTGTACCCTAATATTTTGATTTTACATTTAGATATATGTGTGCATGGCATGAGTAGGCATCGGTAGACGATCAAAATCAAGGCTGTTTAACCAAATGTCATGTTACTACCCAGAACACAACAATGTAAAATAAACAGACGTTTCTGAACCGAGTGTTACACTTTTGACATAACCTTTCCATATTGACAGGTAAATATGAACGAAGCCGTTTTAACACTTTTCGGAACTTTGTAGCAGCGGCCCGGCCTATATTTATCTATTAATTAAAGTTTCTATTTAAACATAGGAGGGTTAGAAATTCCAAGCACCAAATTGTAAAGGTAGCCCGTGTTGTCGCATCAAAATGGGTATAGAAATAAATACTTGGATATTTAAAAAAGTATGTTATCCATACTAATATTATAAATGCGAGAGTGTATCTGTCTGTCTGTTACCTCTTCACGCTTAAACCGCTGAACCGATTTAGGTGAAACATGGTGCAAAGATAGTTTGAATCCCGGGAAAGGACATAGGATTTTTTTCCCGAAATTCATCCCATAAGGCGATGAAATGGGGGGTTCAAATTTGTATGGAGCTACGATATAAACGAGTTCCACGCGGACGGAGTCGCGGGCAGAAGCTAGTTAGTAATAAATATCTTTGACATAAGTATTTTCAAAATTCAAATTTAAATAATTTATTTTCGGTTCGTTCCTGAAGAGGATTGGGTCAAAATTTACATGGATTTTTATCTGTTACACAAGTTGCTTTGGTTTCGCTCTCTCTCTACTCGTTACCTCATGATTGAGAATCGTGGTCATCAGCGGATGATCTACACTTGGAGTAGGTATAATGTATATGATTCGCTTCCATGGGCTTCTGTCTATTGCGTCTCTTACGATTGCAATAAACTTGGACGAAACTAAGCGAGCTTGCTAAGTCACCACCGATTAAAAACTTATAGGTACCTACTTTCTGTCACTAAAACCTGGAAGCCCGCTTTTTTCCGTAATTGTTTTGGTCATAATGTCACTTTTGACATAGGTTTCATTTTTTAAAATCCTGAAGAATTTACAGTTTCTTAGAAAAGTTTCTGACTTTCGATAATTATGACCTAAAACACACATCGAATCTTGTGTCGTTCAACTAAAGTCAAAGGTCACTTTGACAAAATTAAATGCCCTAAAATAATGACCAAAAACAATTATGACAGACGAGATTCATAGACGCCCTTGAGTAATTTATTGTCAACCTGTTGCCACTGTTCCTCAAATGAAGATAAACCGTCAAATCTGAAAACCAAACACACTAACGACACTTCAACCAACCAGTTCTTTTATCACGCCATTGTGACATGTAGTGTCACCTTAAGTCGGCTTCAGGTTAGAATTCGGCGTCCATAGAAGCATTATCATGCTATTGGTAATACGAGGCGCGGGCGCGAGCTGTTCCCTAAATACTTTAGACAAACATAGTCCTAAAAAGATGATAAAACTTCCAACTTGAGACGCGATAGTACACCTAATTGTGCATTTAATAGCGTTTTCGATTCTGTAGCAAAGATTGGGGCTTTGAGTTTTTTGGGTGTGGATTTTAAAAACTGTATCAGGAGTGTTTAGTGGTTGCTACCGTTTTTGGGCATCCGTTCTCATGATGGTGTTACATCTGCTGAGTCTGGAGGCCGTCTGTTGAATTATTTGGTGCTCCTAGTATGTTTAAGAATCTTAGTTGGTTTGGCTTAATTTTTTTTATCCTTCTGACGCCTATCCGTAAAGTCAGCATTCTTTTGTTCCAGTGTAGGGATCAGACAACTGAAATTACTAGATAGAGGCCATTCCATCTTAGTTCTCAGAGTTAAAACTGAAGTCTTAAGATTGAAAAAGTTTAATGGTAATAAATCCCATTTACCGTGTAGCCTGTGTACTCATTTGCTTTGTTCATGCCATAAAACAACAGTTGAAAGACTACTACTGAGGTAACCAAACATAATTATGCCTTTTTGTGGTATGTATTAGCCAAACCAGCCCACAGGCCACCTGATGGTAAGCGGGATCTAAAACCCATACACCCATAGACTGGGGACAAAGGTATCTTTATGCTAGCAAATACTTCAGTTAAACTAATTCAGGTAGTTATTTTTTCTTGTAAATTAAAATTATCCATAAATGCAACAACATAGTTCACAGTCTCAGAACCGACCGCACATAACTATCTCTACCTTTCAAACAACTCAACACCCTTCACAGTAAACTAAAGCAAAAGGAAACATCTATAGTATCGCAAATAATACACGAGTTGAACTGGTAAGTCAATACGTTTGTTGTAATGACAAATTAATCGCAAAACGCGACTAGAATAACCACCAAGAACTGAATGTAATTCTTACTCTATCATGAACAGTGTGAGTAAAACAGACAGAGATAGTGTTCGCGTGTCTAAAGGCGTGAGTCTGCAGGCTATGTTTTTGGCGACTTGATACCGGCGCCCGCGCCGATATGTCTTGCGCGGGGAGGTCGTTAGTTACGCGTCCTGGGAGGTCCAATCGCAAGTGCCCTTATATTTGTATTGAATAATTGTATAAGTGATAAAAATAATAAGACTATAGCTGGAAAAACTTAGCGGCTTAGTTTAAAGAATTAATGTGATATCCTTTATAAACGATTTGATATAGACGATTTGTTAGGTTCGAGAATATTTGCGTGAGAAAATGGGCTATTGTGACTAGATAAATGAATTTATAGCAATGATTAACTTTATTTTATTAATTGCCCTGACATGGGGCACTAACATAGGCTTAAAATATTTATACTAAAATATTTAGTATTTTTAACCTGTGTCAGTGTTCCACTGCAGTGCAATCAAAATATGTAATATATATATACTTTTTCATTTCATAATTTTAGTGACTAGAATTATAACCACAAACACAGATTATTTAATAGATTTCATCAATTTCTAACATATGCCCTTTTACTTCACTGACCGCTGAGATTCTCATTGCCGGCCCTTCATTTATTTTATTAGCAGGACTTGGAGGCATCGTAAGTCACTCCTAATACGTTTATTTATTTGTTGTATATCTCTAATTACCAAGTTTCATGTGCGTCAACCCGTGGGAGTTGCGGACACAATGGGACATACAGGAACGTACCGCTTTTGAAGACCTCTGAAGAACCATTAACAGGTATAAATAAATAATAAATTTACACAGTCGTCTTTTCGAAAATACACTTATAATGGTGTAATGTTTCATTCTTTAAATGAAACAGTTGGTTTTTTAATTGGATTACAAAATCATATTTTTTTCAGAACTGTTTAATTTGTAAGAATTTTTATTTGATAGAAATAAAATTATTCTGAAACCGTTTTGATTTCCAGGATTATTTTAAAACAAATCTAATCTAACCTGTAGGTTCTATAAGTATAGCTTTTGAAACATTTGGAAACAATTATTAAAGAATTCAGGAAAAAACTACCATGAAATTTCGGACAAATAATTGGTGGCTTCAAGAAAAGCTTTCATCTCCCTAATATTCCGGCAAGGCATTAACAACTCTTCTTGAGTTACTGGTGTAAACGGGCGGTGGTGATTACTTTCCATTGTAAGTGTATGCTCGTTTGCTTTCCTCTCTGATAAAAAAATGTGATCAAAACCTTAACCTAGTGACAGGACACCATTCGAGAGCGACAGTTATCTACTTATCGAGATCAATATAACACTACGAGTAAGAACAGTCAAACTGTGGTCACTATTTTCCGATCAACTCTTACTCGTAGTTAGTCACCATTGCATTATCACTGGGTTTTATATATGTTTTCACTTGGTTATTATAATTTCCAGTTTTTCAATCCATTACTACGGTATTCCTAGCTTATTCTTTTTTGGGTATTGTGATCACGCTTGCACTCGCAACTGATAGTATATTTGTCACTCGTGTGTCGAAGCACCGTACTAGATTATTATAGTATGTATGTAAGTAAACACTTTATTGTACAAACAAGAGATAACAATTATAAAATAGACAAAAAATATAACAGGGATGTACAAAGGCGAACTTATCCCTTTAAGGATCTCTTAAAGGGATAAGTTCGCCTAAGTAAAGTTTAACATGAGCCCACGTGCTTATTAGCGCGATAAGAAAGACCTTATTTTCATTATTCAGCGCACACGCTGCGTATCCTAAAATACGTAAAGGCTTAACGAAGTTCCATGCATCTTGACCATGTAGAATGCGACTTGAATAGTTCTACAGGAGCAACAGACAAGTCAACGGAAAGGAGAACTATACCAACGAAAATGTAGGCTCAATCGCACGCGCAACTCCCAGCTAATAACAGCGCGCGCAAACACCCGCCTTGTTAACCCAAGCAGTTAACGAGGATCGTCGGCACTTAGCCGCGCAGTGATAACTCGGGGGACAAAGCTGGATGCGCTTGCGCCTCGTTGCGCGGTAACTGGCCTAATTGCTCATAGAATGTGGTACACCTGGGGAGCGTGGCGGCTATTGGTGGTTTGGGAAGTGTTTCAGATGGCTTGTGTTTGTTTTGGTAGAAAAAGACAGGTCATTTAATTGTATTTGACCTGTCAATACTTGCAATATCAGAAAATGGTGAATGTGCTACCGGCCTTAGAGAACAAAATTGCCTTGGTTTACCCTGCCACAGGCCATAAACATTGGATGAGCAATGCGCGAAATGCAGAACATTCCTCAATGCTCTCTTTTCATACAAATAATTAATATATTCTTAAATGTTCCGCAGGAAAGTAACACAATGTTTGGAAGTTTCGTGTCTGTACACTAATTTTATGAACTAGAAAGGCTGAATTTTATCACATGCAGGGTTAAAGCATCATAAAACGAGAATCCAAATCGGAATTAAAAATAGAGAAGTAATCAGTAGTAAGGTTTTTCTTAAGTAGCTCAGAAACTTTGAAGTTAGAAGCTTTGAACTCGACATGGTTTCTTAAGTACCGACATGCTGACGCCTGCTTAAACCAGACAAACCAGACGAATCATATGAGTATCTTCGTCATTGAATTAAATAATTCCTCAGGGACTGTCAGGATTGTAAAGTAACAGTAAATTAAAAAGTATATGATTGTTAAACGGTTTTTATTCACTTGATTAAGAACAATAAAATTATGTACTTGATATCGATTTGACGACACATTAGCCTAGTTGGTACTGACCTTGCCTACGGTCCTGGGTTCATATCGCGTGAAGAGCGCATTTTGTTCCCAAGTCTTGAATGTTGTCTACGTATTAAAGTATGTATTTATCAATATAATTATGTTTATTGTTGTCAAGTACCCATAGTACAATCCTAGAGCTTAGTTTGGAACTAGGTCAATTTGTGTGAGATTGTACCCTAATATTTTGATTTTACATTTAGATATATGTGTGCATGGCATGAGTAGGCATCGGTAGACGATCAAAATCAAGGCTGTTTAACCAAATGTCATGTTACTACCCAGAACACAACAATGTAAAATAAACAGACGTTTCTGAACCGAGTGTTACACTTTTGACATAACCTTTCCATATTGACAGGTAAATATGAACGAAGCCGTTTTAACACTTTTCGGAACTTTGTAGCAGCGGCCCGGCCTATATTTATCTATTAATTAAAGTTTCTATTTAAACATAGGAGGGTTAGAAATTCCAAGCACCAAATTGTAAAGGTAGCCCGTGTTGTCGCATCAAAATGGGTATAGAAATAAATACTTGGATATTTAAAAAAGTATGTTATCCATACTAATATTATAAATGCGAGAGTGTATCTGTCTGTCTGTTACCTCTTCACGCTTAAACCGCTGAACCGATTTAGGTGAAACATGGTGCAAAGATAGTTTGAATCCCGGGAAAGGACATAGGATTTTTTTCCCGAAATTCATCCCATAAGGCGATGAAATGGGGGGTTCAAATTTGTATGGAGCTACGATATAAACGAGTTCCACGCGGACGGAGTCGCGGGCAGAAGCTAGTTAGTAATAAATATCTTTGACATAAGTATTTTCAAAATTCAAATTTAAATAATTTATTTTCGGTTCGTTCCTGAAGAGGATTGGGTCAAAATTTACATGGATTTTTATCTGTTACACAAGTTGCTTTGGTTTCGCTCTCTCTCTACTCGTTACCTCATGATTGAGAATCGTGGTCATCAGCGGATGATCTACACTTGGAGTAGGTATAATGTATATGATTCGCTTCCATGGGCTTCTGTCTATTGCGTCTCTTACGATTGCAATAAACTTGGACGAAACTAAGCGAGCTTGCTAAGTCACCACCGATTAAAAACTTATAGGTACCTACTTTCTGTCACTAAAACCTGGAAGCCCGCTTTTTTCCGTAATTGTTTTGGTCATAATGTCACTTTTGACATAGGTTTCATTTTTTAAAATCCTGAAGAATTTACAGTTTCTTAGAAAAGTTTCTGACTTTCGATAATTATGACCTAAAACACACATCGAATCTTGTGTCGTTCAACTAAAGTCAAAGGTCACTTTGACAAAATTAAATGCCCTAAAATAATGACCAAAAACAATTATGACAGACGAGATTCATAGACGCCCTTGAGTAATTTATTGTCAACCTGTTGCCACTGTTCCTCAAATGAAGATAAACCGTCAAATCTGAAAACCAAACACACTAACGACACTTCAACCAACCAGTTCTTTTATCACGCCATTGTGACATGTAGTGTCACCTTAAGTCGGCTTCAGGTTAGAATTCGGCGTCCATAGAAGCATTATCATGCTATTGGTAATACGAGGCGCGGGCGCGAGCTGTTCCCTAAATACTTTAGACAAACATAGTCCTAAAAAGATGATAAAACTTCCAACTTGAGACGCGATAGTACACCTAATTGTGCATTTAATAGCGTTTTCGATTCTGTAGCAAAGATTGGGGCTTTGAGTTTTTTGGGTGTGGATTTTAAAAACTGTATCAGGAGTGTTTAGTGGTTGCTACCGTTTTTGGGCATCCGTTCTCATGATGGTGTTACATCTGCTGAGTCTGGAGGCCGTCTGTTGAATTATTTGGTGCTCCTAGTATGTTTAAGAATCTTAGTTGGTTTGGCTTAATTTTTTTTATCCTTCTGACGCCTATCCGTAAAGTCAGCATTCTTTTGTTCCAGTGTAGGGATCAGACAACTGAAATTACTAGATAGAGGCCATTCCATCTTAGTTCTCAGAGTTAAAACTGAAGTCTTAAGATTGAAAAAGTTTAATGGTAATAAATCCCATTTACCGTGTAGCCTGTGTACTCATTTGCTTTGTTCATGCCATAAAACAACAGTTGAAAGACTACTACTGAGGTAACCAAACATAATTATGCCTTTTTGTGGTATGTATTAGCCAAACCAGCCCACAGGCCACCTGATGGTAAGCGGGATCTAAAACCCATACACCCATAGACTGGGGACAAAGGTATCTTTATGCTAGCAAATACTTCAGTTAAACTAATTCAGGTAGTTATTTTTTCTTGTAAATTAAAATTATCCATAAATGCAACAACATAGTTCACAGTCTCAGAACCGACCGCACATAACTATCTCTACCTTTCAAACAACTCAACACCCTTCACAGTAAACTAAAGCAAAAGGAAACATCTATAGTATCGCAAATAATACACGAGTTGAACTGGTAAGTCAATACGTTTGTTGTAATGACAAATTAATCGCAAAACGCGACTAGAATAACCACCAAGAACTGAATGTAATTCTTACTCTATCATGAACAGTGTGAGTAAAACAGACAGAGATAGTGTTCGCGTGTCTAAAGGCGTGAGTCTGCAGGCTATGTTTTTGGCGACTTGATACCGGCGCCCGCGCCGATATGTCTTGCGCGGGGAGGTCGTTAGTTACGCGTCCTGGGAGGTCCAATCGCAAGTGCCCTTATATTTGTATTGAATAATTGTATAAGTGATAAAAATAATAAGACTATAGCTGGAAAAACTTAGCGGCTTAGTTTAAAGAATTAATGTGATATCCTTTATAAGTACACCTTTGGACGTCCAATTTTGTAAGTTTTGTTTTTGAATTATGTGTTTTGTACATGCATACATACATACATATAAACATATACATCATTTAATACGCATTTGGTAAATAACAATTTATTAACCCCGTGCAAGAGCATGTCGGGCCGTCACAGGCAGTCCGAAGCAATTACTACAAATACAAAAATATATCTCACTAGCGACCCGCCCTCGCTTCGCTTCGGTTTATGTGTGAGTTTTTTATAACACCCGAGCAGTATTTATTTTACATAATAACTTTTCTCTTGAATCACTCTAAGTATTGCTGAAAACTACATTAAGATCCGTTGCGTAGTTTAAAAGATCTAAGCGAACAGACAGCGGGAGCGACTATGTTTTATACCTTAAAGTTACTTGGTGGCTGTCTGACATGATTTTCAGTAGGTTTCTTTGTCGTGATAGATTCATTATATTTGCTTTCATTTAAGATATTTTCAGATTTCTATGACTTGTGATTATTTTTTCATATAAAATACCGCGCCCGACCACATCGCAGTGACTTACTTTGTCGTTCCGATGCGCTGTTGCAATGGTACGTGTGAATACACCCTTAAAGTTACACGTAAGATAAGAAATGGTAAAAACTAATACCGTCAATTCTGTACGTGACAGGTATCAAGAGCCGATTATTTTTGTAGTTATCATTTCTTTCTATAAAATGTTTATCTAAAGTCAAAATACTTACTTCAAGCTTTGCAAACTACCAGTACCTTCAGCACAAAATTCATTCATAATCCATTATAACCTCTACTAAATTCTAATCGATCGTGGTTAAAATTTTAATTAAAACTAACACAACAATCTGATCACTGGCTCCCTCCAACGTATACGCAGTGCGGTCGAAAATTGAGCATTGTCTGCTTGTAATGGATCCTGCGCCGGAGTACCTTTATAAAGATTCATGCGCAAATTAAAGGGGTTACCATGGTAACGCTTACGATACGCAGAATATTTACGTGCTTGACTAAAACTTAGACTATTACTGTTAGAGGAAGAATTTCAAAAAGATAGGATCTTTTTTTACAGACTTGAAAAAAAACCCGAGAAGTCCCAAAAAGTGGTTTGAATTTATATATTTTACTTAACAAATCTAATACATTTCTCGGAAAAAACTGACATTCCTAATATAGGAACTTGTATGAAAAATCGTCCTTATTTAAGCGTTTTTCAAAAAACGTTTCCGTTCTAGGCGGTAAAAACCAGATCAACTTTGACTTTTACTTTGGTATTTAACGTTATTAATTGTAGTCCCTATATAAGTGCACTTTTTGAAAAACGCCCTTTGGTCAATTAAAATAGAGCCTGTTTGGTAAATCGAATGATTTATTTAGATCCCACCATGCATATGGTAGTGGTTTGCTGAGACCTATGAAATGTGCTGTCGCGAACTTAAGATACTGTCAGGTGCCCAAGTGAGATATAACGACGTATCTGCCAGCCGCTGTTTATAGTATCCTGTCATTTCAGCAATGGTTTACGATGGTTTAGTTTACATTTTGCGTTTACGTTCCAGTTTCAAGATCAAAGGCCATATTATGAACTGTTATTACCTGCCAAGTTCCATTGAATGTTAGGGATACAGATTTAGTCATACTATACATCTATCTCGTACACGTCCTGAAACAGGCCAAGTTTTATGAGGTAAGAAAAAGTTAACATCGCTTTTTTATGTACACTATTTGTATATTATGTTTAGATTGTATACGTTCCTTCGAAGTTGTTTCTTTTTATTTTCTCTCCAACTGTCCAAAGGAAAAATGGAAAGGATGGATATAAGAAGATTGACGAAAGAGATATACAGATCGAAAGTGAGTGGACGGGTCGGAAGGGGCCGCCCTAGGCGTACTTTTTCGAGTAAAATCGGTGAAATACTGGAAAAGGGCCGAATCTTAAGTACCCGAAACCGACGTGCGTGCATGATTCGATGTATGAATGTGGAAGAAGCGAAAGTTTGTCAAGATCGAAAGAAGAGAGCAAGTGGAAAGAAGTGGTCTCTGCCTACCCCTCTGGGAAACAGGCGTGATTTAATGTATGTATGTACCTATGTATGTACTGTCCAACTATTTTTGTATACACGTGTACAACGTGTACAATATACTCTATATACAAACAGATAGAACACATTCGTTGAGAAGGAAGGATATTGATGTGTCTTTAACGATAATTTCATCCAATAAAGCAGTAAACTTTACAACAAATTGACTAAGTAAAATGTTTCAATCTTTTCTTTAAAATTTAGACTCAGTTTTATTAACCTAAAAAGTTATTTAAAAAAATCGAACTCTACCTCTAAAAAAACAAACCAGCAAAGATATTGTTAATGAAAACATCTACTTTGCCAGTTTATTTTCCGTTGCTTTGTACAATATTTTCTTAGAATAGTTTGCAGTGACACTTCAAGTGCCGTGACGTCAAACATTACTGTTGACACAATAACATAAATTGATAAGAGCCTCAGCTCGCTTTACATCCATCTTATTTAAAACCTAGACTAACCTAAATAGAGTTGAAACACGTAAAGCCCTCCCTTGTGACTTGCGTCATTATTTTGTTAAACATAAAGTGTTAGCTGCGCCTGGGCATGATTTACACTAGCTCCTGTTTGTCGTCGTAAAAGTAAAGCAGTGGTCTTTGCTGAAGCGTGATAAAATAACGCGGTTTGCCTAGTTGGAAGTGACTTTACCTATGAAGCAGCGGTCCTGGGGTTGATCCGTAATAATTAGTTCGTCGATGGTAATTCACCGAAACATGAATTCATGGCTGTGCGGTAAGATAACCCCTACACAAGGTCCCATCACCATTTTGCCGACTAAACCGAAAAGACAGTATACGCATGTAAACTTCATACCCCTATCAAAACGAACTTAGAATCAAGTCAATAATGATATTGCATCTGATTGAATCATTCTAACTAACAAATACTAGAACTCGTATCGTTTTGTTTTTAAGGTTTAAATGAATTTGTGTTTTGCTCATTTTTGAGTTGCGAAAAAGGTTCATTTCAATGACAAAAACCCGCACGATCGTATTATTCAGTGCTTTAAGGGATACCTTTTCTCACGGCAAAATTGTTAAAAATACAAGAAACAAAAATCAGGCCAATGATGTCTGAGATCAATCAAAATATTTGTTTCTTGCTTCACAAGGATCTACGAGCTATCTGCGTATGTCTTACTTATATTGGGACAATCCGAGTCTAAAGGCAAGAAAAAATAAAAAACGATGTAGTGAGGCATGTATCTGCTATAGACATAAGTTAGTCGCATTTAACAATTTTACTATTTAAACATGAGGTGAGGTAGGAGTTAAAGGTGTTGAGAGATAAACACGTCCGAAAGGTAAGTGGTTTAATGCGACTAACTTACGTCTAGAGCCTTACATCTACATATACACTTATAACATGCCTCACTACCTACACTATACCATACCTATACTTGCTCCCAAATAATGTCAGGTTAAATTTACTATTCTCCATTTGTTAAAGTACAAAAATAAATGTAAATAAAAAACCACGTGATAAAGTTCGTCAGCCAATAGAAACATTAGCTGTTTAATACAGCACCGAAACCAATAAAATGCAAAATTATACTACCCTGTCCTATTTAACTTTCAACTAAGTTCTATTTCATCTAAGTTTTAAAAGTAAAACCTATTCCACAGCACCTGGCACTACAGCCTAAGCCAACAGACGGTTCCAGTTCTCATTAGCTCCAGGAAATAGCGTTTTCCGGCCCATCCATCCACAATTCTAGAAAGAGAATAGCGTAGTTATTAAATAAAAGAGGCGGCGAACCGCTTGAATAACCTCGAAAGTTTAATAGAACCTATTTTCTGCTAAAGTTTTGTTCAGAGGAAATTCTGAACAATTAAACCAAAAAAAAAAAAACTACAATTTGATACATTTTATGCAATGAGTGTCATTGTCACAAATGGGTTTAGTCTGCCATTTAGGTGAAATGTTTTTGGTCGAATGTATCATTTTCCAAATTTGTATTTACAAAAAAGATTACATACATACATAAACTCACGCCATTATTCCCAGAGTGGGGTAGGCAGAGCTACAGAATTTCCAATAACTATAAAAACTTTTTGATAGTTCTGTAACCACATTTTGCACACTTAGGCGAAGATTTTTCCACGTAAAATTAGTTGGCAATTCATTGTAGTTATAAGTCAAAACTAACCTAACTGATGCAAATGGACGTTTTAATACCCTGAAAATAAAATAAAAATAATACAATTAGGTTTTAGAGAAATGATACATTCGACCAAAAATATTTCGAGCAAACAGATGGCACCAGTCACAAATGGAAACTAAGCCGTATACAAATAGAGTTTATTAAAATTATTCGTTTCTCATAACGTCACTGAGTACGTGAGGGTGCGGGGGCGGCCTCGTACTTGCAGACATCCGTTATGACGTGTCGGAATTCTGAAAAAAAAATAGAAGCATTTAATTCTGTTCGTGAAACTTTGTTGGTTACACTTAGCATTTCACTCGCCTGAAAAAATACAAAATACTTGGTCATTTATCAGTTCACCACCATCATCATTTCAGTCAAAAAACGTCCCTTCTGGAAATAGGCCTCCCCAAGATTACCATAGACGGGCGAGAAAGTACGGCGTATTTAGTCGTCCGTCTATCGCCTACTTTAGTGTATGTATGTATGTATGTAAAGTCATTATAGCACAATAAAAAAAAACAATTACAAGTAAATTCGTACATAAACTTCAGACTTTAGACTTAGTGATGTAGGGAGATAGTAAAATATCGTTTGTTTGACTAAAATGACAAGAAAAACACCTTTCTTTTTACAAAAGGGTCATACTCTACTGATAAATTTCATTATATGGAAAATTAGAAGAATGACGCAGTTAGTCCAGTTGGTAAGTTGGTGGTATACCTGCCAAAGCCCCAAGAAGCTAGCGATCGCCTGGTTTTGATTCCCGGTATGGGAAAATATTAGTGTGATGAGCGCAAATATTTTGTTCCTATAATGATTTTGTTTTCTCTAAGTATTTAAGTATGCACTTCTCTAGAAGTACCATAATTGTTTTAAGGTGCGACCTCACCGCTGCGTAAAATACGATGTCGTTGCGTAAACAAAAGACGGGGTCATAGTAACAACATGGCGCCGTTTTTGACACACCGTTAAGCAGCGGTTCTTAAATCGTTGTCTAGTGTCCATAGTGGAAACCTAGAGCTTAGTATTAGACCAGTAAATGTATGTGAATTTGCCCCAAGTTTGTTTTTAAATTACGTTTCTTCTCATCGCAGTTGTATTCGTAGAGGTCGCAATTGTCGTTGAACATCCGAGAGATGCCGAGGGAGTCCTGGCCGCAGATGGGGACGAAGTCGTGCTGGCACTCGTCCGCCATCTTGCAGAAATTTATCACCTGAAACACAAGGCCTTGTCAGAATCATGAGCAGCACATTGCGAGTAAGTAACCATACGAGTGAACTAAAAATGAAAGTTTGTTATAGATTTATCTGTGGGTAGATGTAGGTGTATCGTGGGTCTAATGACATTTTGGTAGACCGTTGGGA
Source organism: Acleris laterana (assembly GCA_963966035.1). Classification (NCBI taxonomy): domain Eukaryota; kingdom Metazoa; phylum Arthropoda; class Insecta; order Lepidoptera; family Tortricidae; genus Acleris; species Acleris laterana. Next base: position 5,942,596 of record OZ014459.1, on the reverse strand, counting down.
AATATGGATGGCGTTAGCACAAGACCGAGCAATGGCGGGAAAATAAAGAAGCCTTTACCCTGCAGTGGAAGGATGTGGGCTGAATGATACTAATAGATTTTTTATATAAAAAATTAAAGTTTTTTTTAACATTACTGCAGGGTCTATTTCCTAATTTGTTTTTAGCGTTAGCATTTATATTTAATCACATTGTTCAACTTATTGTAGCTGTAACTTTCAAGTGAGTAAGAACGAATTGAACGTCTATAATATGATTACAATATGGAAGCAACGTGGGTTTAACAAAGTGGAATAGAGACCCTATATTGAGACCCTACTCGTATAGTGCTGAGTGAAACCGTTTATTTTGATCAATTTCTAATATTTAAACTTATAAACAAGCTATCTTACCGGCTCTAAAGGGAAGAAATAATCCTCGGCTTCTATTTCCACATGGCACCAAACTTCAGTCGCTAATCTGATAATTAGTAAACCTTAAACATTGAAATAAATATGTTAAAACTTAAAATTAGGAACAAACTATACTTTTACATTTCCTTCAACGTATTAATGGGCAAGTTAGTTAAGTATACCAATGTGTATGAACTTAATCAAAATTTTATTGAACTTTACTAATTCATGGATGCTACAATTTCATTGAACGGCATTATCTGCTGAAACTTTGATGTTTTCAGGACATAATCATTTTGTCTCACGCAATTATTTGCTAAAACTATGTTGTTTTCAGGACATTACCATTTTGTCGAAAACAGTTTTTTGCTGAAACTATGATGTTTTCAGGACATCTTATACACTAATTAAGTAAGTTAAGTTAGACACTTGTGACAACCAAAAAAATTTACTCATGCGGCGAGAAACGTTTCGATGAAACGAAAATAATGCGTAGTGACGACGTTGGTTAAGACATTTCGATAAAATAATAGTTAGTTACCTATTTTTAACATGAAGTAAAAGAAACTTACTAGCAATAACTGTCCTCAATATCATTATATTAACACAAGTTGTTGTTACAACGCACTACCGTGTACTAAAACAGGGATGTCGATGTTTACCTAACTAATTAATTGTTAGTATTACTAGCAGGAAATTATGATCAAACATGCGCTTATGATGAAAACTATTTAGATGAGTCAAACATTATTAGGGGTTGGAAACATTTGGCACTGAATAAATAAATTCTTATCCATATTAATATTGTAAAAAGATAAAAAAGAGGTTCATTCAGTAAGTAGACCGCACTAGCACTTTTACACGTAAAAAAAATCTACTGGCGCTTCCATATACTATTATTAACACCCAGCAAAAAAGAGGTCACAGGGTGTCTGTCTGTGGCACCGTAACTCTCAAACGAATAAGCTGATTTAGACGTGGTTTATTTTAAAGTAAGCTCGTTTAATCGGGGTGATTCTTATTTTGGTTTCATGAAAATCAGTAAGGAGATTTAAAAGATAAAAGTAAACTATCTTAGTTCCAGAATAAAAAGGAATCCTATATTTTAAAAACAAAGACCACTTACTTATATCTTAAAATTCATTCAAAGCCTGCTGTTTATGCGTGAATGAACATAATCAATCATCCAGACTTTCACTTACTTCATTACACTTTCATTCATTATAGTATAACTTGCAAAGTAGGAACATTAGGATAGCATAATATAGTATTAAATAAATAAAAGAAATAAATATAAATATGCGGAGACAATGTCACACAAATTGAACTAGTCCCAAACTAGGTTCTAGGGCTTATACTATGAGTATTAGACAGCGAAATAAATACTTAAGTATATCTATACTAATATTATAAAGCTGAAGAGTTTGTTTGTTCGTTTGTTTGTTTGCTTGAACGCGTTAATCTCATGAACAACTGGTCCGATAAGAAAAATTACTTCATTGTTAGATAGCCCATTTATCGAGGAAGGCTTAGGCTATATATCATCCTCACATAAACCAAAGCGAAGCGAGGGCGGGTCGCTAGTAGGGAAATAAATTCATACATAGAAAACATCCAGGACTCAGAAACAAATACCCGCGCTATCCGGGTATCAAAGCCGAGACTGCTACAGGGTCACTAGGTAGGTACTAAACTAACCAAGCCAACGCGTTGACAAATTATTAGAACTAAATAGTAGGATTGGAAGGGATTAAAGTATACTTAATGACGAGCAAGCCAATAGTTTTCTATCCCTGTCTATGTTTCCCTAATAGTCAAACCAATAGACTCTGTTATTTGATAACTAAATGCTACCGGATTTACGTGCGTACGCGACGGTATGTGGCTGACAATTTGCATTCTTTGTAAGTACTCATATTATTTTGATTATAACTTCGTTTTTATACAACAAAGGGATGAATAGTTGACAATTGGTATTACAGAAATTTAGATTACATCAAGTTTTGGATGAGTTGTAAAAACCTGTCAACTTCAACGCAGTGAGTGACTTACCATAAATTTGGCATGTGATAGAATCTTATACTTAATGCAGCTTCAAGAATAGAAAAATAATCATCTACATAGGCATACGGTTGATTTATTATTTGACAATATTTAAAATTTGCCATTTGTTCTTTACTTTGTACGCATAAAGTTAATCTTTGATTATCTCTAATTGATTCACAAAAACTCTATTCTTATAGCACATCTTAACGCTCTTACTTATTATCTTAAGTACCTCAACCTGCCTTTGTCAAGGTAGTTTTTATTTATACTCGGTTTTTACTTGGAAGCCAAAAATCAGCAGTTTTGGTGTTATAATATTTTTACCACACTTTTCAAGTTTCTATAAGAGCATTAATTCGATAATGCATATTTTTAAACTTAGTAATTTCAAACTATCAATAATAAAATTATTACAGATAACTTATGGATGCTTCCGATTGTTCTGGTTCATGGTCACCTTCCAGAGTATATGTCTACACCAGCGGTAAGTAAATACAATAAGAACTTCAAATCGACGTCAATAGAACTTGTGAACGATGTAAACAAATTAGTACTGATTGACACATAACCTCAAATATTCACCACGCGTGTTTTTATTAAAAATATCGTATAATGAATAGTTTTTTGACTTTAAAGCAAAATTAATGGGCAGAGTTTTTAATAATAAATAATTATGAATAAATAATCTACTAGTTCTAAAACATTTTCGGACCCTGGACTCACAATTGTGAGTGTAACTTTGGGATTTTATTGAAGTTATTATTAGATATCAGACAGACAGAGCTTAGGTGTTAAGCCGAAACCTCCCAATTGTGAGTGGGGTGAAAACTAAACTTACCGCTTCCTAAAAAAAAACAAGAATAAGTTTCTAGAAAAATAAAAACAAAATAAGATACAAGTATAAGAAATTTGAAAAACCTGCTAGTTTTAGTTCGGCTGGCCTATTGTCTAACGCACTCGCAATCGCAATCGACTTCAAAGCCAAACAATTGTTTTCATTTCGTATGCAGACAAGCGTTCGATGTTCAAAATAAAAACAATTGCGATTGTGCGAGTGCGTTAGGCAATAGCTCCTCGGGTTCGCAATGGCAATATCATTTATTGAGAAACCAATAGCTTTTGACAGATTGACATTCACTTCAGCATCAGCTTCATGAACTTCAATGTTATTTCAGGACAAAATAGATCAATTCTGCGTCCTAGCGGAGAAATGTATCCACGACACTGTTCCGGTGTGTGGGAGGAGCGGAGAGGAGTTCAGGACCTTTCTGGACACCTGCGACATGCTGGAGTATGCTTGCGACTCCAACCAGGGTAAGGAAGCCTCAGTGGTCATAAGGCCTTGTACAGGGTCCGTCCGGACTACTACCACCGTCTTATCTGGGATCTAAGACCCATAGATAATTGCAATCTCAAGACCACAATCTTAAGACTGCAATCCTAAGACTGCAAATGCGTCGCTCTGAAGAAAAATAAGGAATGCCTCTATGCTAATCATTGCAGTCGTCTTATCCTCACACCAACACACAACAATGCTATTTGCGGTAGGTTAAGGGTGAATATACACCAGAGCTATGCGAGGTCACGGAGTGGTGTGCGAAGAAAGCAACCACCAATAGGATTACTTCATTTTCCTAGCCTCGCTCAGCGCTGCTCTCCTATTCGTGGATGTTTTTTCTCGCATACCCCTCCGTTACCTTGCACAGCTTTGGTGGATATTCACCCAACAATGTTATTTGCGGTAGGTTAACCGCAAATGACATTGTTGTGTGTCGTTGTGAGGATAAGACGACTGCAATTATTAGCATAGAGGCATTCCTTCTTTTTCTTTATCAAGTTTTTCTTCCCTATTGTGAAACTAGATATTTACCTGTTACAAACGTTTTTTCTTTTCAGTGTTCACCCACATCGAAGACACTGGGACTTGTCCAGCCTCCAAAAAAGTTCCATCATTTTTGTAAAATAAAACTGCAATAGAATGTACATTATCAACGCAATTTAATTTAACTGTTTTACTATGGGAATAAGATTCATTTTCCTGTACTCATTAACTAAAAATGGCATTATCAAACAAACGTTATTGAACTTTATTGCCTCAAAAAACTCCCTGTTCGTAAAAAATCGGCTATAAATATAACTATACTAACTAATATAACAAACTTCAATAAAACTATGTGAACTAAGCCTAGCCAAGATACAAACGCTTATCTTATCTTATCTTACAGATAGTAGGCTCTTTCGGATACACTTCGACCCTTTAGGATCTTTTATGCAATTACCCTCTTACACACTCAGTTGTTCGAATGTACAGGTTTCCTCACGATGTTTTTCCTTCACCGTAAGAGCATCAGTTAATGCACTTAAGTTAGAAAAACTCATTGGTACATGGTGACCGCGGGGGTTCGAACTCGGTACCTTACGATAACGAGTCGACCCCCTATGCCACTAGGCCACCGACGCTCTCAAGATACAGACGCTAATAACGTTTCTGTTATAAGAAGACTCAAAATTATTCGCTTCAATCAAAATTTTCAAAAATCTCGAACTTTAAAAAAAAAACTTATTTATAATCTTAATATTCTCGCTAAGTTATGATCTTGACTAGGCCCCAGAACTCAGACGCACAACTTTTTGCGCAAAAAAAGTATCTTTACTTAAATATGTGTTTAAGTATCATTACGGTAATGTGCTCTGGTCTGACCTGAGATCATTGAAGGGAGATGGCTGTATTACAGGTTAGGTGTGGGAGAGCGAGAGGGGTATATCGAAGGTTGACCGGGTAACAGGTTGGGCAGACAGAATAAGTATAGCGAATGCAGTAACGTACTTTGCGGATCGGACGCATCTTGATTCAGTTGCAACGAAAAAATAAACTATGGTTAAACGTGGTTTAAATTTAGTAAATAAAAACTGATGTCACAGGCCTTATTATTTTTCCTGCTTAAGTAGCCAATTCCTTGCCTAGATAAAAAAACATACATTAAGTAAGATACTCGTACATAGGTAATAAGGGGACATTTTTGCGTGTCATTGTAACATATTTTAACGGCGATCCTATATTAATTTTGCTGGTTTCGTAGTTTTTTTTTTCTCATATGACAAATACTTCAAATTTATAACTAAACATCGTTTTCTATCCCTTAATAATAATAGGTACTCGTAAATGAAACGGAACCCTATTCCGTCTAATCCCATTTTTCTCCGTTTGACATATCAAGTTCAGCACCAAGCCACCTGATTTGTACACACATATGACTCGATTTGGAGTCGTTGGCACTAGCCGGGTTAACCTGCAGCGGCTGCAGCCCGTGCAACCGGGCCCGTCCGTGAGAAAGGTACAATTTGAACAAGCCATAATTAGCGAGTGGAGTATTAAATCACGGCGGCCCCCGCCTCGCTCGCAGCATCGGCAACAGATGCATCAAAAAATGCAGGTGATCTCTTAAAAAAAATATGCTATACATTTTACAATAAAACTGTTCCATGATTGACTGAATTTCGACACCTAGCTTAAAGCACAGAAGACAAAACCAAATTAAAGCACTGAAGACCTGAACCTAACCTAACGTAATCTAATAGAAATGCTTACTACGTTTTTTTTTTTATCAACCCCATCAAGCTTCTGCAAAACCTACAATACTCGTAAACTTATCGTCAATTATTTTTTTTGTTTTTAATTCAATAAGTGATATTTTTTCAGGAAACTCGATACATTTTATCACAATAAGTGAATGATCATGTACATATTATATCATAGCTTTTAGTTTTGCTTTGTTAATTCCAATTGTAATTTCCTGTTTCACGTATATTTAATTAAGATAACTGTACTGGGGTCTTATTGTACATTAACTGTTCGCCTATTGCATTTGTATTGTTTTTATTTTGGTCACTGGTAAGTTAATAAGACATATTATAACATTGGAAAAGCGATAACAATAGGTGTAAAGACAATTAAGAATAAGTCCCCTGTATTCAGGTACCCGGTATTGCAACATCATTTTAATATCCATTTGTTCAATTAATCATTTACTTAGATAAGGAATAAGCAAAAAAACCATCGGTGAAGTTAATCTCGTTTCCTTAGTATTGTACGTTTTCAAACCGAAAAAAATATGTTTTGAAAAGGTAATTCAATGTTACTAATTGAATCTTGAAACGAAAAATGGTTCAGCTGTTCTTATAAAGTTGTGATCCAGGCTTGCAGCGATTTCGTTGATTGGAGCCATGCCAGGTTCAAGATCGAAACAGGTGGATTCCAAGGGTCAAGGACAGGGTTGGGTTTAACCCTTAGCATCAAGTCAAGACTGATGTTGAATCTTATTGATTCTTCCTAATTCACAGATAATACTCGTATGGTTTTAATTTTAAGGTATACCATAATTTTTATTTGCTCGTTAATTGACGGTTAATTTTCAATAAAATTGAACTCGAACTAAAAAAACAGTGAATAGGCCACATGCCGTATATGCGCTCTTTTATACGTCGGTAATATAGAGTGAGTCTACCAGCGCTTCGGACAAGACCATCATTGCGGAGAAGAAGCGCCGCAAGAAACTCCAGCAGAAGGTCATTTTTTCAATCATAAAAACATAATAGTACTTAAAACTAAGTTACATTACATTATAAACAAAAGGTATAGGAGGCAAACGAGTCAGCGGGTCACCAGTACCATGAGTTACAATTACCATACTCGCTAGCGAGTCGAATGCGCTATCCCTCGCATTCTATAAGAATACTGTGAAGGACAGAGTATTATCGCTAGCGAGTACGGTAATTGTAAATCGTGGTAAGGGTACTGATACAAAGTGATCACTCGACAAGTTGTTCCCAAAAAAAATTGAATAACATGAGGTGAGAAGTGAGTGAAGCTCTATGTTATATCACGCTGCCTAAGGCGGCCGTTATGGACTGTTTGAAGCTTAAGACAATCGTAAGTAAGTAACAATTACGTGTTCAAAATCTGACCAAGTTGTAACATGACAGGACATGTCCAGTTGGGCTTGTGCCAACAATCTCGCTACTTGGTCTAACCCGAGCCAAATAGGCCGTGAACCCAGTATTATACCTACACGTCTAGACAGCCGTCCATACATAACTGCGAGGCGGCACGACTTCCAACATGAAAAGCGTCACGCTATGCTGTCCTTGTTTTGTCTTTTAAGTAAAGTCCACCAATGATAAAACACACTTTAATTTCTGTAAAACACTGACAACAAGTTAACAACCCTTTTCAGAGGCATCCAGACGCACTACGCTAGCTAGCGTTTCTCTTCGTTTAGTTTTTAAACCAGTCGCGTCACTGGGAGATGACGTGAAACGAAAAGTCACGTGATGTGCCAGTGACGCGATTGGTTTAAATACTAAACGAATAGACGTTAGTTAGCGTAATGCATCTTGTCTGGTCCCTCAGTTACTCATGGGCGGTGATTAGTACTATCAGCCCAATGAAACCCTGACCCACCATAGAACGGTGTCACAGTGACATTATAAAACAATTTGTTTGACACTTCTTATGACTTGAATCATAACGTCTCTGTGACACAGTTATATGGTGGGTCAAGGTTCCAATGGTCTGATAGTACATTCTATCAGCGAGATTAGACAAGATGCACATCACTAACCTCTGATCTTGTCTTCATGCCAATCGAGATTTATCGATTGACATCATAATTGGAGGTCTGATATGCGCTATGGTAAAACTCAGTGGTCTAGTGGCTTAGGGTGTAACTCATATCATATTCGTAAGGTACCGTAAAACAGGGTGAGTAGGGATTAAGGGGTGAGGTACTAATTATAAGACCGAAATTATTTCCAATAGTAACGTTATTGTCCATTTAATACTTGTTCTGATTTGTAACAAGTTATGACTTATTTTAGGTTGTGTCCCTACTCACCCCTTAATCTCTAATCACCACGTTTTACGGTACTTAAAAAAAAAACCTACAAAAGTCCTAGCTGGCGGTTGCCATTTACCACTGAGTTTTTAACTTAAGTACATTGGTTCATTACCTGAGAGGCCAGACAAGATGCTTAACACTAACGAAAATGATTTTCGAAAACTGTCAAAGTGTACTCGACGCAACTAACAATATAGCCAGCAGACTAGTGCTCTGGTATGTGGCAGCTTGTGGCGGTTGTTTGGCAAGCGTGGCAGGTAAACAGCATCGCGCCATCGCGCCACGCCCGCCGACCCGTCCTAGGGTTGCCAACATTGAGTATTTGGGATACGCCTGATTTTTACAACATAATAGAGAATGTGTATGGTTTTTTTTTTAAATCTCATTGCTCCACGTGTTTTGCGAGAGAAAGATAGAAACAAAACTTTGTTGGGTAACATCTTGGTTATTTTTATAGCTGATTCAAAACATGTTTTTTTTTCAACTGTTGGATGAATCAGCTGTTATTGAAGCTGTTAAAAAAACTACAAAAACCATTTGGAAAGCAGGCTTCTTAAAATAGTTTACACACACTTCACTCAGGACACTCATTTCACATAATGTTTTAAGTTCACCGAATTATCATTTAATCGCAAGGTGGCTGGCAAGAGCTGGATGAGAGTGGCCACGAATCGTGCTTGTTGGCGTGCAATGGGAGAGGCCTAAGTCCAGCAGTGGACTAATATAGGCTGATGACGATGATGATGATGAAGTTTTTAGAGTTGTTGGTAATTCTGTGGCGCTGCCTACTCCACTCTGGGAATAAAGGTGTGAGTTTATGTATGTATTGAGTTATAATTTTTTGGTGGTCTAACCTAACCTACGTAACTCAAGCTAGCCATGCTTAAGATAACCTAAAAGCAATAAGTTTTCAGCAGAAATTAGTTTTCGATGAAATGGAATTCGATGAAACGAGTGACGGTGATTCAAATGGATCCTGTCTTAAATAGGTACCTTTGAAAATTAATCAAGTCTTTATCATTGTTCCAAATAGTTTTCTTTTCTATAAAAAAGTCAGTGAAATAAGTATAACCATCAAGGATCGGAAAAACGCCCGTCATTTTGAAAACATACAGCAGACTTCCATATGATGTTAATAAAAAATATCATTAGGTATTTAATGGATTTATCCTACCATAATTTATATGGATTAAACGACGATTTTATTAATGAATATTATTGGTTTTTCCGATCTTTGAACCATTACTGATTTATCAGGTTTTTTTTATTAAAACAGGAATATTTTTCATAGAAATGGATTCCAGGGGCTCTATTCTACTCGATAAAATCATTATTGCTTTTAACATGTTACCTTATTGACGACGCGCTGGCCTAGTGGGTAGTGACCCTGCCTACGAAGCTAGAGGTCCTGGGTTCAAATCCCGGTAAGGGCAGATGTTTGTGTGATGAGCGTAAATATTTGTTCCTGAGTCATGGATGTTTTCTATGTATTTAAGTATATATTTCTCTATATAAGTATTTATATCGTTGTCTAGTACCCATAGTACAAGCCTAGAGCTTAGTTTGGGACTAGGTCAATTGGTGTGACATAGTCCCCTGACATTATTATTATTATTTTAAGTATTTATTTAATTTTCTGTAAATTAGGTTTTTTACAATAAATATTCAATTATAAAAGTAAAATAACAATACTAATATAAAAAATAAACATTATAAAAAACCTAACCTACGAATGCCGCCGGCAGCGGGGCAGGGCTCAAGCTACCGGTGGTTAGGGCTGCAGAGAGAGGAACCTCCTCACAATACGTGCCGTGTCGAGAAGTACTGCCTTCTGTATCTGGCCCTTGATCCAGCCATCTAGCGAGAGTCTCTTGAGGTGTTGGTCAAGACTCTTCGCTATAAGACCGTTTGCCGAAACAACTATTGGGACAATGATCGTCGAGTCAACATCCCACATGGCGGTCACCTCGTGAGCCAAGTCAAGGTACTTGCTGAGCTTGTCCTTCTCAGCCTTCACGAGGTTCTCATCATGCGGGATGGTGACGTCAACGAGCACTGCCCGGCGTTGAGATCGATCTATCAAAACGATATCAGGCTTATTGGCGACAATAGTCCTGTCCGTGATGACAGATCGATCCCAATAGAGCGTAGCACGACCATTTTCGAGAACTGGCGTCGGTGTGTACTTATAGTACGGCACTTCAGACTCAACAAGACCATATTGAAGAGCAAGTTGCTGATGGATGATCCTGGCCACAAGGTTATGTCTGTGCAAGTACTCGCTGTTGGCCAAATGCGAACAACCGGAAATTATATGTCTGAGGGACTCGCCGGGGCAACGGCATGCTCGACAAATATCAACCGTGCCATCCCTCAGAATATATTTCCGGTAATTATTTGTCATTATGACCTCGTCAGCAATTGCACAGACAAAACCTTCGGTTTCCCCAAAGAGGTCACCAAACCGTAGCCAGTTCACGGACGCTAAAAAGTCTACTTCGGGCCTTGTCAAGGCCCGGTAGAAGCGTCCGTGCAGCTCCTTGCTCTTCCATATGTTCTTGCGGTCTTCAGTGCTCAACACCGCTGGTCTGCGCCAGTTCTCGTTTGCCAAGGAGAGAGGCGTGAGGCTTCTGTCTACTGCAACCACATCACGATGCATCCCACACTCATTGTGAAGGAAATAATCCCTGAGATTGCACACCTCGCGGTTGTGAAGATTCTTGGCATTTAAAATGCCTCGACCTCCACATTTCCTCATTATTATTATTGCCAACGTTACGTTTGTTCGGATTTATTTTTACGTATTGGCAACACAGTAACATGTCTAAAACAATATACATAGTTTTACCGAGTAACTTTTGATATGTCTCCGAAAATCTATGGAAATATCCGCTTTGTTACCAAAAATCCCATACATATTTCGGTAACAAACAAATGTTATTCAATTTCATAAAATACTATCGCCTTATAAATACGATCTATACATATTGTGCGTCTGTGGGGTTATTATGACCTATCTGTGCCATTAATTTTAAGCTGAAAGAAAAGGACAGAGTTATGTAACTGCTATAGCTCCGTCCTTTGCACTCATAGCTATGTCATAATAACCCTCCTGTCCGTACGTAAAGGATATCGGATGATCAGATAGGGGACGCAGCTATCTCCGCATCAGGTCATCACTTGTTACATTCTTCGACCGTTTTGCATGTCTTTATATTGGCAGCGAGAAATAAATGTGTTTTGTGTGTTCGGTGAGTTTCCAAGAAGCTATAGATATCAATAATAAAATAAATAAATACATATTGGGGGACAAGACCAACACTTGGTCGTGGGCTTGTGCTATGGGTATTTGGAAGCAGTGCACATAGCTAGGGCGGATGCAGGCGCATAGCGCAGGGGGTTGGAGCCCCGCCACAAGGTAAATTTTAAGTGTTTTGTGGTAAGAGTACCCACCAAAGATCTGTCGACCTTTTTAAATGAGGAATTCTGGCCGAGGGGTGTCATATTCAACGCGAAAGTGTATGAATAGTCGCTTTAATTTTAGTTATATATTGTTATGTATGTTCGTCGGTAAGGTATTTGTAAATATGGGCCTAGTTGTCTGAAATAAAGTTTATTCTATTTTATTCTATTCTATTATATTACCACTTATGCCACCAAGACCCTACTTAAGATCCACGAAATTAGTGATCATATATATATCATTTTTTCATACGCGGAGGGTATGCTGACGCCATCTATCGTTGTTCATTAACAAACGACACTCACCTACATACATAAAAAAAACATGTGGTATTTCGTGAACGTTAACGGCTGTGGAAATCGAAGAATTTGTATCGGATTGACGTTAGAGGTCATGCAGCTTGCGTTAGCCTGTCATGCTATATGACATACGTACATACGTACATTGTGACAGATTTCTACAGTTGTTGGCTTTCGTGAATGCCTCTTGACTATACCTACCTCCAGCTCTGACAGAAAAATGCTCAACTGAAAAGGAAAACCGAGAACGATGTAGATTGAAAGAAGATGTGACTAAGATCGAAAAGTTTAACGTAAGGTGGTTTGGTCATTTAGTAACGATGGATGAAAGAATTTACGAAAGAGATATGGCGAGCGAAAGTGAGCGGAGATGTCGATAGGGGATGTCCTACTGCGTCGTGATGTACTGAATTAGGACCAAATCAAAAGCACCCGAAATCGTCGTAAGTACATGAAGATTATGAAAAAAATAAAGGGGAAAAAGAAATAAAGCGAAAGTTGTTTGTCTAGACCGGTGCACCTGGCGTTCTATAGTCTCTGCCTACCCCATTGGGAGACACGCGTGAAGATATGTATGTGTATGTTTGTAAAGAGGAAAAGAAGTTTTACCATAAAGACACTGAAGAGTCAGAATCATTTCGGTATGCATAAGTTTTGAAGTTGGCTATTAGGAATTTTGCTCGTTCCTGTGATAGGATAGTAATTAAGACGTACTTAGGTATACTTACAGGGTAGCAAAACTTAATAAATAAACCAAACTTTTTTTTAACAACCGATATTATCCGGCTGCATACTATAAAACACCCAATCAAATAAACGTAAGCTCTTCAACATAATAAATGCAGATGATCTTCGATTTAACATAATAATAGAGCACTACCGTATTCTTCTACGTTTAAATTCTTAGAACCGTTAGACTTGTGTGGGAACACTATAGTTCTGCAATTTTAAAAGTATAAATTACATCTGTAAGCCAAAATGACTCACCTCATTTAAGCGTTTCTTCGGATTTCATCAAGAACATTAACCTCCAATTCGGACCAATCAAGCCCTAATAGGTTCCAGTATTAATGCAGACGCCTTGTAATTTTTCAATTTTAGAACAACAAATAAAATTATTAAGTCCGAATCGTACAGCCCTGTTGTTAAAAATGCATCCTAAGTGAGGTTCGCTTACTTGCCTTATAACTAACGGCTGGTTTAAGATTAAGCGTTATAAAAATATGATCCAGAAAAATAAATGAACAAAAGGTCGGGGTTTACGAAAAAATAAACTCTGCGAGTGGTCCGAGGTTCGATCGAGGTAAGTAGGATTCGGAATACTGCTCGTGGGTTCTGCTGTATAATAAGCGTTGTACCTACAACTAGCTGATGCACGTCAATATTTTTTATGGGACGCCTTATTATATAAAATACTGCAAGTACACGATCTTAAAATTTTACTTTAGCTAGAAAAATAAGTTCAACATCATAAACATACCATCCTAAAATGATTTCTGAATGGTAAGGAATTAACATGATTGTAATGAACAAACACATTCCATTGCGAAGTTTATTTATAAAAGTCATAATTTACATTCCTAATAAAAACGTGTCGTATTCAGTTGGTTTTACTATTTAACAAAAATATAGCTCGCGTATTATTTAAAATATTATTGCATTTAATTACAAATGCCTTTAGCTTATTGGCATAGGCATGCACCTCAGAATTCTTTTTATGTTAACAAGACTTTTTTAAACGTGGGTTTTCAAGCTACAAAAGTAACCCTGAAATTGATGTTAACACTTTAGTAAAACAGGTAATGTAAGTTTTAATAACAAAATTATAGGTTGGTAAAACATTACTAGTTTAAAGGTATGGGTGGCTTAAGAAAATCCAAACATAAGGAACTGCTTTGTATGTTACGGCGCAGGATTTCCATATTTTACATATATGTAGTTGATGTATTGAATTTTTTAAAAAGCAAGGAAAAATTAGTCGTTATGTACATAATTATATCTCTACTATATAGGTTTTTCTATATGTTGGGATTTTAATGTAGTTTTTTTTTTACAAAGTAAAGTTAACAATGGAAACGGACTGCATTTAAATTATTAGCGGTCTTATTTAGGTTTGTAGTTAATATTCGTAAGATCCATATTTTTTTCCCAATTGATATACCAGCCTTTTCTTGTGCGTATGCCCTGGTAAAATTGTTTGTTTTTTCTTTGATAAAAAACCTATGTACAAGTAGGTAAAATTAAATTAATGTTTGTTTGGAACTTTTCGACAAATAATTTTATTTACCAACTGACATGATTTCTAGACGATGAAGATGCAACTGACTTTAATGTAATGACGTGTAAAAAAACCGTCAATCTAGTGTTTTGGTTTTTTCCGTAGTAATTTGAACTTAACATGATTTTTTATTGGCTAAAATAGAGAAAACTAGCGTGAACTACAGAACCAAGAAATTATATTTTTTGACAATGGAATATTTTTTAAGTCGTTTAAGTCAAATCAAGCGACCTACAACCCCACACACAGGGTGATACCATCTCAACGGCCTACTTAGGACTAAAACCGACGAAATCGGTGCACCCTTTGCGATAACGTCTTCACCCAGTTAAAGTTTAAAAGGTTCTTAGTAGCGTACGGAGGGCGACACAAGTTATGAATATGCTATTGGTATAGCACTTATATAGTATAGAACTAATAATTTGACGGAAGCCTAGCCAACAATTATTTGCTTTGTTATGGCAATTATTATGTTTAAGGATTTGACATCATTGATGGGACTTTTGGGACAATTAAATCAATTTATATACGTAAAGGTAAAGGTAAAATTGAGAACAATGTTTTTGAGGCAAAATACAGGAATTTTTGAACACAATGTAATTACTAGCATAGAGGCATTCCATCTAAGTCCTCAGGGTTAAGATTGTAGTCCACTTAAAAACAGATGGCATACATATTTTATAAACCTATAATCTTCAACTCAACACCTTAATTCATCATGTAGGTATATAAGAAGACCAAATATAACATTACAACCGCATTGAAGTTAGTAGTTCGTTTAGGACTTAGGCAACAAGCGGCCAAAGATTTCTCTTTTTCATGTATTAGGGTTAAATGACCACCCTAGTCTCCAGATTTTCCCTGAACTTGGCCATACACCAATACGTCGTAACCTGTTGCGGCAAAGATGATCGTCGTTGTCCTCCGTACGGATAACGATCGTCTAGCCTAATAGACCGCGGGCCCTTTGTCTATTGTTTACATTGGGGTTGTACGTGATTTCGGGAGTCACGCCGGCTCCTTTGAGGACCTCCCTGTGGTTACCAGTAACTGGGTGCCACAGGGTGATTGTAAAAATGCAGAACATTAATTCGTAGATTCTTGGTTGATCACAATCGTAGGGATTTCAAAGTAATATAGTGCGGTTGATATAATAGTATATACTTCTAATAGGTACAGTCGCTAGCAATAATATATACTTCTAATAGGTACAGTAGCTAGCAAAAATATCTGACACGTCTTTATTGCTAGAGGAATAAGAGTGTGTCAGATATTTTTGAGCCCAATGTTGGATAATATATTATTGATGGTGACTGTACAGTAGCTTTTGCATAACCTACGAGAAGATTTATGGTAAATTGTGTAGAGTTGGTATAATTATTTGCTTTTGAAGAAAGGCCGTATTTTCATTAATCTCTAGTTAGGTTCTATCCAAAAATGTATAAAGAAATAGTGGCTCAATCGATCCGTTTCGAAGTAAAAACAGTAAAGTATTCACTTTTAAGTACCTGTAAAAATCCATGAAATGACTATCAGAAATGAGTATAAAAAGTCGAAAGGAACAGAATGGCCAAACATTATTAAACCTTGCTTGAGATTTTCAAGAAAGGCCTCCGCATAAGATACAGGCTGATCATTTATGCGTGCCGGTTAGGTAACTTTTTTGTCATCTTATTCAAATAAAAACGTCCTGTATGCGCGCGCGCACGTGGCTGCGCGTGCGCTAATGACGCGCCGCCGGACGTCGCGCGTTTGATCCACCGCGCTTTCGCTCTCTATCGGATTCGTCGGTCGGAAGTTATTGATCTCTTGACGAGTAACCCTTTATCCTGTCGTTCCTTCCCAGGTGTCCTATGAGGATTTATATGTCCGTACAAAAAAAGTTTATAAATATATTAGCAATATTATTCGATTGTTATCCAACTGCGGCTTAGGTTTGTGGAATATTCACTAGATTTAAAATAGTTTTGGTTCTTAACGTCTTGGTTTTTTCTACCAAGCTGTGTTTGCTTTTGGACCTAACCTCGACTTCTACGCTTTGACGTCTTACTTCGGAATAACTGTTTATCATTGCTACCTGCGTTCATTGATATCATTGATAACTTTTTTTTTCAACAAAATATTTGTTACACTAAAGAACATCTTAGCACTGTTCAAAACTTGTATTTGAAGCTAGATTCAATCCCCTTGAGAGTAAGTGAACTCATATATTTAACGTTTAGAGAGAATTCAAAATATTTTCATGAAATCGCTTGGTTACAGAACAGGTATTTATTTCGAAAACTCCGCCACAGCTGCAAAGCATTTTAATATTCCTTCCCTTAGTAATCGCCGTATTTATCTAGACGTTATGTTCATGTTTAAGCTTTTTAAAAATGTTATTAAGTGTCCAAATCTTTTGGAAACAGTTACCTTCAGTGTACCGCACCACTTTACGTCCTAGACCTCTATTTCATGTGCGCTTTGACCGCACAAATTACTCCCGACATAACTCAAAAGAGTTCCTAAATATTATAACAAGCATCTATTTAACATGTATATGTTTTTCATATTAACCCAGACCTTTGACACAAACAAAAACAAAATTTTCTTTCTATTTCAAACCATTCATTCATTTCTAAATAGGCTTTATAATTATTCATTTCGTAGCACTGCATGTGATAAGATTGCTCCTGAAACTGTACCAAAAAACCCGTTTTCAATCTGGTTACAACGTTCAGTTTAAAAGTTACACGATAAAAATTCGATAAATACAGTTTAGACGCGCGGTTATCGGCGTAACGCGGGAGCCGCCCGCGGGCGACGGTAAACCCACATTTTTTATCCAACCCTTGAGATTAAAACGTTTGCCCGGCAACTTCATTACCACCTGGTCGCGATGTGACGGAATGTGCCCAAGATTATACAGGGTGATAAAAAATAAATTACATTTATCTGATGAATTGATTTTGAGTGTGTGATTCAAAAACATTTGCCCTCATTAAGAGGATTGTGAAGCTAAAAAATTCCATAAAAAATGCAATAACGTTTCACTCCCCTAAAAACATTTAAAAAAAATTGGTTGTTCATATTATCATGGAAAACTATATTATTATCTGTACGTTTTAATTTCCAAGAAAATATTTCTGAGAATGAAACAATTTTAACAACCCGTGTGGTTGCCGGGTTAGAATAGTGCCACTCCATATCTTCCCGTGGATGTCGTAAGTGACGGCTAAGGGAGTAAAGGCGTATAGTACTGTTAGGCGATGGGTTTGCAACCTGTCACTAATACACTGGTAAACATCTTAGCCTAAAAGTGCAAAATGTGGTTACAGAATTATTAACAAGTTTTTAGAGTTGTTGGTAATTCTGTAGCTCTGCCTACCCCACTCTGGGAATAAAGGCGTGAGTTTATGTATGTATGTATGTATGTGAAACAATTTTAAAAAACAAAAATCAGACATACCTACATACATACATACATTAAATCACGCCTGTTTCCCAGAGGGGTAGGCAGAGACCACTTCTTTCCACTTGCTACGATCTTGACAAATTTCTTTCGCTTCTTCCACATTCATACATCGAGTCATACACGCACGTCGGTTTCGGGTACTTAAGATTCGGCCCTTTTCCAGTATTTCACCGATTTGACTCGAAAAAGTACGCCTAGGGCGGCCCCTTCCGACCCGTCCACTCACTATCGATCTGTATATCTCTTTCGTCAATCTTCTTTCATCCATCCTTTCCAAATGACCGAACCATCGAAGCATGCCCTTTTCAATCTTAGTCAATACATCTTCTTTTATTCCACATTTCTCTCTGACTTTTTCATTCCTTACTCTATCAATCAGTTTCACACCACTTATACTACGCAAAGAGCGCATTTCAACGGCATTTACACGACTTTTATGCTTGTCCTGCCACACCCAACATTCACTACCATACATCAGGGTAGGGGCTAGCACTCCATTGTGAACAGCCAGTCGGGCTTTTTGTGAAATGCCCTGTCTGCTCACAAAGGAGTACAGGGCCCCATTAATTTGATTCCCCGCATTCACCCTACCATACCTAGACATACCTAGTTATTTACAATAACTACAACATATTAAAAAATCGAGGAAATCGGACTTGATTTAGGGGATGAGAAACGTTATCGCCAGGAGCTAAATTTGTACGGAAATTATTTGACAGCTATGCGATTTAAGCGGTGCTTCACAATCTTAAACACAGTCTATTATAGGTATTTCATCATACGAGTACGTATAAAAATTAAATTGACTAACAAAAACCTTCCAGTGGCTATATTCTACTCAGTAGAAAAATATTGCTTTTGAAATAGTGTTCCATAGGACTCGAGCCTTTTTAGCCCGAATTTTAAAGCACCGGAGGTTTTTTTTAGAGCTGGCTTAATGGAATGGGTTTCAAAGAGCTAATGATTTTAATAAGGCCGTAGTCTTAAAAAGGCTATAGCCTTTTTTGAAGGGTTTTAGCTTTTTTAAAGGCTTGAGCCTTTTTATAAGGTTGTAGCCGCTGACTTGAGCCGAGCTGAGCCTTATAAAATCTTTAACTCGTAATCGTATACCGTGAACATTTTGGATTATAATAAAATGAATGTGCTTATCACGTAACATATTCTTAAAAATCATTTGTGTATTTCTGTTGCCGCTATAAAACAAATAATTAAACTCATAAATATCAATTAAATATTTTTATAAATTTAAAAATATTTTAGCCTCCGAGCCTAAAGAAGCTTGGAGGCCAAAATATTTTTAAGTCTCAATATTTTGACAAGGACTTTAAGTCTAAAAATATATAGCCTTTTATTAAGGTTACGAGCTCCGAGAGTCAAGGCTGCCAAATATAATAAGGCTTGGGGGCGAAAGAGCTTTATAGGCTTTCAGCCCTCTAGGCGTTAAAATCGAAGCCAACCTTAAAAAAAAGAGCTAAAACACTATTTTGAAATGTTATCATATGGTCATCGTTATGATAACTCTTATTTACTTAGAGAAAACGATAATATCAGAGCCTCTGCCATGTGAATCAAGGATTGAATACACTATAACAAAGATTCCATAATCCTCTTATCCCTTTGTTTTAAGTTAGAGATATCATTCAAAAACCATTCAGAATAATACTTACTGTACTGACTCCCATTCAATTGTCCTTTAAGTTTTGCATACATTTGATCATCAACGGGTAAGTACCTACTTGCGAATTATTTATAAAGTAAACGTGTTGTTCTCAAATTCATAATAATGTCTGGTTTAAACACTTCAAGACTTATATAACTACTACAATTTTTTTAACTACTCTTTTTAGATCTAAACCTTGAATTTTCTGATCAAAACGAATCATTGACCCTGTGCTGTAGAGTATTTACCGTCTTCTTATATCCTCTTATCCATAAGTCTTCGACAGTAATGAACAAGATAAGGGTAAATTTGAGACAAATGTCATGGAAGAATAAGGGAGGGAAACCAAAAAAAAAGCGATTTTTTTCTACCACGTTGTCCATTTCACATTAGTCGTGAACTCATGAAAAAATATATTTATCAGAGCGAATGCAAACCATGGGGCCTAGAAACGATATAGGTACATTTAAATTTTAAGTAACCTAAACTGTTCAATGTAATTCATGCACCAATCGTAATGAACATTTTTATAATAACCAGATGTATTTACGAGCTGCTTAAGATTACTAATCATATAGACTTTACTTTAATTGTATTTTTTCTCATAAGTCTACTTTAATGGGACCAAATTCTCAATTTATACCCAAAGACAATTGATACAAATTAGTATAAAAACGATGATAAAGAAAATTGTTTACAAAATGTACCCGCAATCCATCAGACATACCACCATTATACTAAATGTGTACTAACAGTGAAATATTGGCCATTTAACTCTCCTTTTTCTGCGTCCATAAGTTTTAACCCAAAAGTTATTGACTGAAATTGCGTTCTAAAATACCTGCCGATATCGCAGTAAAATTTATATTCGATGGGTGCAATGTCAGACACTGTTCTTTTACTATGTACATATCTGAAACATTAATCTTCAGTGTGGTTACATAGGGTATGAATTTAATTATAATTTAAACCGCGCTAGTTTTTATAGACAAAGCTACCATCAGAATCAGATTATTAGGATTCTATTAATACAGAGCTAGTTATTCATCTAACACGCCTCCATACACCTGCTAATCGAACGAATTAACCCTCCCGCCGGCAAAAACGAATCTCGACTTAACCGGGCTGTCATTAAATACTAATTAACGTTAACATGCGCCCGCGCCGTCCCACGCCACACAAATCGACGCGTATTATGACAATATCAATAACTGTCATTTCGCCCAATCATTATAGTTTCGTCTCGTTTACGCAAAACTGTTGTAATTACCGCGCCATTACCTACGTCTCTTTCGAACTCATTAATCTCCAGTAACGTTCATAACGAACCGCTCTTTCCATTTCTTTCGCGCGAAACAACGACGGCTCTGACGAAAAACGCGACGGACAAACTTATATCCATCCTCTTCTTATGTACCAAAGACACTTGAAAATGAAGTCGTACCGGCCGCTTACTTTTTTCATTTCAAAATTAAATGATTCCTTTTTCAAAATGACAAGTCGAAACTGTTTCGAAGTTTTGAAATTGGAAGGTCCCCTCCAAAGGGACTCGTTAGGCGCGGGCGTGTTTTTTTCAACAAAAAGAAAATAAGGCTCGCGGGAAAGAGAGGTTCGGAGGCTTTTTATAGTCGCGGTTCCGATGCGCAAGCGCTCGGTGGTATCGGAGCTTAGGGACGAAGCCTTAGTCTCATTCTAATAAAAAGCTCACGCATAAATTGCCGGTATCGTTAAAGTTGGATATTTAAAATAGTTTTTTCACAACGTGTGGTGACGGCGCGCTGTGAGGTTGCATACTGATAACTATGGACGGCACGTGCGCTTTATGGTTATTTTTATTAGTCGAATATGACATTTGGTGATTTTTTATTTGGTGGAAAAGGGTTGATTCTTTTATTGAGTTGTCATTAAGGCTTGATCGTTCGGACTGTGTGGTCGTGTTTTATGAATTAATTGACATCGAAGATGATTAAATTTTAGTTTTTGTGACAAAGTGTTTTAAGGTATTAAGTTATTTGCTGTTTCATCAAAAATGTTTCTAAGGTAAGATTTTGTATGAATTTATGATATATTAATTTAATTTTTTAATTAAACCTGTTCAAGAGGTTCATTAAAAAGGTTTTCTGTTTTTTTTAAAGGTTTTTGTAACATTTTTTTATTTTATTTAAACCGTTCAAAGTTCGTAAAGTTTTTTGAATACAAAATATTGACATAATATGAGTTTGTATTCATAGAAACTTTTTTAAGAATAATATTTTTATTTTTATTTTCTACAAACACTATCAGACCAATTAAAAATAAGTTTAAGTTGGTGCTAACATTAAATCGACCCCTTAAAAACAATATCTTCTTTCTCTTCGCTAAAAAAAAAAACAACATCCAACTGATTTACACTCTCCAGAAGATCAGTAAGTTTAGTGTCGTTATTTAATATGCAAGAAAGGACCAACTATCGCTTGTATTATTAGTAATTCACAATGCGCAAGAGTCGTCACTTGAATGACAAATGACAATCACAACATTCACAACTTATGAAGCTAATATTGTTACTTCACAATGTTTTCTTAAATATTATATATTGAATATATTATAAAATTGAAGCCAGTTTAAAAAACAAAATGTATATTGGACGAACTTTTACACTAATAATTAGGTGGTTTCTGAAATTCCGACCACAAATGAGTATAATTAATTAGATGACTTTAACATGACCGTAAAGAGCGCATCCTTCGGCCGTTTTTTGTACCTTTGCAATTTCTAAACGTAGCATATGTATGTAAATGTTACATCGGCAGTCATTTCATAGAATGTATCGATTTGTGGAATATTAATTTCATCGACAAACATTTCTCTCCACGAAGTTTAAATTTTTTGCAGTATAGTTTCAAATTTAACACCACAGGAATTTTTGAATGTTAATTGATATCATGATTTTTTGAAAAGGTCTTCCGTTAGAAATTATACTACTTGTTTTTTTAATACTGTTGATTGAGATTTATTTTTTATATATTATCATCAGACAGAAGTTGTTGTGGTAAAAACGTCAATTAACTAGGGTATTTCTTCCGATATTAAATAACGACTACGACGAAATATACGGACTTTTTACTAGGTATATAATAAATAAATAAGTATGCAAATCGCAAATTGCATTCATAAGAATGTACAATTTACCGATAAATTCATAATTAACGTTCGGAAGTGCCTAGGACACTTTTATAAGTTCCACAAAAACTTAAATATGTCTGATTATCAGTGTTTGCAACTCCCGCTTTGGACTTGTGGTCGAAATGACATATTTTTTTTCGTAGTAAATAATAGTAAAAATAAGAAAAAAAATGTATGCTTTTGATACAAACCTTTTTTAGCTTAAAAAAAAGTTTTTGTTTCCAATTGAAAGACCAAACATCATTATATTTCCATATTTTCACCGAAAGAGTTTCCTGCTGTTGTTGTTTTTAAAATATCCTAATAATTTAATAGTATGTATTTATGGAATCTCTTTATTGTGCAAAAATATAAATAGTACGATACTGTTATTAAACGAATTTACCTTTGCACATTACTTTAATAACAATGTCGTAAAATAGCGATCTGGTCGAGTTAGCCTGAGAAAGAAGAGACGCAGAAAAGTATACTTTAATCACAGAAGATGTTGCTAAATCAAACGTAACGAAAAAAAACATTCACATATACATACTTACGTAAAACATACATAACAGATACACCAGCAATAATATTTTTCAACATTGCACTCTAAAATATTGTACTTATACACTCTTATACGTCTAAAAACACAGACGAGAGAGAATTTTTTCGCCTACAAATTAAGGACCTTAAATGTTAATCCACTATTGAACCTTGTGAGTCTTGTGAAAGCGTCAAATGTTGAGATAGATATTACATAGGAACTAATCGTTGGTTTATGCGACGTGGTTTTATAGTGGTTCAATAATTAAAATCCGTGACCGTACCATCAAAGAATTTGAATGTTTACCAGTTCGAGATGATACGTAAATTAGCCGTGTTATACATTTCCGGACTTGACATGCCTAATTTACATAATTACGTCACACTGCTTCACAGGGTAACATCAAATTAATAATTTAAAACAATTGTTTGTGGCTCAATAAATGACATTTATAGTGAATTACATTCATTCAGTAGTTTAAATTAGCCTTTTTTAATAAAGTGAGGTAAAATATTAATTTAGGTAAAATAGAGTAATTAAATTAGGTAAAATAGAAAAATAAAAAACCTGTTATTATTTCCTGCAAAGTTTACAAAGAAAGTTTAGTTAGTATGAACTTAATTATTAAATAAATAAATAAATAAATATAAGGGGACAATCTTACACCAATTGACCTAGTCCCAAACTAAGCTCTAGGCTTGTACTATGGGTACTAGACAACGATATAAATACTTATATAGAGAAATATATACTTTTATACATTGAAAACATCCATGACTCAGGAACAAATATTTGCGTTCATCACACAAATATCTGCCCTTACCGGGATTCGAACCCAGGACCGCTAGCTTCGTAGGCAGGGTCACTACCCA
Organism: Acleris laterana; assembly: GCA_963966035.1. Taxonomy (NCBI): domain Eukaryota; kingdom Metazoa; phylum Arthropoda; class Insecta; order Lepidoptera; family Tortricidae; genus Acleris; species Acleris laterana. The sequence continues at coordinate 5,918,549 of OZ014459.1, read as the reverse complement.
CTAGGCCAGCGCGTCGTCGTATTATTCAGTTACTTATATTTTATACTCAAAGTCAAAGTCAAAATCAAAGTGTTTATTTGTACTAAAAGTAATCTATCCTTATGTTATTAAAAAATAGTTATAATTATGCAAGAACCGCATATCACAGGTGAAGGCCTCCTCCAAAGCCACCCATTTGTGCCGATCTCGGGCCGTGTGTATTTTAGTTCGTCTTCCCATCTTGTCGTGGGGTATTCTTTTTTTTTTTGTAATCGCCTGACTGGCCAAAGACAATATGGGGTACAGGGGGATTCCTTTACCTTGTGGTTACACTACACATTTCATACTTAACTGTCATAGCTGTCACTCGATGGTATAATGTAGTTACACATAGTAATAGGGTAACCGTATTTAATCAAACACAAAGGGAAAAATGTGAAAAAAATGCTTTTAATTAAACAATCAGCATAAGACTTAGGAGGTGGGTTTACATTTATTTTTTTTTGTTTTACATTTATTTTGTATTACCAAGTCAACTGGTATAAACAAATTCCTTGATAGTACACAATGTAGGGTAGAAATACCGTTTGTGGCCACTTTACATCAAAAATAATATTCATAAATAGTTAAGATTGAACTTTAATTTATGAAAATAAAATTTAATAATAATTTTGGAATTTCGTAATTATTTACATATTAGCTAAATTAAGAATGGCCAAACGGTGCAAAGATGCCCAAAAACCGGTACTTCTACCTTGCGTCTATCAAAACCATTTCGGTGTTGAAAACAAAACAAATGTTAAAACTGGTTTGTTCTGAATATCATGAAATCTTTTAATCTATTAGTGGGTAATTTAGTATCTTAGCACACTTGCCGCCGCAGTCGAATTGTATTGTTACCTAAGTGCTAAATATATATTGCGCCTTGGAATATATGACCTTGCACGGAAATATATTTACCTAATACGTAGCGTAATAGTCTATTTTGGCTTTCGGTTCAACTTTTTTCCTTTTTTTTACTTTAATACTTAGTCGTTGTTAACATTCTAAATTGCACTATCAAGAATAATGAAACCGTTAATACAGGTTATTATATAGCTAAGGTCATTTGAAGTAAAATGAATTTACACTCTTTAAAGGATCAAAACAATAGGCAGTGTCAGATAAATATAGATTATTAAGAAGGAAACTTAATAACAGTATTATATTAATTTCTGTTCGGTATACAGAACCTCAATGGTTTAAACATGTTTTTTTCCGTTCTTTGCTGATCTACAAGTCAGTTGAAAATTTAAAATGATTCAATTTGTTCCATCAGTTGGCCTAGTACGGTTGCGTTTATCGCGTGACAAAGACAAGTGTGGATAAAACATCCGTCACTATCTGACACGTTATATACGTGTACTACAGTGACAGATACTTTATCCACATTATAAATAACACAGGCAATAAGATAATATGTCAAAAGCAATAAAGTAAATAGAGCCACCAAGTTAAATAGAGCATCTGAGAAAAGGTTTCTAAATCTCAGTGATTATAAATCAGTAATTTTCAAATTAATTTACTCGGTGATTTGTTTTACGAGTTGGAGGGGGTTAACTCGTATTTGATGTCATTAGCGTGAGAATACGGTATTTGACCAAAGTCAAATCAACTTATTTTTATGAAACATCAAAAACGCTCCGTTACTATGGAATTTATAGGGATTACTATCTTGTGACGTCACAATCAAACAGCGTCCTTATTGTTGGATTTCATGAATTTAAAAATCTTAAAATAGCAAACATAAATAAAAGATTGATGTTTTCCTAGTATTTTTATAATGTTTATCTGTTGTTAATGAAAAACCAATTTAATTTCACTGTTGTCAAATACCCTATTGTAATATAATAACCGGTGAGATTCAAAACTAAGAAATTGTTGAAATCCGTTAAACTTGACGATTTTGGTAAACCGTAGTCTCCAAATGAAAACTAAATCAACCCTCTGGAAAAACCCAACGGTTTTACATTTAAAATAATTCAATTGCAGATATTTTTGTGATATGTTTTCAGTATCACGGTGTTTTTGTTTTACTACTTATAAGGTGGTAATAATTTTACCTTTACTGTGTTCTAATTTCAAATATAAACAATGGTATAATGTATTTGTCTAAACAATTGTCAGTGTAATATATCGCAAAAGAAATATTATATTTGTAATACCTACAGTTAATGTTTTGTTTTGCCATGACAGTCTTAAAAAATAACACATTGTTAAAGAGAGTTATTTAAGATGAAACTTTTGTATGCGTTTATTAGTCACGGACGTTAATTCATTAGCTCCTATAGAACCTTGTCGCATAAAACCAACGATTAATTCCTATCTTATTTCTACTTCTCTCTCATTATGACAAGATTCTATGGTGGATCAACATTTAAGGCCAATAATTGGTACAATAATTATAGTGAAGTGTTATTAATAATAACCGATTCATCACTAACAATTCGATATCCCTAAATCAACTTTCAAAATCTATAATATTAATGCTAATGATTTAAAAAAGCTATGTAAGTATTGTGGTTGAAAAACTTTTTGATAATAAGACTATTCGAATTTTCAACAGTAGGTACCTAACCTATCATTACTGGCGAGTATAAGAAAAGTTTAAAACCCCCTCGTTCATCAAAACGGGGCATGCATTCAACCCCCACGAGGTTACAAAGAAACGGCGATACATACACCCAAAATACATAAATTGGGTAAAAAATACATATGGCCGATAACCCGAAGGTTAGCCACACGTCCACGTAACATCGTCACAGTTATTAAATGTATGTGTCCACAGCCGTCACAACGGGGTGTGAACGAGGCGGTCACGCGCGCCCCTGGCGGACGGATCGACAAACACTTTAATTAGTTTCTTTAATACCTATCATCAAAACGGAACCTTGGAAATAGACGGAACTATATTGTAGGATGTGGCACGTGTTTACTGTGGTACCATAACGACTCAAAAGTAGCCCTCTCATGTCTTGCTTAAGTTCTTTTGTAATACATAACAAAAGAACTTAAACAAGAAACTACGTCAAAGGTTATTATGCTTATTTATTTAACATTTTGGAGTCAATTTTATTCACCAAGCGCCATTTCTGGTGCCGCCATATTGTTATTACGCAAAACAGAAGAACCAACAAATTGAATTAATCATGTCTTAATTAATATATCTTTTAAATTTGTTTTAACAACAGTTTTTGAAAGTATAATTAAAAATTAAGAGGTCAGTTGAACACCAAATATGATAACTGACATTGTTCATACGCGTAACCATGGTGATAACGATGCTGTAATAATAATTATAGAACTGTAATTACCATGGCAACGCTCATTATAGAATTGTTTTACGCTATAGGTGGTATTCTGATACCGTTAACGATACGATAGAAAAACGAATTAACCCTAATTTAGTATTCCCTGCTTCTTTTAAGCTATTTAGTTTTCGGCTGGCTATCGCTATCACGCTTGCACTCGCAACTGACAGTATATTTGTCACTTGTGTTTCGTAAAAAAACGAAAATTGCCGATCGATATGTAGTTAATTAAAAAAAAAAGATCTTTATTATGTACAGATACAATTAAAAAAAATGTTGCGAAGGATGAATAATGAAATAGGTTGCTTAAAATACTCATTTAACCTCCTGAGGTTCCTCGTACTAAAAATAGTACAAAATACTGCCATTTGAAATACAGATCTAGTGCAAAGAAAGTAAAATGTTTTTTTTTATGACTAATGATCAAATCAGAAACTTGACTTTATTTCATTAGCAATAGATTCATATTCAATTGACCAATGGGGTTGTATGGTGAGTCTTAGGAAGTTTAAAAAATGTACAACTATTTTTAGGTGAATCCCAAGTAATAAGATTAATGACTAGGACAAACCATGATAAATTATGGCAAATACCAATAAACTCTTTATTGCACATAAACAATCACAAGAATGTTTGCATCAATATAAATAATGTACATAGGCGAGCTTATCCCATATGGGATCTCTTCCATTTAACCTTATTCTACGCAAGGACAACGCCAAAGGATAGACAATTTACAAAATTTCAGGAAATAGCAAATAGTGAATACAACAGAGAAACAGGAAGAAAATAAAATATCTTCATAAATGATCACATGCCAAATATAACCTACTCAAAGCGGATTAAGCATGACAATCGCCTGCAATCTAGATTAGAACCCAGCTCCAAAACTTCTAAGCCTCACTGATAAACGAGCGTCAAAGACGTAAGAATTTTTCCGCTTGATTTTACTCCCATTTCAAGCATTCCGTTTGATACGAGCTAATGTATAGAATTTACACGGTCGCCGTGACCGTGGCGTCCGCGTCGTTTGCCGTACGCAAGGAATGCCGCTTTTTGTGCCGCAGTGCGTAAACGATTACATGTTACGACGCATTCTTGATTAGGTTATTCTGTAAAAAGTTAGGTTATGTTTACGCGTGTTCATTGATGAAATTATTTTGTATAGTAAAGGCATAATTATGTATCACAATTCACGCTCTCAAATGAACAACTCTACAAATGTATATTTCAATCCTTTTAATGTAAGTAATGTCTTAACGTTCAAGGTGCGTGGGATATTTGCAAAAATATGTAAATGCAAACTCGATGTACAATTCATCAAGCAAAGAAGATATTGTTATCCACTGTCCATTAAAAAATACTCATGTCACTCTAACCAAGCAACGCCTTGAAAAAACTTATAAATACAAAATTTAATTAGGTCTCCTGAGTACTAAAAGTCAAAACCCAATTATAATTGTATCACTATTACAACAATGCCAACCATTAACCTCCCAACAACATTAACATCGAAAATAAACAATAACTCAATATAAAATCCCAAACAAATTAATAACCCAGCACCAAAGGTACCAATCATCCCATGTTTTCCCACAATCATATTAGCCGGTAAAAAACCTAATCACTGAAATAAGAAGCCATTTTAAAACAAAACTGAACTAACTCGAAAACCGAGTCATTCCAATTCTAAATTCAATGTGGTTGGCTAAAGCTTTACATTGGTTAGGTTGGTTTTGGTTTTGATGCGCAAGAGTTAAGTGGCGATGTATAAGGACTCCCAGGTGAGATGAAAGAGCCGCGTGCGCAGCCGCTGTTGTTAACATGCCGCCCGCGCCGGAAAACTACTTCCTATAAGGCAGTGCGCATAAAATCCTTTCGATCAATCTGTCATTGTTTTATTTTAATCCTTTTTGAAAGCAACACGTACAAAATACAATACCGACTTTTAACTTTAGTGTTTATTTTGATGAACAGTGTACGAAATACGTTTATTTACGGAATCAGAATTTGGACTCTTGAACTGTACACTTGTTTTTTCTTTTTCGGTTTTTTTTCTGCAGTTATTAGTTAGTGCTCTAATGCAGCCAGCCTGCCATTATTGTAATTTGGGATTTGTCTGTGGTTAAGGCAGTTTAGGTAGGTAATTTGCGGCCGGGGTGTAGTTATTTTAAGAAATGCAAGGATTCACAGATCATCTCCATTTTTAGATTTTACTTTTTAAAAGATTAAGATCGGTTGAGATTCACAATTTACTAGCAGCTCCACCTCTCTACGAGTTAATTATAAAACGGGAAGGCCCTGTAGTTATTCAGTTAGGTATGGAAACAAACCACTGTTGCTGTAGGATGGACATGTACAACGCAGTTTATTAGCTTGTTATGTGATTTTATGGTGGTAACCAAATCCATTTTTTTTAACCGTAATATTTTTCGTTTACACTAAATAGACAATCTTATCTCAGAAGTAAAAGCGTATATTATTATATATTCGGGTTTAACTTAAGTCGCATATTCCCACATTTGTAAGTATCGAATCGTTTTGACGTGACGCTCAGATGTAAATAAACTCATAATGCTAATGTAACAAAACTTTTCGAAAATAGTACTTTAATTCCGGGCAACAAGGCCCATAGTTTTACAAAAACCTTACAGGCTCACATGTAATGGCTAAAAAACTAGAATTCAAATCAATTTCTTCGAATACTGGCCGTTTGCCATTTGCCATAAAAAATATAAACTTTTTTCTAAGACGTTAACAATGCGCGGATACCGTGTTCCGGACAGGTGGTGCGCGGGCGCCTAAGATCACCACATTAACATACAGGATGATTGGGTAATTTGATATATTCCATTTAGGGGTACCTACATAGCAAAGATGCCAATGTGCAAATTAAGTGTGTGTTTATATTGTTTTTATCTCATCTTCTCTTTAAACTTGTCACGAGTGTTTGTTGTGTTAACTGTTTACGCGTAACAACGCGTTTTTTGTTTAATGTAGTTTAGTTTTAATTCAGGGTCCCTCTGAAAATCAATTTAATTCATTTTGAAAATTCATATTAACAATTTTAGTTACTAATGATTTTCGGAAAGGGAGTGTCCTTTCCGAAAATCATTAGTAACTAAAACCCTTTATTGCTGCAAAAATACTCTTATACCTATATCCTACTATATAATAGGAATATAAACCAATAACCTGAATACCATAGCACTAATAAAATATTCCCAAATCACTGTGGGGTTGCGGTCTTTGTACGTAGTGGTAATACCAACACAACAATTCAGAACAAAACTGTCACACACATCACGGAGCTTATCTATTCATACATGTTTACGCACACATTAAATAAACGCACGGTCAAAACGATTTAGCTATACGATCGGTTCAAAACATGTCTCACGCGCAGGAAACACCGATTTATTGGTTTACGCTTGTTAGAAATATATTTATAGTCTGTTAGAGATGTAAGCGATGATTTGCGGGCTTGTTGAATTGTAGATTTTGATTTAGTTGTGATCTACATCTGTAATGATGAGTGATTTGAATCTGTATAGTTTATACTTAATGTTGTTGGCAACTTTGTCTACTTTACTTTGTAAATCTAAAGGCAATCAATAGAAAAACTTTAATTTTATTTTATTAGTTTAAGTACCCGAAACCGACGAGCGTGCATGACTCGATGTATGAATGAAGAAGAAGCGAAAGAAATCTGTCAAGATCATAGCAAGTGGAATGAAGTGGTCTTTGCCTACCCCTGTGGGAAACAGGCGTGATTTAATGTATGTATGTGTGTAGTTTAACGGGAATAACAAGAATGAAATGTTTTAAAGAATTGCAATACTAGGGACCCGACCGAAGCGTCGCTTCGGTTAATATGAGTTTCTGTAACAGTCGTAAATAATCCAGAATTTATTATAGATACCCTTCCTCTTAACTCTCTCTATCTATTGATGAAAACCGCATTAAAATCTGTTGCGGAGTTTGAATGATATAAGCGTACATACAGGGGGACAGACGGTGGGAAACGAATGTTTTGTACTATGTAAAGAAGTTATTAAAAATATTGTACTGTTTTGGGTGGCATAACAAACAATATACACTCACAAAAATAGGTTTAATGTGCGTTTATAAATAAGGCGATAACACCTTACAAGCAGTCCAAAATCTCTGAAGAAATGTGTACAACCTTTAAAGCAGCTGATAGTGTATGTTCTAATACGATGAACTGACTGCTCAATATCGATAGATGGACTGTATGTAAGTCTATTTTGCCCTTTAGTAGTCATGTTTGCCAACAATGTTACAGTCTTGAGAATTTACAATTGGGATTGTTCATATTTTTACAATTACTCCAATTCGAAAACCATTTCGAGGAATAGGGTTTTAAAGCCGTTCTGCATTATAAAGTTTTTGAATTTTTTTTTTTTTTTTGGATATTTCGACAGAAGTTTATTTAACCTTTGTTTAACTTTTGTTTTTAGCTTGAAGCCCTCCTACGTGTATCTTACGGGTTAGGCGAAAACAGCTTGAAATTGTATATAATACACCTATTACAATCACTGTTTTTCATTAGATATCATTTAATTGTTGTAATTTATTAGAAAATGCCAACCCAAATTTTAAAAAATCATGTCCATAAAATGTCAAATACAAAATTATTGAAATTGGTGTCAGAAAATTTCCTACTCTTTCGAATGAGAAAGTAAAAACCGTGAGTTATTTTTTTTTGGTCAATCCCAATTGAAATTGCAATTGTATATTATACATCTCAGATTACAATACAATGCCATACAAGTACGCTTTATTGAACACCAGACAAAGAACATGAAACAAGCAAAGACCTACTCGTATATGAACTTCTCAAACGGTAAGCACCACACATCACCAGGCGGTCACCAGGCGGTGTTATCACGATATAAGTGACCTTCTCCAGACAACCTTAGGTAGAAGAGATGTAGCAACGTAAAAATTTAAACATAGTAGGCGGTGCTGACAGTTTAAAAATTAAGCAGTATATATTGTGTCTAGTACTATCAGCCCAATGGAACCCTGACCCACCATAGAACGGAGTCACAGTGACATTATAAAACAATTTGTTTGACACTTCTTATGACTTGAATCATAACGTCTCTGTGACACAGTTCTATGGTGGGTCAAGGTTCCAATGGTCTGATAGTACTTTATCTTCTCCATGCTATAAAAAAATAACACCCATTTTCCCCACAGATTCGAACCAACCAAGTCAACAAAGGGCGCCAGCAAGATGCGCCGGGACCTGATCAACTCCGAGATCTCTAACCTGCGAGACCTGCTGCCCCTTCCTCCGTCCACGCGGCAGCGGCTCTCGCAGCTGCAGCTCATGGCGCTGGTCTGCGTGTATGTGAGGAAGATGAACTACTTCCAGCAAGGTAACAGCAACCGAACTAGCGAAGGTTTTTTTGGGGTACCTATTATTTTATCGGAACACCTTTCCACGAACTCATTCTCAACACTTTTCCACTCACTCATTCTCGCGAACGAATTATTTTTTTTGGTAGTCTTATGTTTACGTAATTAATGATTAAGATATCCTGCAAACATAGAATTCAGTACAAAATAGCTTTCGATGAAATGATACAATCGATGGAGTGTTAATCGATAAAATGATCGGTTACCTTTTTTTGGCATTGTGAAGGCAAACGAGCACGCAGGCCATCTGATGGTTAGTGGGATCTCTGAGCCATAGACGTTTTTGTTCTCAAGATCACAAATGTGTTGCCAACCCATAGCACTAAGATGCTAGTAATATCACCAGTTGTCTTATTTCCTTACCCAATTACAACAATGTGAGCACTGATGCTTGGTGGTTTAAGAATAAGATGATAAAAGCAATTCGGACGGACTGTGCACAAGGTCCTGCCACGACTAAAATTGTTGCTCCACCTTAATCCCTAAGACTTGACATTCATCCATAGACCTTAGAGTTATTTTGCCATAGATACCTCTATCAAGGCCTTAGTGCTCCGTTTTACCACTTTGTAACCATCAAATGTAATCAGAAAATAGGGATTGAAGTCGATGAAACAAATAAGTTTTATTAATTAACCTCGCTTTATTCCTTGGTTTTCTATTTACAAAACTACGAAATTGAATATTTTCTACTCTTGTCACGGAATGTCAGAACTAAAGACAAATTTTACATAAATTAATAAGTAAGCGGCAATCGGTACTCAATTATGCCATTTTCACCTAAATTGCCTAAATCAATATAAATACATTATTTATATGTAGGTTTCTTAACAGAATAAGTTCCGGAACATTCACTCATGTAATTTATCCAGTATTTACCGTATATACCAGATTTAAACAAATCAAAAAACTACTGAAAAAAACTGTATTTATAAAATTTACGAAAATAGAAAAACACGATTAAAAATGTATCATCTTTTCCAATAAGTGTTTAGATCAAGCAAATCAAATTACTTGCATACTTTTTCAGGCTTATTATTTAATAAGCAAAGTAAATATTCCACAACGTAATCTTGAAAATCAACGAACCAAAAATGTAACTTCCCTTAAATTTTATAGGAGCCTCAAGACTATTAACGACGTTAACAAAGCCATCCTTAAGTTTTTACAAGGGTAATGAAAGTTCCCAGGAAATGGAGATGTAATTTTCCACGCGTAACTAATAAAGTCTAATAAATAACTCCCCAATAGTCCCCAAAGGTAAACTGTTTAATTAAAGAGATCCGAGTTGAATAACGACTTGCACGAAACTTCAGAAACGGTACATTTTGTGGCTTTCTAACATGTACCCGTACCTACCAACAAATTCGTGTAGCTGATTAACAAAATTCATGCAAAATTAACTTAATCGTGTAGATTATTTCCCCGAAAAGATTATCATCGCTCTCTTTGTTACATTTAAATAATTTCCCTTCTTTTTCCCACCAAAAAACGTCGAATCCTCGTCACGTATTTATCCCAAAATCTCGCGGTGACATTTTGAAAACGTCTCCCAAACTTTTTTGTCAGCTCACCTTCAGTCACGACAGGGCATATTAAGACGTTTAACATGCATTTAGTCCACTATCTTATCTACCGTAGCTATAACTTCACCCATAATACCGTCTTTCTTTCCGTTTTAGCGTTTAAGAGTCACGACTTCAGCTACGAGTATCAAGAACAGGCGACACCTACTCCTAATATTGGATTTTCTAAGGTACTTCATTTGTTTTTTTTTTTCAAGTTTTACGAGCGCTTTACGTGAAACCATTAAAGTTATTGACATTTACAATGTCGTTCCAGGCAATGAATGGATTTATGATGATGATGACACAGAACGGGAAACTGTTGTACATATCGGAAAACGCTGCGGAATATTTGGGACACTCAATGGTTTGTATAAAACTAGAAAAAAATACACTGTTTTTAATGTTAACCCGAAAATAACGAAGATTTTTTCTTTCAGGAAGACTTATTAATACACGGTGATAGCGTTTACGACATCATAGATAGACAAGACCACCAAACTGTTCAAACTGAATTAAATAGGGGGAGCAATGGAGAGACTGAAAACGTACCAAAGAATAGGCATTTTTTCTGTAGAATGAACGTTTCAAGAAACGCTAGGAGACAAATGAGATTTGGGGATCAAAAAGTAAGTACCTACTTCTATACGCATTTTACAACAGTAATATGTAGACTCTAAACAAATAATAATCACGACTTCAAATATAGTATTTATATTTCATGAAGTCGTGTCCCGCTACGAATCTAATTTTCCACGCAAATCAAGATTTAAGACTGAGAGTTCTATAGATTTTGACACAACTTTACTAAGGTTTAACCTAAATCTAGATTTTTATTTTGGCTGCAAGAAGCCGATTGGTTTATCTTTTCTACGCTGTTAGTGAAACCTTGAACTGATGACCGATTCAATCTTCAATATTAATTATGCTCCCTTTCTAGGTAGCCTTAGTGCGCGGGCACTACGTGTCATACCTACCGCTGTGCAGCCGCAACGAGCCGGTGTTCCTGGCAGTGTGCACGCCGCTGGCCATGCCGGAGACGCGCGAGTGCGTCGTGCACGGCGCCACCAACGTCTTCACCACCGTGCACGCCATGGACATGAACATCCTGCACATTGACGCCAAGTAAGTTGGGAATTGCTACGAATAATACTCTGAAGAAACAGAATACTACACTCAAGACTGGGTGTTGAGTTCCCTGCAGCGTTCTCTGCTCAGCAGTGGTCTTCTCGTGGAAAGCGCTAGTAGAGTTTAGACGTGTAAAAGTGCCCGTCGGTCCTTTTAAGACACTCCGAATTGTAAAGTACTTACACTGCCACCATGTCTTTACCAACGCGAATGCCCTGCATCTTGATGCCAAGTACTTCCTCCATGCAGTGCACCTTGGAGGAGTGGAAGACCAGGGGTATGACTTGGAGCTTGCAAATGATCTACTTATTAGAGTTTCTGGAATAGTTGGGTTCGTCAAAGTAATACGACCAACCCAACGTGCGAAATAGGCGCATTTTATTATGTCGTCAAATCGAATCGGAATAAATCAACGACCCTACCAATGCCACTTGCCAGGTTATTCACCATCATTAAATACCACCCCTTTCATGGAACAGGGAGTTTGGTCGACTACAGCGCCGGAAGCGTAAAATCTCTCTCGCTTTTACCCTGTCTTCTTAGTTATTTGCTCATTATTTAATGGGATAGCAACTACCAATCATCTGGCATTAAGGGTAGTAATTGGTAGTAATCGTTTATCGTCATTGGAGTTGTGACCAGATTGCTCGTCCGTTTATTTATATGAGCAAGATATTTCATGCATGCTATTTTAATATACTCACAGTTTCTTTCATCAGTTTCTTTTAGATACGTAGTATTAACCATGCCAATTTTATTCCAGCGGTGAATGGTATCTAGGTTGGAAGAAATCAGAACTAGCGGAAGTCTCATGGTATCAACTGCTACACTGGGATAGTTTGCGAGAAGCACAAAGTAAACATAGACTAAGTAAGTTGTCAATATTTTCCTCGTCAATGTTATCCATTTAAGTCTTCAACTTTTTTTAGCCTATACTTTTCTCATGTATTTTTAATCTAAAGTATTTTTTTCCTGTTTTAGTAACACAATCAGAACAGGATAAATGCTGCATTCTCCTAGTGAAACTTCAGCAACGTAGCGGTCAGTTTATATGGGTACACGTCGTTCTGCAAGTCAAGGATGCAGCTGACACACCGCGGCAGTTCATCGTTGCCACTAACCAAGTTTTAAGGTAGGTGACCAGTGCAAATAAGTCAGTAATGGTCTGATGAAAGAAGGCTTCGATTTTGAAAGAGAAAGAAGTTTTTTATGATTTAAAATAATATTCATGCAGAATTGAAGCATAGTGCATTGTGTTCCTTAGGCTAACATTAGACTCTACACTAGAAAGCTTCAAGGTTCCGGGATTTATGAACAAAAGCCATTGTTGACTAGTAAATCATCAAATCAATTTAATAGTACATTATCTACTTAATAATTGTCGTCATCATCAATGTCTTGGCCTACCCTCAAAACCTTACGGTCATAACGTGCGCGTAACAGCCAATTGTCCCTAGCATTAAAGATAGCTTCATGTTGATGAATGCATGAACAACAACATCTACCTATAGATAGTCGTCAGTGGCGTTGTGGCCATTAAAATTTGTGATCTCATTAGGCGTCGTTGGCGCTCAAACGGTCCATTTGGACAGAAAAACTTTAGAAAACCAAAATCGCAATTCGCAAAGTAAAAACGACAACACAAAATCTTTTATTTTCTTTAGAACCAATTTTGAAAATGTGTTTTTTCTAGTACGTGTACATAGAAACGTAAGGAACTCGTTAGAGGTATTTTCACTTCTGTTACAGCATTTGGTCCAACCTTGTCATTCTCCTTTTGCTGTACGGTAAAAAAGAATCAATCCGCTAGTATCATTTAGGTAACAACGATAGCTAGGTCGTTTTTACTGCTAGTTCTTTAACTAGATAGTTATTTCTTCAACCTAAATATTTAAAACGATTCTATTTTTTGTTATTCTAATTTCATCAGAAATGTACTTACAAGAAACATTTTTTTTCTAAACGTTAACTGATTTTGTCCTTTAAAAAAATCATCGTTATTTTTAAATAACTGTTGCAATGCTACTTGCATTTTTTGTGCAAAAGAAGTTCAAATATTATTGAGTACATACAGGCTGGACATAAAAAACTTTCAGATTTATACTGCTTTCTTGCTCGCTCCAATGGGCTTGATATTCGAGTCCTACCGGCTTTACTGCAACCTAAAGGTCTTTAAACCTCTTGACAAAGTCTCTGAAAAAGTCATCTATCCTCCGTGGCAGATTCTGTTTTCCTGCTTCATTTCTTCCAATTCATCAGATTTTCTACGAATACTCAACAATCACTTTTCCTACAGTGAAGAAGAAGCATCAATAATGATGGCGAACTCCTGGCTGTACCAGTACTATGGCTACCAGAACCAGCCCTGCGGCGTCCTCGACCCTCGTTGCCAAAAGTTCTTCAGACGAGACAACACATACCAAGACGCTTATCAAGAAACATACACGTATGTTGAAAACCAAGAGATGGAATACCCAGGCTACCACGTGTCATCCTATGTTCCTCAGAAGCTGGTGGAAGACTTCAGTGGCTGCGAGAGGCCGTATACGGATCGAGGACCTGTGGATTACTCCACGCATTCTCCGCAGTCTACAATTAGTGAAGAAAGGTGAGGGCAATTTTTTAGGTAATAAGTTTTACGGTCGGCCTTATAAGTAGCAGGATACTTTAGTGCTGTGTTTGAACTGCTGCACTGATCTGTCAAACGCGTTAAAGCGACAAGGTACCAAAGTTTGTAGCTACTTATAAGACCGGCTGTACTATTTAACTACCTACTTTGACTCTCCGGCCTGTTGTTTTGGTTTTGAGCTCATTTATCCAGTACGAGTATTATGATAAAACGCCACATTTCACTTGAATATATCCAGTCATCTGCATCACCTAGTGTATCTACCAAAAGAGTATATAGAGCTTAAACCAATCCCCTTCATCTTAAATTGATTATTTTCGATGCCATCCTCTTCCACGTAACCACATAACAAGACAACTAGATTCAAATTCTTTAAGACATAATCTCGCAGTTACCTAAGTTCAGATAGATTTATTTTTCAAACTAGAAAACAAACCTCAAGTTCTTCACAGTCCCGTTCACGTGCTAAATGTTCATCCAACAATGAATACGATTTAAAAACAAACACCACTTCAAGGTCACCTCGGACAATTTGTATCTGTCATGTCACAGCCAAGAAATAAATATGAAAATCATCACCCCGTCGCAGGCGCACGGCCGACGCGTAATTTGACATATTTCATTACCATATTTATTGTATAGCAACTTTACCAACTTACCTTTACATCTGCTACTTTACTTTGTCCCTTTATCACACTCGTCATAAGATCGAAAATGAAACACCAAGCACGCTTGCGAGAGCAGTAATAAATTTGTCCAACTAAGTGTAAACCAAATATGAAAACGTCAACTTAAAAATATATCTCAAAGATCTTGCTTGGATGTTATTGATGCTGTTGTGTAGTTAACTTATTAACGGATACTTTCGAAATATTCAAATGGAAACCTATTTATAATAAGCAATAATAATAATATTCAAGCGATTGGTACTCTACGTAAGATGAAATGTACTCTATGCAAATTTTACAGTGACTATTAGCTATTATTAATGCATTTGATGACCTCTCAAGTCAGCTGTCACAAAATACATGTTAGTAAAAAGGATATTGCATTATCTCAAAGATTTCACACAGTCGGGGATTGAAGTTCTTGTAATTAAAACAATACTTAACCTTCCTTCCTTCTTCCTAAAGAGTTAAGAGTTAAGACTAGCAATACGCTCTTTTTCTCAATTCTCCCTCTTACCTGTCTACTTAGAGACATTTTAAAGACAATTAACTCGTTCCTTTTTCAAACTTGTCTTCTGAATATAAATCGAGAAAAGGTAAAAATCTATCACTGTATTTTGTACCCTTTTTTATGACAAACTAAATTGACTTATAATTATAACACTACTAGGGTCATAGTTAAATAAATAAATACAAAATATCGGCGGACAATCCTGTACTATACTATGGGTACTAGGCAACAATGAACATATTTATATGTATAGAGAAATAAATACGTATATAAAAAACGCTCAAGACTCAGAGACAAAATACTCACACTCATCACAGAAATATTGCTCTGACCGGGGCTCGAACCAGGGACCGCTAGCTTTGTAGGCAAGGACACTCTAGGCTAACTGCGTTCTCAAAGAATTTTAGAGTTAATTTAATGTTAATTTTCAGGTCTCCTCTCCACTACGACCCGTCGCCTGAGATCGTGGTCAACAGCAATATGTACATGTACCCAAATCCCGGCAAGCGGGACTTCTACGAGCAGTACCCACGAGTCACCTATAACGTGCAGGAACCTTGCTCGAGTACTGCGATAGAAGGTACTTATTTATATTGATACCGGGATCTCCTTGGATGAACGACACTAATTTGATAGAATGTATCCATGTATGTATGTATGTATGTTTTTGTAGAATGTATGTGAATGTATGAAAACCTTATTGTTTTTAGGCTATCTTATAAGCATAGGTTAAGTTAGACCTGACCAAATAAATCTTGCACTTGTAACTGTCTGTCGATTTGCTCTAAAACGGTATTTTAAACTTATAAAAAAAATAAAAATTGACTTTATCTTGATTGAAATATAGTTTAAACTTAATTGCCTTGATTATGTACCTCCTATGGCACTCTAGGTCTCACGAGAATATGCCACCTTTTGAAGAATAATGAACTTACCCGTTACACTTTTCTCAATAGCTCAAAGGTTAACTGGAAGAGATCCCTTAAAGGGATAAGTTCGCCTTTGTACATCCCTGTTATATTTTTGACTATTTTATAATTGCTATCTCTTGTTTGTACAATAAAGTGTTTACATACATACATACATACATACATACTTTTGGTTTTGTAAATATCCTTAAAAATAAATTGTAACATTATTAGGATCCTTTTTAGGGTTCCGTAGTCAAACTAGGAACCCTTATAGTTTCGCCATGTCCGTCCGTTCGTCCGTCCGTCCGTCCCCAGTCTAGCTCAGAGACTCATAGTACTAGAAAGCTGTAATTTGGCATGAATGTACATATTAGTCACGCCAACAAAGTGGTAAAATAAAATTTTGAAAAATATTTTTTTTAATGCATCTCCCCTACACGTAACGTGGGGATGATTTTTTTTTTCTTGCCTACCCCATAGTGTGGGGTGTCGTTGGATAGGTCTTTAAAAAATATTGCGGGTTTATGGAAACAATTTTTCGATTAAGGGATCCGTTTATGAAATATTAAGCTTTAAAGCGCTATTTTTTGTTAGAGTCAAGTGTCCCCCCCCCCTACAGCCAAAACTACAAGTACTAAAAATCTGAAAAAAATCTTCAACGAAAGCGCATATAACGAATTTTAAAGGAAAACTATCACGGCTAAGTAGACATGATTAGTTCCTGAGATACAGGCGATTAACGGGTTTATACCTACTAAAAATCATCTAAGACAGCGCCAAATAACTTTAAATAGAAATTTGTTTCATACATGTTGATTTTTGAGATAGTTTTTTGTGTTTGTCGTTACGGCTTCGGAACCCTACACTGAGCATGGTCCGACATGCTCTTGCCCGGTTTTAATTTATATCCCACTTGCTCCACTCAGGTATGGAGTACCCAAGCCCGAAGCGGATGCGTCTCGCACCTCTCACCTTGGACACCGAGGGCATGGACCGATGGAACCCCAGCCCTCCCTGGTCGGACACCCTGAAGGCACCGGAATACCAGCGGTTCAACTACAGCCACGTCCCACCCATACAACCTGACAGGGCTATGGTCACCTAATCTTAGTTTTGGTTTAGTCTCGTTAGGCGTGATGAAGATTATAACCTGAGGTTTTAAAAACTATCAATATTGTTTTTTTTTGTTCCTTGTGTTGGAGTTTTTATTGCATAAATAAAAGATAAACTTTTTGGAACAGAGGACACGCAACGTTACACAAAAAACCGGTCGCTCCTGGGACCGTATTAACTACTGAATCTGCCAAGTTCCTGTCAGTGAAAGCAGCAGTTATGTATGTAGCATGTAAATTACGTCAAAATAATGTCAAACGATGTCCATAATATGGATAAGACTACTGATTTATAACAAACGCTGCATACGTTTTCATACATAAATAGTACTGTAAATTTAATAAAAGTCTTATCCATCTTATACTTTCGTCACCATATTGCATCCTTTAGTCATATAACTCTTAACTTAAGTAGTTTAAACAGTTTATAACTTTTATAAGACTGCCCCAGGAGAGCGAAGATTTTTGTTCAGTAACCTTAAAAGTTTTAGCAGAGTAAAATTTGTTTTTTTTTTGTGGCTATATTTTTTAATTGTGTGCTCACGAGTGAATTTCTAATTTGACTGTTAACTTCATTATGTTCATTCTCGGCTTATAAAAAACGTAGGTATCATGATATATAAAAATATTAAATAAAAAAGCTACTTTGAATACTATAATGTAAAAACGGACGACGTTATGTATATTTTTTTCTGTATATTTATTAAGCAATTTGTCTTAAGTGCAATGTTCTCGTGCAATTACTATTGCATTATTTTTCGCTCAATTCAATTTGACGAATTTAACAGTATTTTAAATTTAATTATATGTAAAATTCCGTAATTACTTTAGACTTATAAAATAAGTATTTATGCAATAAGCAATGGAAAATGGCTCCGTCCAAATATCTATGCATTCCAAAGGAAAATTAAGAATAAGATTTTGTGTAAATATATTTTTAGATTATTTTGTACATACCTATGGGAAATGTAGGTAAATCCTAGTAAGTTATAAAAATATGTTATTAAGTACAGATAATAAAAATAATATTAAATAAATGCTGCTGTCGTTTTATTTTGTACAATTCATGTGGCATTTATTCCAAAAACTGACTACATGAACTGGCTGATGCAACCAGGGCCCATATTATGGTCACCTTTATCGCAGTGGATAAAGCATCCGTCGCCCTCGTACTTACATACTGGTCAGAGAGTGACATATGATTTATCAACATCGATAAACACCGTAGTAGCAGGACTTGGGCAGTTAATTATCACAATTGACAACTTTTTTTTGCTAATTATTTACTAAGATAATGAATAAAGAATATCTGGTAATGGCTAGAGCTTAATAGCCACCATGGTCTTATCTACGTCACAGCTAGTGCTAGATTTAAAATACAAAACGCGGTTACGAACAGTCGAATCAGCTAGTCCAAAGCAAGCGTACAAATAAACACTGATGAATGATGATATTCTTTTTTTTCTCAGAAGACAATAATTAAAAAAAAAAGCTTTTTAGAGAAACCTCCATTAGCAAGATATTTATTGAAACTAGTTTTTAAAAGTTTTAAGTTTTAAGTGGAAACTGTGACCCAAAGACATTCGCATTCACAAGAATGCTATAATGCAATCTTAAGACTGCAAATGCGTTGCCAACCCTGAGGACTAAGATGGAATGCCTCTATGCTAGTCATTTCACCGGCTCTCTTATCCCCAAACCGGAACACAACAATGCGAACACTGCTATTTGGCGGTAGGTTAATGGATAAGATGGTGGTAGCGATCCGGACGGACCCTGCACAAGGTCCTACCACCCGCAAACTAAATGCTGTCAATTAAATAACAATAATTACTTACAGTGTGTCCCAGAACCCAGAACTTGACGTAAATATTAGGTGTAAGGGTTTATCTTCTATACCGATCCAAAATTTTGTTAAAACTTTCTAACATATGAGTTAATTAGAATCATTAAGGTGGTAATGATACAGGAGCTCGAATTCTACTCGGTAAAACCATATTGCTTTTGACATGCTATCGTATTACTTTCAAATCGGCTACCGTTACTGTCAAGTCAGTAAGAGCTATCATAACATTGACAATGCGATATTATGTCTAAAGCAATAAGGTTTTAGAGAGTGGAATACTTGTAGAGCCCCTAAAGAACGCTATAAAGAACGCTGTAAAGAACGCTACCTTGCTGGTCACATTTGACTGACATATATCTAAAAATACATACAGTGGAACGTATAACCTCCTCCTTTTTTGAAGTCGGTTAAAAATAGCTCTTATTTGTGATATTAAAACTTTATATATTACTCTCAATAAATTAGCACCGTAATGGATGACAATAATCACAAAATATCAAGTCTGGGACATCCCGTGTAAGGTTTACTTGTTAATTTGATTACAGTTAGTAAAAAAAATATTTTAGAAAAGCATGTCTCCCTGACGTAAGCGTCCGACTTATGACGCCCGCTTTAGACTAGTGGTTGAAATGACGTCATTTAAGTCTACCAAGAGCCTGTGACGTAGAAAAGACCAACTTTTAATCTCTTTAGCCATTAGCAGAAATTTGTTTATTCATTTTGTCAGTGATAAATAATGAACAAAACAAAATGTGCTCCTAAGACAACATGATTATTCAGAACGGATTTAAAATACGTTCCAGTTCCAGAATATTGGTTTTTGAGATTAGGTTAAAAATTGTTCTCCATTTACTTAATATTATTACGTATCTAAATCATTATCTAGTGCGCATAGTTTAAACCAAGAACTAAGTTAGAAACCAAGTCTGTTTGTGTGAGATTATTAAATGAAAAAAACGGCAGACGTCGTTATTGTATGTGAATTTCTGAAAGTTTTTGTAGTTTGCATTGATGGATTGGTCCTGCCTTTTATAGCGTAATTTTTTAAAAATACATTTTTCGATCATTCTAACTTTAAATAAATTTACATAGACTTAAAACCCATTCGATACCGTTGATTCAAAATCAAGGCTACCACCAACGAAGCATCTCATTTCCAAATCAGACCTTGTATACTGTTAAGTCATTCATGCCCTATCGCGAATTAATTTTAAGTTTCAGGAACTATTTAAATGCTTAATGTTATGTCGTTAACATTAAGAAACAAGCCGTCGAACCTCTTAATAGATGTAACACGGTACACCTCACCAGTGTAAAGTGATACATAGAACATGGACGATACCCCTCTGGTTTAGTCCTTTTTACATGACAGCAAAGGGACGAGGTAGACCAAGTTATAGTTGCGGCGCTACGTCTGTCAATCATATGGTGTGTGGGATGAGTTATAAACTTACACTAAAACTGGAGTATTAACACGTTCACGGACACTCCTGCCACAGACGTAAATGACAACCCTAGTGATAATTGTTTGACACTAGCCCCATTTCTGATAAACGTGGAACAAGCTTGCATCAAATTAAGTTCCTGTTTCAAGTTCACTTGGGAGTCTTTTGCTGGCCGCACGATCATAACAACGAAATAAAAATTAATAATGGATTTTTTGGATTAGGTCCCGTTTGAATACAAATAAGTTCTTGTAAACAAAGTGGAACTGACGTTTTTTTTTACACGTTTTGTTTAATAAATAACGATAAATAACTTCGACGTGAACAAAACTTGTTTATGCTATAAATGACTAAAAATTATTAAATGATTTGAAACTAATACAATGTTTTCATTTAAGATTTCTGGTACTTAAGAGCTTATTTTAAAAGCTACTTAGTTTTAATAGAATAATACAAAGTCATTATTTTTCTTAGACCCTGCTTGTCCGCTATTCCTTATTCACTTCGAGCTTAAAAGCCCGAGCTTTGGCGAACCTTTGATCCATTGTTATTGCAAGCTTGTCTTACGACTGCAGCTTCGATGAATTATGGAGGAGGACACTTTATCCTCTGTTACGTGATCCTCTTCCTCTCTGGATAACAATAAGGGACAAAAATAATAATGTTATCTCCACATCTATTACAATTAAAATGTAGTAGGTTTTTTTCATGTAATTTTTGTCCGGTTTCTTAGCAAGGTTACTTTAGTCAATGTAATTATGTTGGATACCAATTATGCATTAAGATCAATTTGTTATTTATTATCAAACCTTAAATAGTATATTACTTACAGAGTACGATTTAAAATAAATAAAAAATAAAACTGTTAGGTCAATAAATAAATAAAAGAACCGTTTGTTTTTGCGTTTAACCCTTTATAGGGCAAAACTAAAAATAAACCTGAATTCTAGCCTCATTAGATTCCTCCTATTCACACAAAATCCTTTCAATAAAAAATACAAAAAGTATTAGTTGTAAGTGGTCATTTTTAGTACCAGGTTTTAAAATTGCCCTATAAAGGGTTAACGCAAAAAAAATAACGTAGCATAGTAAAAAAAAATGTTGTGTTGGTTTTAACAACTAACATTAAATTACAAAAATGTGCCTACAGATATTTTAAATACTCGTAACTAATTTAGGTACTTCTACGATTATGCTCAGGGATCGTAAATTTGGATAGATATTTATTATACCTGAAGTTGGTAAAATCCCAGAAAAAGTTAGACATATATGGTGTCAGCTTCTTAAAAACATTATTTTATTAAAACAAGTTCCGGGATTCCGGGATTCTACAAAACGTTTATATTTTTATTATAAATTTAGAATAAAACTTTATATCCATTTGCTCCTCAAACTTTGTTAGTTCAATGAGTTACAGGTAAATTAAACAATATTTACCTATCCACGGAAAATTACTTCAAATAGTAAATTTAAATATTTTGATAGGAATCTTTGCTAGCGTAATTTGTTTACTTAAAAATCCCGGGAATTTTATTACATACAACCAAATAACAACGCTGGCGCCAAAATTTAGGTAAATATCTATCCGAATTTCTGATCCCTGCTTATGATCACACGGATATATTTTATAAGTTCATATCGTGACACTTTCTTCAATCCAATGTTTTTCCAAGTCAATTCTAAAAACTAAGTATGAGAAACACAAATAATCTGTTGGTATAAAAAAAATACAGCAAGATTCTCAATTTCAATAGGAAATCAATGCTCCCTCTTGCATGCACCGCTCCAACCGCTTAGAACGGAGACGCGGTTCGCATTAGCGCGTTCGTTAGCAGAAAACAAATTAATAAATTATGGCCCATACAGTTTTCCAATCACACGTGCGTGGGAACTGGGAGCTGATGAAGTGGGACACCTCGGGAATGGAACGCGCGGCGTGTATGTAAACAATCTGGAGGCACTTAGCTCATACACTCAGTAGCAAAAAAAACGGGTCAGAGTAAGTTTTTTATACTCGTACTAACGAGGCTATTTAATAATAATAATAATAATTTACCGCAGGGCAGCTAGTGGCGAGCTGTTGGTGAGTGGCGACACCACGTACCTGATTGCTCCCGAGGGTAGGTCCTGTTCCTCACCTCACGCTTGCCTTCACCGGCCGGCTGCGGTGTACAATGACGAGGAACAGACCCTCACCTCTGGCTTGCCTTTATTAGCCGGTCAGAGTGGAGTCGCAAGAGCTATATGCTCGAAGGGTGGATGTGTTGCATAAGTGGCGAGTGGGCACCTTATGGTCGTTTAAAGTCCAGAAGCACCTCTCCACCCTTAGCCCCTCTGGAACTGTTGCCTCCCTGCTGCTATATATATGCGTCTATTTCGGGAGGCCCATTCCATTGAGTTGGCGAGTCACCGCCTGCCATTTCAACCAAAGTAATTAGCATTGGCCAGGCAAGCGCCGTAGTTTCATCAATAGCCTAGGTCACCAATCCATATCAGTTCATTCATAGAACTTATTATTAATGTTCCCATCCCTCTTAGCTAGTCTCTTATACTAACCGGTGGTTGTTCGTGGGAGCATACCTCTATAGTTTGAATTCAGGGACAATCGCCGGTTGGTATCCCATCACTTTACTAAATTAAACTTGTCTAAAGGGCCTCTGCGTGTTGGCTTCGGCTCCATGTACGCCTTCCAAAGGTCCGGGACTCCCATAGTTCCGTGATTGGTAAAGACATACATAATAATAATAATAAAAATATTTATTCACAACAACACACTAAAAAGAAAAAAAGAAAACACATAAGGAAAAAAAAACAAAGCCTTGGTTCGCCAGGAGATGCTTTTAGTGAAATCTGATGATGGAAACGCCGAGCATCGATACAGGATTTCCAGAGTGCCTAGGATACCAAACTGATTGAATCTGCGGCTAACGCCGGAATTATACGTGTTCAGAAAAACATCTAAATTGGCAATAAAATGTGAGGAAATCCTAATGCCGACCCCTCTCTCGTTGTGGTGTTAAATGATTGGGCGATCAGTTAGGTATGTTAAGAACTTTCGACCTCCTCTATTGAACCTCGGAGTATCGGAGTACTTAAATCATTCGATGTTTAAAATAGCAATTGGCATATAGGTCAATTTTACAGTACAATTTAGTTGTCCTTTACGCCAATTGTCATTTTAGCCATCGATTATGGTTAACTTTCTCTACGAAATGGAAAAAAATAAGGATTTTAATTCAGGCTTTAACTGTTCTTAACTACAATACAATACACTTTATTGAGCACCAAAAAAACAAAACACGGAACATTTTAACAGCTACGGGTATACAACAGGCGGTTTTACCGCTAAATAGGGATCTCATTCAGACAACCTCAGACGGAGAAATAATAAAAGACAAAAATACATGGTAGGCGGTGTAACTATGAATTTTTTTTTTGAAAACGGCCCGTCTGTTATTAGGACATAAGACTGTAATACTCTTTCCTCAAAGGCCGGCAGGGTACTGGTTTTTTCTATCATACCATCAAGTAACCCCCTTCTTTTTTATAAAAAAATAACGGAAGTCAGTTATTTCAGTCTTGAGTTTACACTAAAAACTGAAATAACATTCCCATTTCACCTGACGTTACACATACATATATAGAAACCGGGCAAGAGCATGTCGGAACATGCTCGGTGTAGGGTTCCAAAGCGTTACTACGAAATAAAAAACAGTCTCATTAACAACAAGTATGAACTAATTTTCTGTTTAGAGTTACTTTGTGCAGGCTTAGATAACTTTTAGAAGGTATTAACACTTTAGTCGCCGATTCAATATTTCTAGGCTGTATAACTGCCATAGCTCTGTCCCTTTCTCTCAACCTAAACTGAACTAAGCTAAATTGTATCAAAAATCTGTAAATGTCGATTATTCTACCTTAGTTTACTGCTTAATTGGTAGGAACAACGTTCGCGTGAAATGTAAATTTTCAATCTAAACAGAGGCACAGTAAGAAATGAGAAATATTATAACTGACTCTGAGTCTAACTGATAGTGTTCCAAACGATTACGTGTAGTAACATAAAATACCCTATATCCTCATTACTACGTAAAAACATAGTAAACAGATCCATTACCAGCTACAAACGTTACCAGATAAGAAAGCGCACAATCAGTGCAATTATTTCACGAGCACCTCTAAAGTAACCATAAAACAGCTGTAACCTGCGGGCAACTAAACTAAACCCTCAAGTGATAAAAATGCATTAAAATGCAGTTTACGAGCGGACCGACAGAACGTACGATAAATATTCATGTAAATATGCAACATCCTGGATTCGGTAGAAAAAGGAAAACAGGTACTGGATTCTCACATGTAGGCGATTGCCTATCCGATCGGATTTGCTGTAAACATTTTAATTTCTGCCGGCGTTTGATCGGTCAATCACTGGATAGTGCCTATTGTGTGGGATGGATGAGGGCGAAGAATAGACGGATGGACTATTAGACGGTAGCCGTAGCGAAGTGGTAGAGCTGGCATGGGATTTCTTTATTTAAGACCGGGTAGTGATTCTGTAAACAACGCCGGTCGTGCGGACTGTCGAGTGATATCCAAGCGGCGAGATTAAGTAGTCCCGTCAGTGCGAACAAAACACATTGTAGCGCGTGCATTTTCAATTTAGCAGCCTTATACGTTCGACCCATCGTGCTGCTTAATTGAAAATGCACGCGCTACAATGGGTTTTGTTCGCACTGACGGGACTACTTAATCTCGCCGCTTGGATATCACTCGATAGTCCGCACGTCGGGCGTTGTTTACAGAATCACTACCCTGGCCAGCTAAGCCAAGTCTAGGTTACATAGTTGTCGCCTGATAGTGATCCTTTCTGTCCTATCTTTTCTATTTTATTCTCACAAAATTATTATCATACGAGTGACGAAGGTTTAAAACGTGCAATCTCAAGTAGTTAGTTTAATAACTAGTCGCTCGTATGAGACAATTTTATTAGGTACACCTCTTTTGTAGTTGTGATGGTGAGTGAGGGTGAACGAAAAAGCAAGTTTTTAGAGTAAATTACATTTAAAAAAATCTAAGGGGTTTACCATGACATACTAAAGCAATTCAGTTTAAGTTGAGAAAAAGGGACAGAGCTATAGCAGCTATACAGCTTTGTCCCCTTTTCTCAACCTAAACTGAACTCTTTTAGTATGTCATGGTAGCCCCTCAGGTAGAAGAGGTGTTACGAGTAGATTTTAGAGAGCTGTCTAACGGATGGACTGCTTTAAGCTTCCAAAAAAAAAACAGCGTGACATAGCGTGTGCCAACGACAATAAAAAAGTAGGGGGCCTGATATAGCAGCGTTCATCGCGTGACAAAATGTGGATAAAACATCCGTCACGGTTTGACACGTATATTATGTACGAGAGTGACGGATGCTTTATGCACATTTGGTCACGAGAAAAACGCAACCATACTAGGCTCGCAGAAGTAGTTTACACGTGTGGCGTGCGATAAACGGACAATAAAATTATTATATGAGTAACGACCTAACACAGAAAGTTAAATGAACTAAAATACACACACACAAACACTAACGCCTTCATAAACTAAAATACTATGTTAAAACAGAACGGTAACATAAAAATAAAATACATTTAAAATGATTAAGTAAACAATAATAATTACAAGTCGTGTCGCATAATTTATAGCGCACTATACTTCTAACATAAAAAAGGAAATCATCAAAGCATAAACATTGCATAATACTGTACGTGTCATGCAAAGTGATTTAATTATAATATAAATAAACAATAATCGCCATAATTACGGCGCAAAAAAGTCAAGTCACCTCTTTACAGACGCTTTGAATACAAAGGATTACCGTAAGCAAAGACGCGGCGTTAATCGAGTCGATATTGAAAACAATCGGCGCGGGAGCACGACTCGATGGCTTCATTAATAGGGAGGGGACACTGCTGGTTTGATTATCGATGTAGAATGGAATAGAATAACTTTATTTCAGGCAACAAGGTACATATTTACAAATACCTTAGACACCAACAATTTGAAACCAGCATAACCCAATTAAACCCTCGTACACTGACATAAATGCATATTGACGACGCGTTAGTCTAGTTAGCGGTGACCCAGCCTACGAAGCTAGTGGTTTCGCGTTCAAATCCTGGGTAGTGATTCTCTCAACAAGGACGGTCGGACGGACGGACGAGTGAATGTCCAAGCGGCGAGTTTGTAGTCGTGTAACTGCGAACAAAACACATTTCAGCGCGTGCATTTTCAATGTAGCAGCATGGTTTCTGTCGATGGATCGAATGATGGGCTGCTTAATTGAAAAAGCGCGCGCTAAAATGTGTTTTGTTCGCTCTGACGGGACTACCTAAACGCCGCTGCGATTTTGCTCGTTCGTCCGCCAGTCCGTTGTTTTTGAGAGAATAACACCCCTGGATGTTTTCTATGTATTTAAGTGTGTATTTCTCAACATAAGTAATTTTATAGTTATTTAGTACCCATAGTACAAGCGTTTGGGACTAGGTCGTAGCGGTCCGGGAATACCACCGCAGTAAGCTGATTCCATACCACCGATATCTTTCCGCGTCCTAGTACACCTATATATTTGATACTCAGTGATACTACTTTTAATACTTGATAAGTTGATACGCGTTGGCACGCTATAAAGTCATAGTTGATTTAGATATTGGTACGCACAGATCTATCGATGTGGGGGCCATATGGTAGAAGCAGAAATTACAGGGGACAAATTCTAGTCAATTTCATAGAACTGGAGGAGCTTTTCGTGATGAATTTGTTCTTTTACAAGAAGCCTCAGAGGAAGTGGACTTGGCAGAACCCATAAAATGTGTCAAAAATAAAATCTATTGAAAGATTTGAACCGCCAAATATTTATATAAAACTCTACGGATATCAAATATTGACGTCGCGTGATATTATTATTTTTATTTAGATTGAGAAATAAACAAACCGTGTATCGCAGTTCCGGCTTGTTCCCTTATCGATACAATTCTGTGAATCCCTACCCGCTCGAACAAAACGCACGATTTTCATGTCCTTTGCCACGTGTCGAAGCCGATACACGACACCGACATACACCCTGAATTTCAAATTACTAAATACATAAATTTATTCAAAATTACCTTTTCTAATTCTAATCGTTCGAGGCACGTGCGGCACCACAGAATATAAATTAACTTTTTTTTCTTCAAAAATTAGACGAAAGCGTGTACCGGTAACGGTTGATGTATATCGATATTTGGTTTGACCGTTAGAAATCGAACGGTGTTTCGATTTCCGAACCGATCTGAGATATCCTTAGTTCCGGTGCAGGATGCGTCGGTGTTTGAAGAGACGAAGTTTTGTGTTCACTTGGGAAGTGCTTTGTCATTGTCTTAACCATTATGCTTATTACATTCGTAATTTATTTAAAACTAGCGACCCGCCCTCGCTTCGCTTCGGTTTATTTGAGTTTTCTATAACACACGTACATAAAACAAAATTTATTATACATAAAAACCTTCCTCTTGAATCACTCTATCTACTAAAAAAAACCGCATCAAAATCCGTTGCGTAGTTTTAAAGATCTAAGCATACATAGGGACAGACAGCGGGAAGCGACTTTGTTTTATACTATGTAGTGATAATTAACAATAAAGTTATGTACACAATGTAATGAAAATTTATCAGGGATGTTATTAGATATTTTGACTTTGGATGCAATAACATGCATTAATAATCCATACTATCCATACTAATATTATAAATGCCAAAGTGTGTCTGTCTGTCTGTTACCTCTTTACGCTTAAACCACTGAACTGATTTATATGAAATTTGGTATAGAGATAGTTTGAGTCTCGGAAAAGGACATAAAATGGTGAAAATTTGTATGGAGCTACGATATAAACGAGTTCCACGCGGACAGTCGCGGGCAGAAGCTAGTTAGTAATAAAACATATTATGGAGACCAATTTGCGGGTGGTAGGACCTTGTGCAGGGTCCGTCCGGATCGCTACCACCATCTTATCCATTAACCTACCGCGAAACAGCAGTGTTCGCATTGTTGTGTTCCGGTTTGGGGATAAAACAGCTGGTGAAATGACTAGCTTAGAGGCATTCCATCTTAGTCCTCAGGGTTGGCAACGCATTTGCAGTCTCAGGATTGCATTGCAGTCTTGTGAATTCGAATGTCTATGGGTCACAGTTTCCACTTACCATCAGGTGGCCTGTGTGCTCGTTTGTCTTCTCTATAAGTACCATAAAAAAAAAACTCAGTGCAGGTTTCAGTTGTTTTATAAGTTTCTGCTACTTCATAGGTCAATTGACATTCGTTTATCCAATTACTTTTCTTCCCTAGGATTGACATGCGTCACTTTTAACCCGCTTCTAAGATAAACTATTGCCAAATTTCAAAGGAATAGGCATGAAAATATATTTCCTGGTACCAATAAGTACAGTAGAGTTCATAAATATGTACTTATACACTTTAGTACCTTGTCACGTTAATCGTTGTGACAATTCATATATGGCAGTTTTAGCATGACATTCAACAAACAAGATACTAAAGTGTGTACATATTTATGACTGTACCATCTACTTTTACAAGTAGGTACATTCCAAAAACTTATCTTTTCAACCGGAATTTTTGCGTTTATAAATCTCTATTTCCCCATTTACTTTGTCAAACGTGCTTTAGTTAGAAATGAGATCGTGGGAAAACAGGTGGAGTGGGCGTGCGCACAATCTTATCTTATCTTATAAACAATAACCTGGCATTTTCACTCTAAATGGTTAACGTTAACATTCGCGAAATCCACTCCTTTTGAGTTTACGCGTGCCGGAGTCAAGACATAGGGTAAAGTCACCGCGGTGGTCAGCCAGATAACTGGGGTGTGATTCTCTCAAGAAGCAAAGGTGAACGAATGAACGAGTGATGTCCAAGCGGCGAGATTAAGTAGTCCCGTCAGTGCGAACAAAACACATTGTAGCGCGTGCATTTTCAATTTAGCAGCATGGTTTCTGCCGATGGATCGAACGTATAAGGCTGCTAAATTGAAAATGCACGCCCTACAATGTGTTTTATTCGCACTGACGGGACTACTTAATCTCGCCGCTTGGACATCACTCGTTCATTCGTTCACCTTTGCTTCTTGAGAGAATCACACCCCTGTAGTCGGCCTATGCCTGTACTTTGTATGAGTGGAAAGAGTACGATAGATATATATTTCCCACTCTTAGCAGTCATATAAGGTCGAGTTAGGCTTGTCCACGAAAAAAAATAGCCACTGTGATTTAACTAAGGACACCAACATGAAATTACATTTTTTAAATAAATTAACTGTAGACGGACTCTTCACCTTTCGTTTTGAGTGCTGTTATGGATATTTATATCAGATGCTATCCATTTTTGGGGTAACTTTCGAAAACTATGGATTTTAGTCTTAGATTTTGTATTTTTCACGTTTGGGTCACAGAGCTTCTTTTTTTTTCTTTACTCAAATAGATTATTGACGCTATAATGTTCCACGAATGTCTTTTCAGACTTTTAATTACCGTGTGGAGGTCATAAATTGTTTTAAATCATGGCGAAAGTACACACATTTGTATGCAATCATTTTAGGTCTAAGCCTTAACTGGCATTATGTAGGTTTTCACAACTTGTAAGGAAAAATGTATGTATTTTAGATTCTTACACGTATAAAAGAATACTCAGTTGGCAGTTTAATTGCGGTTTGAACTACTTAGACCTACTGGGAGACAGTGGAGACTTAGTTTTTGATGGCTACTTTTTTTCGTGGACAAGCCTTATAAGGTCTCTGGCTGACCACTGGTGTCGTTACCCTAGTTGTTAAAACAGTTTATTGTTGGGTGTGCCATAAATAAATACTAGGCAGATAATAAGTCAATGTTGACACATTACACAACCAGAAAGTTTCCGTATGTTGATAATACAGTACATAATATATTAAAGTATAAAAACCCCCGATATAATGGTGACCCCGTCTCTCACAGCTGATATCTCTTATACGGCCCAACGGGTTTTGGTGATTATGAAACCTAACTAATAACACACACACACACACACACACACACACACACACACACACACACACACACACACACACACACACACACACACACACACACACACACACACACACACACACACACATCGCTCATTGAATACAAAACGGACACATTCCAAAATAATTTGCTCTTCCAATAAAAATCGTATTCCAACCGGTTCTAATTTTAAAATGCAACACCGACTCATTTCGGATTGTGTCCGTTTTGTATTCAATGAACGACATAGCGGTCAAACTAATACAAATGCTCTCAATTGAACACCAAAAACAAAACACGTAACAATGCATCTATCTATCTACTACCTTTTAACGAGCAATAGGTACTTATATACAGACAGTGTGTTACCGGCACGCGGGCATATTAAAATTGTTTGCAAGTATTATCAATTAAAATACAAATTAAATAACTTCACAGTATTTTTTTTAAGATACTGTCCATTTTTAATGTAGTGCATGTGCTGCGTGTTCATCGTTATCAGTATCGCTGATGCTCAGTACAAGGCATGTCGTGGTACGGGGGCAGATCATAATAATCAAAGTATCCGTCGGCTATCATTTACACTTGCCGAATTGCTGTGCCTTACATTGCTGGCAATTAAAATTTTGTTATAAAGTTAACAAAGCCTGAAAAATTGTTTATTTTATTAAATTAATGTCATAGCTACGTTACAGATGTACGTTATTATAACCTACTTTAAAAAAAGCCAGTATGCTGATAACACACTGTATAATCTGAATCTCGGAAATGGCTCCAACGATTTTCATGAAATTTAGTATGCGGGGGGCTTCGGAGGCGATAAATTGATCTAGCTAGGTTTCATTTTTAGAAGACTTACCAAAAATAATAGCGAGTTAACCTCGGTCATTCAGGTACTTTTAATTATAAGTAGGCATACACCAAGAAATAGCTAATTGCACAAATACATGGCAGGCGGTGTAAACTACTTCTTAAAGTTGACAGCAGAGTTAGGTTACTAGGTTTTCGATCAACAATGTCGATGAACTATGTTTAGTGTCGTTCTCCCCCCCCCCCCCTATACGCTTAAACAAATCCAAAAACACCTCGTTTTTTAAAATCGAGCTATTCAACCATATAGATAGATAGCAGTTGAGTAAAAAGCACGTCCTCTTGTCAGTTGAGTAGGTAATAAAGTTAAAATGTTCACCCAAAAAATACTGGAACCTTGTAAATGTATAGAACCTTGTCGCTGTGATTGTCGTTGTCATTCTCATGCTTGTTGTTTGATATTCAGTTCAAAGTTTATTATGACCAGGCTCTAAACTGTCCAACATTTTCGTGGGTACATTCACCAGGAATAATATATTATACCACATTGTCCGCAAAAATATCTGACACGTCTTTATTACTAGAAGTATAAGGGCGTATCAGATATTTTTATGCCCAATATTGGACAATATATTATTGCTAGTGACTGTACATCCTACTTGCATTATACTACTTCGCAAAGATAATTAAACGTCATTGTCACTAATGCGATGTACAAATTTGACGACACGCGTAGCACAAGAGTGGTCGAGTGGTGAAATCTCGGCGCAGGGGTCTACTAACCTAGTCACCTGAGTTCGAGACTAGCTGCTGGGCCTTGCTTTTTGTATTTTTTATTTTTTTCAACATTTTATATTTAATTATATTCAAGAACCCAAGTGCAGCAGCTGAGGCTACCGCAACATCGGCGCTGAATATAACTTCGTTCCTTTCGGCGTCGAAATCCTTGGTCCGAGGGGACGTGCTATTAAGCCTTTTTAAGACTGCGCCGAGGGTAAAAAAAGATAAGATAAAAAAAAAGATATTTATTCAGTAAGTAGGCCGCACGGGCACTTTTACACGTCATGAATCTACCAGCGCTTCCCAAGAGGAGACCACTGCCGAGAAGAAACGCCGCAAGAAACTCAGCAGTCAGTAATTTTTTAAACATGTTACAATGGTACTACTTAATCTAGCATTATATAAAGCAATAAAAATTAAATTAAATATAATATCAAATAGCATGCGTAGTTCAGCAGGAAAACATGTCAAAAATATTACGAGAGAGACAAGGGGAGAGAAAACACAGGACAACCAAATAAAAGTTTGATATGCTTTCCCACATCAACGGTGTCCCCTAGACAAACAACTTTGCAATTTTACAAATTATGAATGACTAAGTGTTTCGGGTTTAGGCCAAGCATTTTTATCTGTTAGATAGTCCTCGACCCTATAGTACGCTTTAGATATTAACGACTTTTTTAAGTAATTTTTAAGTGCTGGAAAGGGTAATATTAAAGCTTCGTCAGGTAATTTATTATAGAAATGAATGCATTGACCAACAAATGATTGATATACTTTACGGACGCGGAATTTTCGGATAACAATTTTATTTTTATTTCTTGTATTTAGATTATGTACATCGGAATTTTTGGTGAAAGAATTTAAATTTTTAATAACATAAATAATACGAGGGCTGCCTTTTAAGTTCTGTCGTTTGCAAGCCTTCCGTGATTGCATAAAAAAGAACTAGTGTCATCTTAAAATATTTGAAATTAGAATTCGAAAACAAAAGAATGACTCGAAATCGGCCCAACCGTTTTAGTACAGCGCTCGTTCAAAGT
This sequence comes from Acleris laterana, assembly GCA_963966035.1. Taxonomy (NCBI): domain Eukaryota; kingdom Metazoa; phylum Arthropoda; class Insecta; order Lepidoptera; family Tortricidae; genus Acleris; species Acleris laterana. The sequence continues at coordinate 5,885,253 of OZ014459.1, read as the reverse complement.
TGACAAGTCAGTTGTGAAAATGGAAATTTCGAAGGAAAATTTACGTGCGATATTTCTTTACAACTTCAAAAGGGGCTTAACGCGACTTCAGTGCTTCGAAGAGTTGACTACGGTTTTCAATGATAAAGCACCATGCCTCCGGACTGTGGAACGCTGGTATTTAGAATTTCAACGTTGTTGCTCTAGTCTTGGTGATAGACATCGTGAAGGTCGACCAAAAACAGCCGTAACCCAGGAGAACATTGATGCTGTACGGCAACTGATCGTCGAAGATCGCCATGCGACATACCGTGAGATAGAAGCTTCCTTAAGTATTTCAGGGACCAGTGTTCACAGTATTTTGCATGATCACTTAGGCGTAAAAAAGTTGATCTCACGCTGGATACCACATTTACTCCGTGAAGACCAAAAAACGGCTCGCGTTCGATGGTGTCGCAAAACTCTGCGGCAATTCAACCGAGGAAACTCGAAACATGTTTACGACATTATCAGTGGTGACGAATCTTGGATATATGCCTACGATCCCGATTCTAAACAGCAGTCGACTGTTTGGGTGTTCCAAGATGAGCCAAAACCAACCAAAGTAATACGCTCACGGAGCACTTCGAAAAAAATAGTCGCCACGTTTGTGGCGAAAAGTGGCCACGTGGCCAACATCGTGCTCGAGGATCGTAAAACGGTTAATGCTGACTGGTATACCACTGTCTGTTTACCAGAAGTCATCGGCGAGTTTCGAAAAAATAACCCAAGACGTCGTATAAGACTGCACCACGATAATGCGAGCTCGCACACCGCCCGGCAAACAATTGCGTTTTTAAAAGAGCAAAACGTCGAAATTCTGGAACACCCGCCGCACAGTCCAGACTTAAGCCCTAACGATTTTTTTACTTTTCCAAAAATCAAGCAACGACTTCGTGGTCAACGGTACCAGACGCCTGAAGAAGCCGTTGAGGCATACAAAACGGCCATTTTGGAGACCCCGACTTCGGACTGGAATAAGTGTTTCGAAAACTGGTTCGATCGAATGAAAAAGTGTATTACATATCACGGTGATTACTTTGAAAAACAATAAATACCATTTAACACTTAAATTGTCTTTAGTTTTTCCAAACGACACAACTTAAAAGGCAGCCCTCGTATTCTCATAAATAAATTGAGACGCTACAGTTAAGATGTAAATTTCTTTAAAAAGTTCTCTTAAGGAGTCACGGGAATTTAAGTTATAAATAGAACGAATAGCCCTTTTTTTGTAAGACAAATATACTATTAGCCTTTTTAAGACTGCGCCGAGGGTACGCCGGATGTACTTATGTCTTAAACGTGTGTGTCAGATATTTTTATGCCCAATATTGGCAATATATTATTGCTAGTGAATGTACATCCTACTTGCATTATACTACTTCGCAAAGATAATTAAACGTCATTGTCACTAATGCGATGCACAAATTTGACGATACGTGTAGCAGCAAGCTTGGTCGAGTGGTGAAATCTCGGCGCAGGGTCTACTAACCTAGGCACCTGAGTTCGAGACTAGCTACTGGGCCTTGCTTTTTGTATTTTTTATTTTTTTCAACATTTTATATTTAATTTCACGAAAATTAGTTGTTTATTAATTAAATAATACAACAAAACACAGTAACTGAAAAAGAAAACTAAAATTAAATAAAACTAACTCTAAATATATAAATTAACTAAAACATTAAATCTAAGAATGGCCCCTGCGGCATTGTACCAAAGATGCTGGCAGCATTTCCTCGCTGGATGGTTAAACTTATGCGTTGAGCGAGGAAACTGCCAGCTCTTCGGTCTCCCGTGACGTCAATGAGCCTCTTCGAAACTTCTTTGAAGAGGCTCCGAGCGCTAGGACCCCACGGACCAAGGGTCTCGACGCCGAATGGAATAAACATAAATATATTCTGGGCCGAGACCACTATATTTTACTACCTTCAAGCTTTCGGCCGCTTCAGCTGCCGCACCAGCCCTATTAGAGGTCCGGTGGAGATGTGATGGGGCTAGCGTGTCTACACAAGTTGCATCCCACACTAGCACCCGTCCCATATTCCACGGGACCAAGGTCATTTCGTCTGGTCTCTTGCCATCATTTCTAGAAATGCCTGTCGGGTCTAAAAGAGCCGGGACCTTTATTGAGGCAAGAGACCGACGAATGATGTCGTTGAGTGCGGCGTGTCTGGAAAAGCGGCCAGCACTTCTCTGGCAAGAAAGTCCGTGATGTCCTAGCCGATCTACGTCACTTCCGATGTGGAGCGCAGACCGGGACCCCAAGGCGAAGGCAAACTGAAAGTCGGAGTGTGTTAGGGTCTAGGAAAGTACCAGTGCTTGGCGAGGGATGAGCTTGAAGCCAGTATCCAGCCTCCCTTGTACCGAATGCTAAAATTCTAGCACGATCCGCTGCGCAGCACTGGCTAATAAGGGAATCGACAGTCAATTTACATACTAAATAATAGTAAATAATAGCCGAGGGTACGCCGGATGTACTTATGTCTTAAACGTGTGTGTCAGATATTTTTATGCCCAATATTGGACAATATATTATTGCTAGTGACTGTAGGTATATCCTACTTGCATTATACTACTTCGCAAAGATAATTAAACGTCATTGTCACTAATGCGATGTACAAATTTGACGACACGCGTAGCAGCAAGCTTGGTCGAGTGGTGAAATCTCGGCACAGGGTCTACTAACCTAGGCACCTGAGTTCGAGACTAGCTGCTGGGCCTTGCTTTTTGTATTTTTTATTTTTTTCAACATTTTATATTTAATTATATTCAAGAACCCAAGTGCAGCATCTGAGGCTACCGCAACATCGGCGCAGAATATAACTTCGTTCCTTTCGGTGTCGAGATCCTTGGTCCGAGGGGACGTGCTATTAGCATTTTTAAGACTGCGCCGAGCAAACAGTGGCGCCCTCATTACTATTATTGTGTTTTCTAATTAACTAAAGAACTTCCTTGCAATCAGACAATGCGTTTTTGTAGTGCAAGTAAAAACACAATTTATGAAATACGTAACAAACTTTAATACTTACCTACCCTTTTCTTGAGTAGTCAGCGTAACGGGAAAAGGTGGCCTCTTTTTTCCGTTAATTTGATAACTCGGAGGTGAATAAACTATGTGATATAACATATAAGTTGTGTTTTCATTTGTAGTAGATACAAAAACCAACCGACCAATTTCAAGAAAATACTCAAGTTTATTAGAAAACACAATAAAAGTAATGAGGGCGCCACTGTTTTTTAAAATCGAGCTATTCAACCATATAGATAGATACATACATACACACAGGTTAAAATTTAAGCCTCGGTCTTCAGCAGTGGGGTAAAAAGCACGTCCTCTTGTCAGTTGAGTAGGTAATAAAGTTAAAATGTTATACCGTCACCCAAAAAATACTGGAACCTTGTAAATGTATAGAACCTTGTCACTGTGATTGTCATTGTCATTCTCATGCTTGTTGTTTGATATTCACTTCAAAGTTTATTATGACCAGGCTCTAAAGTCTCCAACATTTTCGTGGGTACAGTCACCAGGAATAATATATTATACAACATTGTCCGCAAAAATATCTGACACGTCTTTATTACTAGAGGTATAAAGGGCGTATCAGATATTTTTATGCCCAATATTGGACAATATATTCATATTCATATTCATATTCATATATTTTATTGCCTTATGTTGTAGTTACAAAGATCTTAAATACTATTACATGGATCAACATAAACCCTGTAAGGGCACTGCAATTACTCTGCTTAACCAAATTGTCAAATTAACTTACAATACTTACAATACTAGCTTTCTTATATTGTCTAGTTACAAATAGTTATATTATTGCTAGTGACTGTACAAACATCCTACTTGCATTATACTATACTACTTCGCAAAGATAATTAAACGTCATTGTCACTAATGCGATGTACAAATTTGACAACACGCATAGCAGCAAGCTTGGTCGAGTGGTGAAATCTCGGCGCAGGGTCTACTAACCTAGTCACCTGAGTTCGAGACTAGCTGCTGGGCCTTGCTTTTTGTTTTTTTTTTTAGTTTTCAACATTTTATATTTAACTAGCGACCCGCCCTCGCTTCGCTTCGGTTCATGTGAGTACATAAAACAAAGTTTATTATATATTAAAACCTTCCTCTTGAATCACTCTATTTATTAAAAAACCCGCTTCAAAATCCGTTGCGTAGTTTTAAAGATCTAAGCATACATAGGGACAGACAGTGGGAAGCGACTTTGTTTTATAATATGTAGTGATAGTGATTATATTCAAGAACTCAGCGCTGCATCTGGGGCGGCCGCAACATCGGCGCAGAATATAACTCGTTCATTTCGGCGTCGAGATCCTTGGTCCGAGGGGACGTGCTATTAGCCTTTTTAAGACTGCACCGAGGGTACGCCGGATGTACTTATGTCTTAAACGTGTGTGTCAGATATTTTTATGCCCGATATTGGACAATATATTATTGCTAGTGACTGTACATCCTACTTGCATTATACTATAATACTACTTCGCAAAGATAATTAAACGTCATTGTCACTAATGCGATGTACAAATTTGACGACACGCGTAGCAGCAAGCTTGGTCGAGTGGTGAAATCTCGGCGCAGGGTCTACTAACCTAGACACCTGAGTTCGAGACTAGCTGCTGGGCCTTGCTTTTTGTATTTTTGATTTTTTTCAACATTTTATATTTAATTATATTCAAGAACCCAGCGCAGTATCTGAGGCGGCCGCAACATCGGCGCAGAATATAACTCGTTTCTTTCGGCGTCGTGATCCTTGGTCCGAGGGGACGTGCTATTAGCCTTTTTAAGACTGCGCCGAGGGTACGCCGGATGTACTTATGTCTTAAACGTGTGTGTCAGATATTTTTATGCCCAATATTGGACAATATGTTATTGCTAGTGACTGTATATCCTACTTGCATTATACTACTTCGCAAAGATAATTAAACGTCATTGTCACTAATGCGATGTACAAATTTGACGACACGCGTAGCAGCAAGCTTGGTCGAGTGGTGAAATCTCGGCGCAGGGTCTACTAACCTAGACACCTGAGTTCGAGACTAGCTGCTGGGCCTTGCTTTTTGTATTTTTGATTTTTTTCAACATTTTATATTTAATTATATTCAAGAACCCAGCGCAGTATCTGAGGCGGCCGCAACATCGGCGCAGAATATAACTCGTTTCTTTCGGCGTCGAGATCCTTGGTCCGAGGGGAAGTGCTATTAGCCTTTTTAAGACTGCGCCGAGGGTACGCCGGATGTACTTATGTCTTAAACGTGTGTGTCAGATATTTTTATGCCCGATATTGGACAATATATTATTGCTAGTGACTGTACATCCTACTTGCATTATACTATAATACTACTTCGCAAAGATAATTAAACGTCATTGTCACTAATGCGATGTACAAATTTGACGACACGCGTAGCAGCAAGCTTGGTCGAGTGGTGAAATCTCGGCGCAGGGTCTACTAACCTAGACACCTGAGTTCGAGACTAGCTGCTGGGCCTTGCTTTTTGTATTTTTGATTTTTTTCAACATTTTATATTTCATTATATTCAAGAACCCAGCGCAGTATCTGAGGCGGCCGCAACATCGGCGCAGAATATAACTCGTTCCTTTCGGCGTCGAAATCCTTGGTCCGAGGGGACGTGCTATTAGCCTTTTTAAGACTGCGCCGAGGGTACGCCGGATGTACTTATGTCTTAAACGTGTGTGTCAGATATTTTTATGCCCGATATTGGACAATATATTATTGCTAGTGACTGTACATCCTACTTGCATTATACTATAATACTACTTCGCAAAGATAATTAAACGTCATTGTCACTAATGCGATGTACAAATTTGACGCCACGCGTAGCAGCAAGCTTGGTCGAGTGGTGAAATCTCGGCGCAGGGTCTACTAACCTAGACACCTGAGTTCGAGACTAGCTGCTGGGCCTTGCTTTTTGTATTTTTGATTTTTTTCAACATTTTATATTTAATTATATTCAAGAACCCAGCGCAGTATCTGAGGCGGCCGCAACATCGGCGCAGAATATAACTCGTTTCTTTCGGCGTCGAGATCCTTGGTCCGAGGGGACGTGCTATTAGCCTTTTTAAGACTGCGCCGAGGGTACGCCGGATGTACTTATGTCTTAACGTGTGTGTCAGATATTTTTATGCCCAATATTGGACAATATGTTATTGCTAGTGACTGTATATCCTACTTGCATTATACTACTTCGCAAAGATAATTAAACGTCATTGTCACTAATGCGATGTACAAATTTGACGACACGCGTAGCAGCAAGCTTAGTCGAGTGGTGAAATCTCGGCGCAGGGTCTACTAACCTAGGCACCTGAGTTCGAGACTAGCTGCTGGGCCTTGCTTTTTGTATTTTTTATTTTTTTCAACATTTTATATTTAATTATATCCAAGAACCCAAGTGCAGCATCTGAGGCTACCGCAACATCGGCGCAGAATATAACTCGTTCCTTTCGGCGTCGAAATCCTTGGTCCGAGGGGACGTGCTATTAGCCTTTTTAAGACTGCGCCGAGGGTACGCCGGATGTACGTATGTCTTAAACGTGTGTGTCAGATATTTTTATGCCCGATATTGGACAATATATTATTGCTAGTGACTGTATATCCTACTTGCATTATACTAATTCGCTAAGATAATTAAACGTCATTGTCACTAATGCGATGTACAAATTTGACGACACGCGTAGCAGCAAGCTTGGTCGAGTGGTGAAATCTCGGCACAGGGTCTACTAACCTAGGCACCTGAGTTCGAGACTAGCTGCTGGGCCTTGCTTTTTGTATTTTTTTTTATTTTTCAACATTTGATATTTAATTATATTCAAGAACCCAGCGCAGTATCTGAGGCGGCCGCAACATCGGCGCAGAATATAACTCGTTCCTTTCGGCGCCGAGATCCTTGGTCCGAGGGGACGTGCTATTAGCTTTTTTAAGACTGCGCCGAGGGTACGCCGGATGTACTTATGTCTTAAACGTGTGTCAGATATTTTTATGCCCAATATTGGACAATATATTATTGCTAGTGACTGTATATCCTACTTGCATTATACTACTTCGCAAAGATAATTAAACTTCATAGTCACTAATGCGATGTACAAATTTGACGACACGCGTAGCAGCAAGCTTGGTCGAGTGGTGAAATCTCGGCGCAGGGTCTACTAACCTAGGCACCTGAGTTCGAGACTAGCTGCTGGGCCTTGCTTTTTGTTTTTTTTTTATTTTTCAACTTTTTATATTTAATTATATTCAAGAACCCAAGCGCAGCATCTGAGGCGGCCGCAACATCGGCGCAGAATATAACTCGTTCCTTTCGGCGTCGAGATCCTTGGTCAGAGGGGACGTGCTATTAGCCTTTTTAAGACTGCGCCGAGGGTACGCCGGATGTACTTATGTCTTAAATGTGTGTGTCAGATATTTTATGCCCAATTTTGGACAATATATTATTGCTAATACACACATGATATACATCTTAGCCTGTTTGTGCAAAATGTGGTTACAGAATTAACAACTGGCTGTTAAAGTTGTTGGTAATTCTGTAGCTCTGCCTACCCCCCTCTGGGATGAAGGCGTGACGGTATGTATGTGTATGTATGTATTATTGCTAGTGACTGTATATCCTACTTGCATTATACTAATTCGCTAAGATAATTAAACGTCATTGTCACTAATGCGATGTACAAATTTGACGACACGCGTAGCAGCAAGCTTGGTCGAGTGGTGAAATCTCGGCGCAGGGTCTACTAACCTAGTCACCTGAGTTCGAGACTAGCTGCTGGGCCTTGCTTTTTGTATTTTTTTTTAGTTTTCAACATTTTACATTTAATTATATTCAAGAACTCAGCGCAGCATCTGGGGCGGCCGCAACATCGGCGCAGAATATAACTCGTTCCTTTCGGCGTCGAGATCCTTGGTCCGAGGGGTTGTGCTATTAGCCTTTTTAAGACTGCGCCGAGGGTACACTGGATGTACTTATGTCTTAAACGTGTGTGTCAGATATTTTATGCCCAATTTTGGACAATATATTATTGCTAATACACACATGATATACATCTTAGCCTGTTTGTGCAAAATGTGGTTACAGAATTAACAACTGGCTGTTAAAGTTGTTGGTAATTCTGTAGCTCTGCCTACCCCCCTCTGGGATGAAGGCGTGACGGTATGTATGTGTATGTATGTATTATTGCTAGTGACTGTATATCCTACTTGCATTATACTAATTCGCTAAGATAATTAAACGTCATTGTCACTAATGCGATGTACAAATTTGACGACACGCGTAGCAGCAAGCTTGGTCGAGTGGTGAAATCTCGGCGCAGGGTCTACTAACCTAGTCACCTGAGTTCGAGACTAGCTGCTGGGCCTTGCTTTTTGTATTTTTTTTTAGTTTTCAACATTTTACATTTAATTATATTCAAGAACTCAGCGCAGCATCTGGGGCGGCCGCAACATCGGCGCAGAATATAACTCGTTCCTTTCGGCGTCGAGATCCTTGGTCCGAGGGGTTGTGCTATTAGCCTTTTTAAGACTGCGCCGAGGGTACACTGGATGTACTTATGTCTTAAACGTGTGTGTCAGATATTTTTATGCCCGATGTTGGACAATATATTATTGCTAGTGACTGTATATCCTACTTGCATTATACTACTTCGCTAAGATAATTAAACGTCATTGTCACTAATGCGATGTACAAATTTGACGCCACGCGTAGCAGCAAGCTTGGTCGAGTGGTGAAATCTCGGCGCAGGGTCTACTAACCTAGGCACCTGAGTTCGAGACTAGCTGCTGGGCCTTGCTTTTTGTTTTTTGTTTTAGTTTTCAACATTATATATTTAATTATATTCAAGAACTCAGCGCAGCATCTGGGGCGGCCGCAACATCGGCGCAAAATATAACTCGTTCATTTCGGCGTCGAGATCCTTGGTCCGAGGGGACGTGCTATTAGCCTTTTTAAGACTGCGCCGAGGGTACGCCGGATGTACTTATGTCTTAAACGTGTGTGTCAGAAATTTTTATGCCCGATATTGGACAATATATTATTGCTAGTGACTGTACATCCTACTTGCATTATACTATACTACTTCGCAAAGATAATTAAACGTCATTGTCACTAATGCGATGTACAAATTTGATGACACGCGTAGCAGCAAGCTTGGTCGAGTGGTGAAATCTCGGCGCAGGGGTCTACTAACCTAGGCACCTGAGTTCAAGACTAGCTGCTGGGCCTTGCTTTTTGTATTTTTTATTTTTTTCAACATTTTATATTTAATTATATTCAAGAACCCAGCGCAGTATCTGAGGCGGCCGCAACATCGGCGCAGAATATAACTCGTTCCTTTCGGCGTCGAAATCCTTGGTCCGAGGGGACGTGCTATTAGCCTTTTTAAGACTGCGCCGAGGGTAAGCCGGATGTATTTATGTCTTAAACGTGTGTGTCAGATATTTTTATGCCCAATATTGGACAATATATTATTTCTAGTGACTGTATAACCTACTTGCATTATACTACTTCGCAAAGATAATTAAACGTCATTGTCACTAATGTGATGTACAAATTTGACGACACGCGTAGCACAAGCGTGGTCGAGTGGTGAAATCTCGGCGCAGGGGTCTACTAACCTAGGCACCTGAGTTCGAGACTAGCTGCTGGGCCTTGCTTTTTGTATTTTTTATTTTTTTCAACATTTTATATTTAATTATATTCAAGAACCCAGCGCAGTATCTGAGGCGGCCGCAACATCGGCGCAGAATATAACTCGTTCCTTTCGGCGTCGAGATCCTTGGTCCGAGGGGACGTGCTATTAGCCTTTTTAAGAATGCGCCGAGGGTACGCCGGACGTACTTATGTCTTAAACGTGTGTGTCAGATAATTATTTTTATGCCCAATATTAGACAATTTATTATTGCTAGTGACTGTATATCCTATGAAAATAATAAAAATAAATAAAATAATAGAATATAAGTCGTTCCTTTCGGTGTCGAGATCCTTGGTCCGAGGGGACGTGCTATTAGCATTTTTAAGACTGCGCCGAGCAAACAGTGGCGCCCTCATTACTATTATTGCGTTTTCTAATTAACTAAAGAATTTCCTTGCAATCAGACGATGTGTTTTTGCAGTGCAAGTTTTAAAAACACAATTTATGAAATACGTAACAAACTTTAATAACAATTACCCTTTGAATAGTCAGCTTAACGGGAAAAGGTGGCCACTTTTTTCCGTTAATTTGATAACTTGAAGGTGAATTGTTATTAAACTATGTGATATAACATATAAGTTGTGTTTTCATTTGTAGTACAAAAACCAACCGACCAATTTCAAGAAAATACTTAAGTTTATTAGAAAACACAATAAAAGTAATGAGGGCGCCACTGTTTTTTAAAATCGAGCTATTCAACCATATAGATAGATACATACATACACAGAGGTTAAAATTTAACCCTCGGTCTTCAGCAGTTGGGTAAAAAGCACGTCCTCTTGTCAGTTGAGTAGGTAATAAAGTTAAAATGTTATACCGTCACCCAAAAAATACTGGAACCTTGTAAATGTATAGAACCATGTCACTGTGATTGTCATTGTCATTCTCATGCTTGTTGTTTGATATTCACTTCAAAGTTTATAATGACCAGGCTCTAAAGTCTCCAACATTTTCGTGGGTACAGTCACCAGAAATAATACATTATACAACATTGTCCGCAAAAATATCTGACACGTCTTTATTACTAGAGGTATAAAGGGCGTATCAGATATTTTTATGCCCAATATTGGACAATATATTATTGCTAGTGACTGTACATCCTACTTGCATTATACTATACTACTTCGCAAAGATAATTAAACGTCATTGTCACTAATAATGCGATGTACAAATTTGACGTAACGTAGCAGCAAGCTTGGTCGAGTGGTGAAATCTCGGCGCAGGGTCTACTAACTCTAGGCACCTGAGTTCGAGACTAGCTGCTGGGCCTTGCTTTTTGTATTTTTTGTTTTTCAACATTTTATATTTAATTATATTCAAGAACCCAGCGCAGTATCTGAGGCGGTCGCAACATCGGCGCAGAATATTAGTCGTTCCTTTCGGCGTCGAGATCCTTGGTCCGAGGGGACGTGCTATTAAGACTGCGCCGAGCAAACAGTGGCGCCCTCATTACTATTATTGTGTTTTCTAATTAACTAAAGAATTTCCTTGCAATCAGACGATGTGTTTTTGCAGTGCAAGTTTTAAAAACACAATTTATGAAATACGTAACAAACTTTAATAACAATTACCCTTTGAGTAGTCAGCTTAACGCCACTTGGCCACTTTTTTCCGTTAATTTGATAACTCGAAGGTGAATTGTTATTAAACTATGTGATATAACATATAAGTTGTGTTTTCATTTGTAGTACAAAAACCAACCGACCAATTTTAAGAAAATACTTAAGTTTATTAGAAAACACAATAAAAGTAATGAGGGCGCCACTGTACATCACAACGAAATGTTTCAAAAGAAAACTTTCAGTTAAATTTCATGTCATGCAATTTTCTGAAGTTTTCAAAAGTAAACCCTTTATTTCACTTTTTTATGCAATGTTCTGAAAATTACCAAAGTTAAATTATCGAATAATGTCTTGAAATTAGTATAGCTTGTACATGTAGGTACCTAACGTAAGTAACGGACACGTTCCATGAAATTTAAATCAGGTTTACTACAAGTAATTGTACTTCCAAACTCATTAGCTATAATTCGCAGGCAAGTAAAGAATGGAATTGGGCAATATAGAAAAGAAAAGTTTGTTAGAAGAAGGCCATTTTGAGAAGTAGACAGAACAACTTCTTGGCTTGTTTGTCTGTTTAACTGTCGACGAAATCCTCAGTCTTTAAATAAAAAATAATAATTTTCATTCATCCTAACGCCATCTAGTACATGTAACTAGTAACAATCAGCCTCAAGACATGCGTTTCACTTAGCATAAAACCGACGGGACGATTTCACACGCACTTACTAGTTACGCTTCATTCTTCAAGATGGCGCCACTGGTGTCGAATTAACTTCCTAAATACTTGACATTTTGCCTACAAGGTAGGCAAGTTAGGTATGGTGAACCGAAACAAGTTCAACTCGTAATAATTTGTTACACCATTTGTCAGGAACCCTATGTTTACTACTCTTGTGGGGATTAAGGTCATTATCTGTAAATAAGGGCTATCTCATACGACTGTATGCAGCTCATGTGGGTAAAGGTGTTTCCATCGTTCGTAGATTAACGGCATGAATAGTTTTTTTTTAAGGCATAGAGAAGACAAACGAGCACACAGGCCACCTGATGGTAAGTGGAAACTGTGACCCATAAACATTCGCATTCACAAGACTGCAATGCAATCCTAAAGGCGTGTTGATGCTCAGTAGTTAAACTAACAAATTCTTAAAATTTGAAAAAGGAATCGAACATTTGAAGGAATCTCAAGGAAATCTGTAAAATTTTCAATTCCGTTTTCGAATTTTAACAATTAGTTAGTTTAAATACTGAGCAAACAGCACCCCTTGCACTGCAAATGCGATGCCAACCCTGAGGAATAAGATGGAATGCCTCTATGCTAGTCATTTCACCGGCTGTCTTATCCCCCCACCGGAACACAACAATGCGAACACTGCTGTGTGGCGGTAGGTGGATAAGATGGTGGGAGCGATCCGGACGGATCCAAAATCGATGTTGATCCCTCGCCCTTTGTTTTTGTATTTGGTATATATTATATATTGATTATTCTTTTGCACCAAATAAACCATTTATTTTCTTTCATTTGATCAATATTATTTCCTACACTCTGTTTCATCGAAAGAAGATTCCTGTGACAGCTCATAGTAACGTATTACGTTTCTTAAACTTCACATAAATGCTACGTACCAATGTATACATCTAGCGACGCCGTTCAGGAACTTAAATCATTATCACCTATTTTTAAATATCTCGCATGTGAGTATAGTAAGGAATCATCCTAGATGAAGCAGATTATAGATTTTCCTAATAGATCAAACTACGGTCGGCATCCAATCAATGGATCAGCGACAAAAAAAAACTAGAAATTATTGGGACAAATTACCCGCAAACTTATACTCATTAACCTTCAACAAAATCTATTCACATCGTTTGCTTTGCTTGACACATAATAAAATCGTGTGTGTAGATATCATTGGTGTTGTGCATAATCATACGATATCGTTTTTTGTCATAAAAGTTCGTATTTATCTGGCTTTCTCAAATAGCTTAACGATTTACTTAACAAGTAATTCCAAAACGATGTCGTATGTCTATTCACTGCATACGGGTCTTACGAGTCAAACCATATTACTTAATCAGGGCTGAGATTTTAGGTCGTGAAAACCATATCGTCTTTGACTTGTTATCGTATTGGCAACGTTTTGATAGCTCTTATTTACTTGACAGTAAAGCTGGCCGAGTTAAAAACAATATCATAACATCATGCCGGCTTCACACGCTTGCGGTGTTTGCCAAACACTGCAGGACGCAACTATATGTTACAGTGAGCACGATGTATTTCCGTCTCACTTCAAGGTATGGTGGCATGCTGCAGTGTTTGGCAAACACCGGAAGCGTGTGGAGCCGGCGTAACTGGTCGTTTTTTTTAAATGATGGTTTTTACCGCCAAGAATGGAGGCCCTGCATTTAAGATCGCGCGGTGTCGAAGAAGTATTTTAGGAGCCATTGAGAGTCAATCAAAGGATAAGCTTGTCTAGGGGAATTAAAGTTGTAAATTTAAACTATTGTGAGACATGGTTAAAAATAATGGAAAAGCTGTTAAAACCAGGTGCCGTCCATCATGTTAGACGTACCGTACGTTGTCCTGACATGAAAACATTACCAGCGCAGGTCTCAGCTCCCCTCACACCCTCAGCTTGAGCCCAGCGACCTACTTAACGGGCAGGGCTGGGTCCACATTTGTATCATTTATCCGTATCGTATCTCCGTTGCGTAGCACCGACGCGTATCATGATCGTTAGTGTGAACGCAAAAACATCAGGATCATGCTAGGCACCGTATGATAGCTCGCAAACCATGTTGCTACGGATTTCGATGACCGGATTCGCGTATTAAAAACGGTAAATATCGATTCGATACTGTATCATGATACGCAGTTCTGATTTTATACTTGAACTGCGATCCACTCGAGTCGTTTTTTCCTGATCATCAAAAGGGAAACGGCGTTATGATACGATACGCTGCTGAGCTACGGCTTTACTAGTATGGACACATTTTTTCACGCGACGATGCTAATGATACGGTTTCTATGCCCAAAGGGGGTGCCCATACTTAGGATACGCGTGCTTGGTACACACAACATCACACCTAACTAACCATTAAAGACAGAGCAGAGAGAAAAAGAAAGAGATGTCTATATACATATTGTATTATGTCAACAACATTCGATTCTAGTGCGACTCTCTTTCATGCAATATTTCAGATTTCTGAAGTGTATACTTAGCTAGATGTGTTGCTGTGTGTACGACAGACATGATCGTGATCGCCAAAATGATACAAATGTGGACCCAGATCAGGTTCGTGGGGTGCCCCAAGACCTAGAGAAGTCATGCCCTGAATTCCTGATTGTAATCGTGAGGTTCTACCGTTTTTCCATTATATTTACTCGGTTTTTATTTCAAAAAAGGCATGTAAAAACTCCGGCGACGTAACAAGCTTAGTATTTCCGGTTTTGTCTTCCATTTAATTTTTGGAATTTTCGGGTATTTCTTCACTGTCGTGGTTTTTTTTGTAGTGCGCTTGGTTTTAATGGACTCTCTTTCGGCAGATTCAGGCTTTTCAGTCGAAGTCACACGTTCGAACTGCGAGGTGTCATTTTGATATTCGTACTGATACTTGGTTTTTATGTCGCAGACTTGATACTCGACTTGGAAGAATACTGTAATGCACGTAGATATGTAGTGAATAATCACACGTGTTGTATTTTAGTAGACAATTAATGAATACCATAGTACAGGACCTATTCATCTTGCTTCTCAAGTAGCTTTGCGATGGAAACTGAAGTCGACTGAGAAAGCAAGATAAATTGAATTTCTAGAAAGTTTGTACATCAACTCTAAGAACAGTTTAATTTATCCTTCCTTGTGACCACATTTTTATATAATTGCTTTACCTATCTATTTTATCTCAATATTTTTTGCTATATTGTCAAACGCAGACCTAGTGTTAAATAACGCTTTATGGTCGGGCTTTAACTTCGAAACAAATAGGCTCTGCCTGCTCACACATGTGCAAGAACCATTGCCAAGTGGATCAATTTCAAACAATATTTTATTGCCCTCTCGGCATTAGAGTTGAAAAATAAAGGACTATCGTCGTAGGATGCGACGAAACAAACGCCTTATAGTGTCCGGCCGCTATGAAGTCAATCCTGACACATTCTCTAGGGTTGTCTGTTACACGTTCGATCATTGTATCGATAAAATTTGAGTCAAGCGTGAGTCGAGTTGAATGCAATTCTCTACAGCTATAATAAAAAATATTAATCAGATGTATATGAAGGAAAAAAAAACATTAGAGATAATATTTATAGTCATTACTTTAATATGTACATAATACTGATACTTGACTTTCCGAACCACCATCACTATCACTACTTGAATCGTTTGTATTAATTATTAACTCAAAGTCATTATCTAAAATACTGTCAATTTTAATGTCTCTGTTGTAATCGTCCCTTATTTTGGCTTTAATCTTATTTACTACCATTTCCCAGTTATTTTTGGTTACGTGATTGCATGCCTCTTCTAATAATTTCATCATTTTCGCTGTGGAAAGTGGAGGTTCAGTATTGTGACTTGCCGCATATCCTTTAATTTGTGCCCATATCAATTCTATGGCGCTATACTCACAGTGGTAAGGCGGTATACGAATGACTCGGTGGCCATGTTGCAGTGCTAGTTCATCAATGACGTATCGTTTTTGTTTCGGTCTGTGAATATCCATTAATCTAATTAAATCTCCTTTCAACATAGTCATACTTGCATATACACCATTTTTTTGAAGCCATGCAACATTATCAAAATTATACCAGTCACAAAATTATCAACCGTTGGAAGCAATCTCAAGGCAATACAAATCGTTTTATTATTTTGACGTTCTATAAATTGATTGACAGGAAGTATGAAAAACGAAAAAATAAATTTGCATTCAAATACAAAAAGTTTTAATTCTCTAGTTAGATAGACATCAACCTTGAAAAAAGTTATGTTTATAGAGGTTACTAATAAAGAAACATAGGTACGCATTTATTCAAATCCTACCTCTTTATAATATTGGTGTTATTAATGAAATAGAATATTACCTAGAATTAATTTTGTTATAAAAAAAATATTTTTTATTTATGCAACAACAACAACAATAGACAATATTAGACACTATTTTTAGACAATTTTTTTTTTTTTTTTTTTTTTTTATTTGTTTTTAGACAATATTTTTGCTATACGAACTTTTTACCGCGAATCGATATACATATTGTGTGGTATTGTTGCCACACTATTCTGTCACACGCAACAAGCAAGTCTAACATTTTTCTCCTGAGGTTCGCATTGACAATAATCAGGAACTTCATAGTTGTGCAATGTGTCAGGATTGACTTCATAACGGCCGGGCACTATAGTCTGATGGATTAAAATGAACATAGTAAAGTTAAGAAAGTAGGGGATTTTGTACTTTCGGGGCTAAAATCGTGCCTTAAACAAGAAATAATAGGTAGAAAAAAATACTTTAAATAACATTTTAATGGTATCCTAAATGAATGTTTGTAAAATGATAATAGTTTGTCTAATGTTGATTTGGTAAAACATTAGTGAACAGCTAGCCTATTGCCTAACGCACTCGCAATTGCAATCGACTTTAAAGTGGAACAATTGTTTTCATTTTGTATGCAGACAAGGCTTCGATTTGCAAAATGAAAACGATTGCGATTCCGAGTGTGTTAGGCAATAGCCGCTCCCCCCCCCCCCCTAGACTTGTGAAACTAATGCCCCAAAATCGTTTATACTTAGGGGCAGAATTTCTGTTTTTTTTCCCCCGAATTTAGTTCAGAGGCCCTACTTTGAAAATCGAAGTCCAAAGTTACGTTAGTTCCCTTTCTTTTCTCTCCTTTTAGTCTAGAATGACGAGTGACAGGTATGGAGCTAACGTAACTCCAACTTTGATTTTCAAAGTGGAGCCTCAGAAGCGGAGCTCCTATTTATGGGTTGTTGTCCCTGCGGAACGGCTGCAAAAATAACATAGGTAACCTAAACCTATTTAGACTGTTAAAAGTGATAGAAAAAATGTGACTGGAAATATTAAGGATTAGGGAAAATTGCAAAGAGAAAATTTGCGTTAGAGAAGAAAACATTTTGGAAAAAGAACCCAATGAGCCGTTTCAACGAAATGGTACGTATTTTTTCGCTTGTCATCTTTATTAGTGTTTGTGCGTTAATCCGTGGCGCGTCCAGTGGACAGATGTTGACCATAAGAATATTTGAATTTGGATCTCAGAGTGGTTCGAAGCGGTTACTCTACAGAATATGACATTCGCAAATGATCATACTAGCAAAACATCATATACGCATAGCATCATACTCGTAAAACACGATATTCGCAAAACATTATATTTACAAATAGTCGGGTTTTGTTATAACTTCATTAGGTTAAGGTTATGTTAGATTTATATCAGGCCCGGAGGGCCAAACTACCCAGAAATAGAAGCTCCGCCGTAGCGGAGCTCCGTTGACACTATCTAATTCATGTCTTAATAATAGTTAAGTTTTACTAATGTGATGTCTTCCTACTATGATGATTTGCGAATGTCATGTTTTGCGAATATGATGTTTTGCTTTTATGATATTTTTCAGAATATCATGTTTTGCGAATATGGTATCCAACGACGGAAGGGTTCGAAGTAAGATATATTTTAATACATTATGTATATGACGTGACGTTTCAGGGATTAAATAGATTGTATCGTATTGTATACATACTTTTTTCCCCTGCCCCTTTGCAGTTGACCTGCAGCATGGTACAGTGGTCCTCAAATATTGCGAGAAAGCTGCTTTCTTCATCAAATCCACAAATCTTCTTCCCGTCGTGCTTGCAATACTCATATTGAGAACAAAAGTATTGCGAAAGTGCTTGGTGTTTTTTTTCCTCCAGTTCACTGTTCTGTAATAGGGAGGTACGAGATTTCGTTAGATCACTTAACTTTGATTTTCCGGTTTTCTTTTTACCTACCGGCTTCATCTAAGCATATTATACTGTTCAGCGCCCCATCAGAATCTAGTAGGTACCTACTATAAACTATGGCCCGTTGACATTGACATTGAGTTATCATCGTCTAGTAGTAAAGTCACCACAAGTGTTTTATGTGTACTTCATACATAAAACAATGTAGGTATACAGAGTGACCCACCGGTATCATCAAAACCTTTTCCAGTATCATTAAAACCTTAATAACTCAATTAAAATATAAGAAAGTTGAAATTATATTCTGCACCGGTATAGAAGGAGCTTTCTTATCCCCTAATATTGAGGTAAGTACCTACGTCAAGTTCTGGGACACCCTGTAGAAACGTGATATAGTCGGTGAAACTGCAAAACCGCGTAAGTATCATTTAAAATAAGGAGCAATATGCACCTTTTCAATAAGTCGGAAAGATTTATTTTGCTCTGTCATAAATTTGTTAGTTACGCGGTTTTGTAGTTTCACCGACGAATTAAGAATATATTAGAAAAAAAACAACTTACCCTCCTTACCGACAGAAACTCACAATATCGGACGAATGTCAAAACAATAATTGAGACTGCAAAATTAACATTACAAAAAGGTATTTAACTGTTTTCAAGAACCACCGTTTTAGATGTAAACGAAGAATGGGATCGATTTCAGAATCTCACTATAGTCGGTCCGGGGAACCTTGATCCCTATGACACTGACAGTTATTCCCACGACACAACCTTGTAGTGGTGTCGCCGTTACATTAGAATCGAATTGAAGTGGTCTAAAAATTACATTTATTCAGATATATGCCATTATAATGATATTCCGTTAACATTACAGGAAATTATCTCAATCAGACTTTACGTTTACGTCCTTCAAAACTTACTTCGTTTGGAAGATATCGACTAGTGCGGAAAGTATCGATAAACAAATGTTGATAATGGAAACGAGTGTACAAAATACATTAACATAGTCCGCTTTCAGTGTCCGATTTATAATCATTTAAGTAATAGGTGCTGAATGTTAAAAACTATGGTAAGAAAATGAAATGGGTGCATTTTTATTTTTGGAAAACTTTTGTTTTACTTACTTAATCTATGCCAAAAAACTTAAATCTTTTTTTTTATTGCCGTCGACGGGCAAACAGGCAGACAGCCCACCTGATGGGAAGTGGTCACCGCCGCCTATGGACATTTGCAACACCAGAGGCGTCACCAATGAGTTGCCGGTCTCGAAGAAATTTAATGATACCCCTTTTAAAAAGCCTCATATTGTAGCGCGTTGGGAAAGTCTCAGCAGGAAGCGTTCCTAATTCGTATAGTACGTGCCAGAAACGTTCTAGAAAACCGGCGCGTAGTTGAGCGCATTACAACAACAACATAACAAACATTACAAATGCAGATTATATTTTTAAAAACATGTTTGCCAACGTGGCTGAATGCAAGTTACGCCTTTGTCTTTAAAAAAAGTTAAGTTACATCGACACGACCCATCACTAACATGAACTGTCATAGGGATCAAGGTTCCCCGGGCCGACTATAATGAGAAGTAATTTTGCTATTAACTTATTCAGTGATTTCGTTTTCAAGTTTACTTGTATTTGGTATCATTGACGTGAGAATTTAATTTACTGGTGACATACGATAATGCAAACTTATAGGAATGATATAAAATTAGCCATTTTAGTCACCTGATGATGGTGATGTTTTAATGGTAATATTTTTACTTACTTAATAAAACTTGATTCAGTTTGGCCATTACAATCCAGCAGAAATGTCTCTGCTGAATTTAAAACGCCCGGCCCCAGCAAACAAGTACTAAAATATCCAATATAGGTACTTATTTAATAATACAAATGGTTTTTACATGTTTCAGTCATTAAAAATATCTATTAACAGTTTAGTTGCTAGTTAAAACGATTACAATACTTCTACGCAATTTAAATGTTTAATGAAACTTAAGTGTTGGTAATAACTGTAGGTAGGCCTTCCAAGTAGGGACGGTAGGCGGAACAAAAATCTGGTAAAGATCGCGAGAAGCTAATGTGAATAGCTCAAAACCAACCAACGGTAAAACCTTTGGGGAAGCCTTTTGTAATATAAATAATAATAATAATATCAGGAGACTCATCATCATCATCATCATCATCATCATCATCATCATCATCATCATCAGCCTATAAGTATTAGTCCACTGCTGGACATAGGCCTCTCCCATTGCACGCCAACGAGCACGATTCGTGGCCACTCTCATGCAGCTCTTGCCAACCATCTTGCGAAGATAGTCACTCCACCTAGTCTGAGGGCCGTCGTTACACTACGTTTGCCGTGACACCAATTGACCACACATCGATAGAGGAGACTATGTCACACCAATTGACCTAGTCCCAAACTAAGCTCTAGGCTTGTACTATGGGTACTAGACAATGATATAAATACTTATATAGAGAAATATATACTTAAATACATAGAAAACATCCATGACTCAGGGACAAATATTTGCGCTCATCACACATATATCTGCCCTTACCGGGATTTGAACCCAGGACCTCTAGCTTCGTAGGCAGGGTCACTACCAACTAGGCTATCGCGTCGTCAAGTTTTGTAGAGATGATGATGAAATGAAACCACTTAAAACTTATTTAACCGGATTTATTTCTTCTCAGTTGGTCCGCTACATTAGGTATACTGGAGAACACCGCCCCGGTCAGCCACTTGTTCACTTACTCTTATTTATTTATAATTTCATGACCATTTTGTCCACCGTCGTATTACTACCATTTTGGCAGGTTTTAACCACAAACATTAAACTTAACACTGTGAAATCTGAAAATTTATTAGCTGTATAATATTAGCTGTATTTTGTTCAAACAGAAGGAGAGCGAGACGAAGAATCCTGCTTCATAGAATACAAATTCATTGATTTACAGTTATCTAACATTAAATTAGTTAACATCTCAGAACTAGTTTACTTCTTTATTGAGTTTCAATCGGGAACCCTCATTATACAGGCTGAACATTCTTAATGGGACAGTATAGGGGATTCTATAATAATACGACATAGTCATTGGTCTGAGGGAGCAATACCTCGAGTTTGGGAAAAACTGCATTTAATGATGGAAAAAACTTAAAGGCACTAGTCTTAGGGAATCGGGATTGGTCATGCTCATCCAGTATATAGCATTTACCTTTTTTCTTATTTTTTGTTAATTCAGGGTTTAGATAGTAAAATTGCAACTGTTACAGCGTGAAAAATTGACAAACATATTCTTACAGTTACAGTATAAATTGCATCATTCCTTTTAAACTTTTAATTATAAAGGTAAAGTGTGAGTCCTATCAATATTATCTCTTATTATGATTTACCTACAAACGTCGCAAGGAACAAAAATTCCTAATTTGAATAATGGGGTCACTTACACCCTAACTTTACACCTATTTAAACACGCCGTCCTGCTGAATCAAACTATCTTTTACCGACACACTACCCCCCACTCTCACTACCCCTTCTCTAAAAATTCCATTACAGGGTTTGGCAGGCTACATGCCTTTTTCGTCTCTTGCCAGGGTTTCGGACCGTTCTGTCTGTTTCCCAAAACATCCTTTCCCAACGAGAGACGTCAATAAAATTGAATGCTTGTTTAGTGACCTGTTGTCTTATTCTTTTGCTATACCAAAGAATGTGACAGCAGCAACTTTAATCAAGCATTTAATTTAACTGACGTCTCTGAGTGCAGCAGTAAATTGAATTCATTTAATTACGAGTACGTTACACGTTCGTGTTTGGGTCACAGTAATGGGAACAGGTGTTTTTAGAAACGAATTATTTAGGAGACGGTAGTGACGGGAAAGGTCTGTTTGGCAACGGATATCAATCCACTCATATCTTTTAGGAAAAGCACATTTTGGGAAACACGTATATCGGAAAACAGATTATTAAGAAAACGGTAGCGACGGAAACGGGTTGTTTTGGGAAACGGTCTGCAGAATGCGGTCTTACCGGTCTTTTTTGAGAGGATACTTTTCAAATCGCCTTTCTTATAAAACATAATATAAATTTTTCGCACAGTTTCACCAGAAGACCACTAAAAGACCCACCGGTTTTATTTTCGCAGTTCTGTTTAAACACTGCACACTCGTCAGCGAACCACTTCACGAGTTTCGTTTTCTTTTCCCTTGCGCAGACGCGTTCGTTGGTCGGATGGCAGTACCTGGCCCTCCAACACCAGTACTCGCTGATCTACAGACACGTGGAAGGTGAAGACTTCAAGAAAGCAAAAAACAGAATAAGTACAGGGTGAATACGGCCGCATTTTTCAATGGCATGAAGGCGGCTTATTTTCCATTTTCGGAAATCCAAAAAGCCTCAGATAACAAAATAAAACGCAACATTCATGGAATTAATGATGTATTTTCACTTTTTTGGAGTAGATTTTGAAGACGAAAAATTTCATTTGTCAATTTCTGGTAATTGCGCACATTTTTCCGGGTCCGATTTCGCGTAATCTGAAATGGTATGTCAAGATTACTTTGTGATAAATCATAATTATTGAGTTAACCTATTTACGTTCCCATATTAAAAACAAAAGGCAGATTTGTCTAAATATACTGCACGATCCACCAAGTTTAAGATGAAGAGCAGGTTAGCTCTCTTTTTTTACAAACCTGACAGATGTCAAGAGAGACAATACAGTGTACAGTTCGAAACTTAAAACGTAACGTAAACCTGAACTTTGATTTTGAACATCTAGTGATAAGAGTGAACACGTCTGCTATCGCATGTTATCACTGACACTAGAGAGCTGTTCATTTAGGGTAATGGATAGGGCTGTGTTTTGGAGTCACCTTACTTGGTTATAGGACCGTAGTAGAACTAACTTATTAAGGTAATAACTAACTAACGAATACCTAGGACTACGAAGCGTTAGGCAAGAGATAAAAGTAGAGATTTGTGGCTCATTTCATAAAATGAGGTGTTGCAGTCGCCTACAAAGAGATGCATCCACTTTGTCATCTTATTGCATTGTAATAAGGTTCAGAAGTGGATACATCTCTAGTCGACTGTACTATTTCTTATCTCAATGTGAGGTTTGACTTTTAATGTTACACTACGAGTACTACAATCATTTATTTCGCACGTTTTCTGAACTACACTAACAATTCGCCGCGGTTGACTAAGTTTTTCTAGCCATACTTATCCAGTTTAAGCATTTGCACAAAGAGTTGCGCTGATATTTCATGATGTATTGTGATGATATTTCATAAAGATGTAAAGTTTGCTAACCATTCAGCAAACACCAACTTTTTTATTCTTAGTTATGTTTTTCTGGTAGTCATTGGTCACGAACCATTTCTGGTAACAGGTTGTATGTACTAAATACTATAGTCAAAGGTATTGATTATTTCTAGAACTTACCAGACTTTTGCATACAGTTGAACTCTAAGATATCGCAAGAGTCAAGAAACCTTCGAGGTTTGCCCTTGGAGTTTACTCCGCATCTCTCTACGCCGTTGTGGACACAGGTTTTGGCTTGGAAACACATCTATGTACAGTCAAAGTAGTCTCATTGTCTCATTATAGTCAACGTTGGAATACCAAATTACTCAATATAATCGCACAGTAAAAGACATACCATTTCAGAATACCTGAGCAGATAATTCAAGCAATTATACAAATAATACTTACTCCGCCAGGACCGGCACTCGTCTCATTGACAACTGCTGCAACAACCGCCATAACTAGAATATAACGTGTTATACTGTTAATAATAATAAAAAAAAATACCAACACGTTTTTGGCTAGCAGAAGGCAAACGGGCACCAGACCTCCTGATGGTAAGTTGGAACTATGACCCACAGACAGTTGCATTCTCACGACTGCAAATGCATTGGATGGAGTGATACTATACTAGTAATTTCACCGGTTGTCTTTGAGGGTTTAATTCCACGACATAACACAACCATACGAACACTGCCACTTGGTGGTACGTTAAAGGATAAGATGGTATTAGTATGAGTATATTCGTCAAGTACTAGGAATACACATACACGATTTCTTGAGGCAGATCTATCTGTCAGGCCACAAAACATCACAAGACTTCAAAGCCCGCGTAATGTGCTAGGTTCCTGCCTGTTCCTATATATAGTTTGCTGCGGGCCTTATATGGTCGTGTTTACTATACTATACAAGTAAAAGAAATCTAGTATGTAAGTACGAGAGTGACGGTTGCTTTAGTCGCCATTAACGACCATGATAAAGGCGACCAAACTCGTTTCGCGAGCTGGACAGCGTATTTGAGACGTAAAACTACGTAAGTTCAAGTTCAAGTTTTGGTCCTTGTATCTGGTGTCAATTAATACATTTTCACCATTGAAATAGTTATAGCATGTTCGCTGAAAATTTCTAATTCATTTTAGGGTACAACTTTGTTGGGTATGTGTGCGTAAGCGCGCCCCTATATTAACCTTGCTTCTAGAATAAACGTCAGTGTGCTGTTAGCTACCGGTTGTTTCACTCTTCCTCTCACGTATCTATCAGTGGCGACGACTACCCTACAGTGTAAAAAAAATAAAAAATAAAAATAGAAACAGTAATGTCTAGTGCAGTTTTTGGCCTTTTGTCTGCGTTTGACCATAACACCCAAACCTGGGAAACGTTCAAGTGTCGGATAACGCAGTGGTACATCGCTAATGACATTACCAAGGACTCCGATCCCGTGGGAGAGAAGAGGCGAGCGATCCTGCTTAGCGCACTCAGTGACAGCTCGTACCGGCTGGCCGCAGACCTCGCTCTGCCCAAGCAGCTGCACGACGTGCCTTACGAAGACATCCTTACGCTTCTGGACAGTCATTTTACTCCGAAGCGGTGCGGGTTCGGCAAGTGCTAGCCCATTTTAATCCAGACGCAACCCTCGTGTTGACGGTGGACGCGTCCCCGACGGGCCTGGCCGCGATTCTGGGTCAGGTGGAGGCTGACGGCTCCGAGCGGCCCATCTCTTTCGCGTCGAGAACTCTTAATGCTGCAGAGAAACGCTACTCGCAGATTCAAAAAGAGGCGACCGCTATTATTTTTGGTGTAAGACGCTACCACCAGTACTTGTACGGCAGGGCGGTCCCGTTTATACTTAGGACCGATCACAAGCCATTGTTATCGATATTCGGGCCTTATCGTGGCATACGGGAAGTTTCAGCTAATAGACTTCAGAGGTATGCTCTGTTTTTAAGCGGTTATAATTATAACATAGAATACGTAAGGAGTGGTGATAATAGTGCGGATTATTTATCTCGCGCTAGCCTGCCCGCGGAGGCGGGGGCGCGGGGCGCGGAGGGGCCGGCGCGCTACGCGGACGCCGGGGCCGCGATACTTGACCGAGCTTCGTACGTGAATTTTGTTGTTGAAGGTAACTTTCCCGTGACATTAGAACAATTACGCGATGAAACAAAAAAAGATATCACGTTAGAAAAAGTAAAAAAATATGTTTTAAGCGGTTGGCCCAAAAAAATGCAGGATAGCAGTTTAAAGCCATATCATTTATGTCGATTGCAACTTTCCATCGAAAATGGATGTCTAATGAGGGGTCACAAAGTTATCATTCCCGAAAAATTAAGAGGTTTAATCTTATCTGAATTGCATCAGTCTCATCTAGGCATCGTAAAAACAAAAGCAGAGGCACGTTCAAGGCTCTGGTTCCCGGGAGTTGACGCGGCGCTCGAGAGCATGATTGGCGCCTGCGATGTGTGCATACTGCATACAGCTGCGCCCGGCGCCGGCGCGCGCGCCGCTCGCGCATTGGCCTCATCCACCGCAGCCATTCTATAGGGTGCACATAGATTTTCTTGGGCCAATTATAGGTCATACATATTTAGTAATAGTCGATGCGTATACGAAGTGGGTTGAAACATATAAGTGCACAACTTCGACCAGTGCTACTATCGATAAAATGTATGAATTCATGTCGAGGTTTGGGGTTCCGCATACTTTGGTTAGTGACAATGGTACATCATTCACTTCGCGGGAGTTTAAAACCTTTTGCTTGATGAACGGAATATCGCATCTGACGTCACCTGCGTACCACCCGGCTAGCAACGGGCAGGCGGAAAGCTACGTCAAGGTCATTAAAAAAGGTATCCGATCAAGTTTACTTAGTGGACACGGAGTACAGGATTCGAATAACAAACTCTTAAAATACATGTTTGATTATAGGAATTCTGTACACTCTACGACAGGGTTTTCGCCTGCCGAGCTAGTCTACGGCCGAAAACTAAGAACGCGGCTTGATCAAATTAATCCGAAAGTGCCCACGCCCTCATCCACGGCTCTTGCTAATGCGGTCAAAAATAATCAGTGTTTGCAGAATAAGTCATTCGGGGGCCGTAACATTCAATATTTTTCACAAAACGAAAGAATATTGTATAAAAAATTTAAAATTAACGGTAAATTCATTTGGTGCAAAGGAACCATTGTTAAAAATTAGGAAAAGTGGTGTATGTAGTTAAGGACGATGATACATTGTTAACCTTAAAAAAACATAAAAACCAAATAATGTTGTATAAAGGTCATGATGGTTGCAATTCCAACAGTTGGGATGTAGATATACAGGTTCAAGATGGGACTATAACGGATACCCAGGATCCTACCAACGTGGAGTCACAATCTGGTACAGGGGAAGGAAGGCAGAACAATTCTGAGCAACTTAATAGTCCCGGACAACTCCAACCACCGACGGCTGTCGAACGCAACTTCAGTCCCACAGGAAGCACTCCTCAGAGTCCGCCCGCGCTATCGGCGCCTGAGCTGTCCGAAGACGACGAAGAGGCCCAGCCCGGCCCGTCCACCGGCCATGCAGTTGCCCCCCAGGTCGAAGAGAAGAGTCCAGTGCCTACTGCCTCCCCTCGCACTAAACGCAACCGACCTAAAGTTAATTATAGACTGTTCTTTTAGGAGTTAAGTTTTGATATTTTGTACTTAAGCTAAGGGGAGGAATGTTGGGTATGTGTGCGTAAGCGCGCCCCTATATTAACCTTGCTTCTAGAATAAACGTCAGTGTGCTATTAGCTACCGGTTGTTTCACTCTTCCTCTCACGTATCTATCAAACTTATTTATAGCAACTTCTGGTGTGATCTTTAGTGGATTTTAAAATAAAGTACCTACACTAAATTAACACTCTATGACCGTCTACAAAACATTAAATGCCTGTTACACAATCGACAAGTAAAGCATATTTGACGGATAAATTGAGCCCTTTGTTTTTTTTACACTTGAAAATTTATAAGGGAGGCCAAGTTTAAATCGCAAATAAATTTACTTGTCGATTATGAAACAGGCCCTTAGCCTGATATCCAAGTTATTCCCAAAAATATCGTAAGTGGTGAGGTATGAGCAATTTGTTGTTTTATCGTTGGTTTTACGGACACCCTGTATACATAATTCCCTAATTTTCTATCACGCAAACCATGTACTTAATATGCAAAATCTTACCTAAAATTACAACGCAAAACATTATTTATGTGTTATTCGCGTCGTACCAACGCCACTCGTTTCACTTCTAAAGGCAAGTACATAGCGCGCATAACCCGGCATTTTAAATCCGATAACGCCAGCTTCTCGAGAATGCCATTATCGAATAATTTGCGTGACAAGTACTTGGAAATGTAATTGGCGAAGATACTGGCTAAGTATTGGTAATTGCTTTAACATTTTGTGACGTTTCGTTAGCTATTCGCAACTTAACCCTGAAGCGCGTCGGTGATTTTAGACTTTCATACCTTTAGCGTAATGGCAATGACGCCGTTGCCACTGACGTCGTGTTATAATGTCGTTCATACTGACGTCATCATTGTTATAAGTAACTAGAGGACATCCCCGACTTTGTACGCGTAGAATAAGACAAGTTTCCCTCTCTTCCCCCCATTTTAACCCCTTAGTGCTCAGCTCACTTACATCATGAAAAGACTCCTGGAATTTCTAGGTATAGTAGTTTCGACTCTGCGTTGGTATGGGGGTCAGTGAGTTAGGTTTGCATTTTATATTATATAGAAGATAGATAGATGAATCCCTGAAAGAAAACAACCGATTTATGAGACTGCGTGAAGGTGGGAAATTTCCTTTTAACAGCTGTAGGTTATTTTACTTATGAAAATATTTTCTTCACCACATTACTCTTCTCTTTACTAAGTATATTTTTCTCTCTACTCTTCTGTTTACTCTACATTGGATTCTAATCTTCTAATTTTCCAAGGTGACAGCATTAAGCAAAAAGTATCCCTACAATTTATGCCGTTCTAAGAGACCCGATTTGACAGCTGTCATCTTAGTACAAAATATATGTTTGAGGTTATATTTTGTACGGCTGTGACAGTTGTCAAATCGGGCCTGTTAGAACGGCAAATCTTTACCTCCGGTTACCAACTACCATTATTCGTACTAACACCTACTATGTAGTAGGTAATTGCAATATTTTGTTATCGCAGTATAACCGGGTCCTTTATTTCTGAAATGTCAGTGAATTCGGTGAAGTTACTAAAAATGATCTATGTTATGCTAACGAATTACCTTTGTCTTAATTTTTGCCACCCAAAGAAGTTTAAAAAAAAACAGAATTGTTTAATGGCTGTAGGTATAGTATTACTATTTTATGGCCTTATAACGAGTCAAAAAAATGTCTCGCTAATTAGTTTTTCAAATTCACATTGTAGATGGATGTGGATGGGGATGAAAATTCAGTTTTCTTCCCGCTGTAGGGATATGGAAATGATTATTTTCTGAACAGGTGAGGCAAATGTACTTGTCCATTGGGAGTACGATAATGTTCAATCACAGCGTTGAAGTTACACCCTTATAGCAATTCAATTGCGCAGTAAAAATCGATATTGGTTTGACGAGTAAAATCAAACACGCATAAAATCATTGTTTATTTTTCACTCATAACTAGTTTTAGTTAAACTACCAAAGGAGGTATTTTGAAATAAATGAGGACAGTTATTAATATTACTAGTACCTATTCCTAATTATTTGAAATCGAAGATACTCACGATGTGTTTTTCTTATTTAGTTACGTACCTACCTATGTGTATTTATTTAATAAATAAATAAATAAATATAAGGGGACAATCTCACACCAAGTGACCTAGTCCCAAACTAAGCTCTAGGCTTGTACTATGGGTACTAGACAACGATATAAATACTTATATAGAGAAATATATACTTAAATACATAGAAAACATCCATGACTCAGGAACAAATATTCGAGCTCATCACACAAATATCTGCCCGTACCGGGATTCGAACCCAGAACCACTAGCTTCGTAGGCAGGGTCACTACCCACTAGACCAGCGCGTCGTCAATTATATTTATTAGTATTTTTAAATTGTTTTATTTAGTTTGCACCACCCGCCTGTTTCTATTGTGTGTTTTAACCACCTCTTCTTTATAAGGTTCTCTGGAAGAGATCGCTATTTAGCGATAAGACCGCCTGCTGCCTCGCTATGCATTTTTTTTTTGTGATTCGTTTCTTGGTGCATGTGCATATTGATGAATGCAGTAAACTTCTTAAAGGTATGTGTTAGAAATAACGTATCATTATCAACCAATCACCATCCACTAATCATTCCGATCTGTGGTAGAATTCTTCTGAATTTGTTATATCTGTCTGACTGTCTTTCTGTCTGTCCGTGTACCTGTCGATCTGTCTCTGTCCGTCCTTACGAGTACACACAACCATATTACGAAGAGTATCGAGCCGATAAATCTAAAAAACATACGTGTAGATGTATTTTGTGAACCACTAAAACGAAATGTGAAAAAATTAACACTAGCTGTCCACGCCCGGCGTCTCCCGGGTGTCTTTATTATCATACAAACCTTAGGAAACATAATTTACGTCATATTCTCAAACCTACTACAAACAAAATTTTATAAAAGAATCGGTCAAGCCGTTTCGGAGGACCTTTGTTACAAACACGAGAGTTTTATATGTATATACGAACATATTTCCACCTATGACCTTTTCACTACCTGTTACTTGACAGCCTTTAGCAGGTTACGATAACTGGAACGGACAGGAAATGCCGACATACAAAGGAGAAAATGTGCTTTAAAATAACAAACAACTGTCGAGGCTACCCTGGTCTTAGCTTAGTAAAATTCTAAGAAACGTCTTGTGAAAGACTTCAGTAGTTGGCATTACAGATAATTCTTGGAATACAATATGAAATTTACCAGGTTAATCAGGGCCTATCTAAAGCCGTACCGGAGATTATATAAAATCACTAGCTTCTTGCACGCGACTTTGCATAGATTTCGATTATCGTTGTTCCCACGGGAACTTTTAAGGAATGAACAGTGGCACATGTATCCTGGGGTGCACATGTATTATAAGGTCTCTCCATTTCAAATTTCATCCAAATGCATACAGTAGCCGCAGCGTGAATAAATGACAACCTAACACACAAACTTTCGCATTTTTACAAGCTTTTATTTAACTTGCAATGTATGTATGTGTGTATGTATGTATGTATGTAAGGGTCAAATCAAATCTTGCAAGCTAAATTGGACCCACTTCCCGGTTTTCGATGAAACTGCAAATTTGCATATGCCTTTAGTTATGATGTCAAGATCGTAGCAAGTGGAAAGAAGTGGTCTCTGCCTACCCATCTGGGAAACAGGCGTGATTTAATGTATGTATGTATGTATGTATGTACAATAATTTAGTACCAGCGAGCTGGTCTGACGATGGAGACTCAGGGTGGCCATGGGTACTCCTAAGTTACACATGATAAACCCGTCGTGTCAAAGCTTGTTAGAATTGTCACTGTGCAAAAAAAAGTGCGGTCGGCCACAAAAACTGGTCCCAAAAATGAAATTCAATCAAACCGTAAGTGTGTCATGCAATTTAAATTGTTTCACTTCAAAGCCAAAGCTTTTCTGTTAAATTGTCATCTCTATCCTTTTCTCTAACCAAAACTCAGGCCCTAGCGAAGATGCATTACGCTGACTACCGTTTCTATTCGTTTCGTTTTTAAACCAATCGTGTCACTGGTAGATCATGTGACTCTTCGTACCTATCATGTTATCTACCAGTGACGCGATTGGTTTAAAAGCAAAACAAATAGAGACGCTAATTAGCGTAATGCATCTTGGCTTGGGTCTCAAAGCTGCTTAAGTATGTCATGGTTATCCCCCAGTTAAGTAAGCTGTTAGTTACCTTAGATTAGAATTAAATCATCGTTTCAATCCTTCGCATCCCATGCTTCTCCACCACTTTTCCAAACTTTTCTTACTCAGTTTTATTTACTTTTCAGTCATCAGTGAATAAATTCCCTATAATGTGCCTTACAAGGGTAGTTAAGAAAACAAACGTCATACTATTTACTTTCCGTCAAAGCTATTGTTCCGTCAAAGAGGAAGTTTATTCAACAAACACACAACAGCGCAGTTCGGGGAGCTCCTACATAAATAGAGTGATGGACGCTCGAAGCTCGAGCCTCATTTGTACTTGAGACCACGGAAGACCAACACCATGGCTTGTAAAATTGCAGGTAAATAATATGTTTATTATATCCCAACCGAAAGACGTAGGTAGTATTTATTCTACTAGGTCTAAACGCTTACACTGCCTTTTTATTTGTTTGTATTATCCCGTTTAAATAATATCTTATGTTGTTTTTGGTACCCTGCCTTTTGACCAAATCATCATTTGACAAACTGTACTTATCATTTTACAAACTTTCATTTCGCAATAACGTGTTTGTTTAAACCATTACATCATATTACAAGGTCATACGGGCTTATTAAATAAGTTAATTGATGTTAGACTTTTGACCACATTAAATTGTAAAATAATACGGCGCGAAGTATCTCTTTGCGAAATGAAAGTTTGTCAAATGATGATTTCGTAAAACAGTGAACCAGTTTTTTTGTTTATAAGATTTGAAACTGCACATGTTAGTAGTCGGGTGGAAGTCAGGAAAAAGTATGATAAAAGCGATAAAGAACCACACAACCGTCTGTTTATCTGCTTTCAGTCATCTTACTCGTCTGTTACTTCGCTCCGTTCGTGGCCAGCCACGGGCCTCCTTCGGAACGGGACAGCGAAGACATCGCCATGGGTAGAAAGGTACTAAAAGTAAACTACATACACGTGTACTGCCGTTTGGGCAAAATATATTTCGCAAATATCACAGTTATTTGATTTGCCAAACCTATCTCTTTTCATTTGGTCAGATTATCATTTAGCAAAATTGTACATACTTACCATATTTCTTTCCGGCTAATTATAGTTCTTTGGATTTCTTTTTACTAAAATTAATCAACAGGCATTTTTTTTACAAATATTTTTAATACAAAAAGCTTTACTTTGCAAATTCAAAGCTAGGTTAAAACTGTGACCACAAGGGAAACGAGTTGCTAGGTTAGGGTTAGGTAAGAGCTTTGTCCAGATGCGTAACGCCACTAACGCCCCATAATACAGATTAGGAGCTCCTTCGACCTTGTTTTACATAAATTGCTTTTAATTGGTCTAAAAGTTGTATCTTATTTTGTATTGAATTCTTCGAGCAATACGGCCTTCCCAGCGGAAGAGAGTCGCCTTAGCTATGAATATTCCAGTCAAATAATACTGTAATTTCTTGCGGGGGGAAATTTGCACACAAACACGGTTCTGCACACCTACATACAAAAAAAAAACAAAATACCGACAAAACTTGCGCACCTCGAGCAAAATTTTCGCCAATACATTAGTAAGCTCATACATACCTTCACGATTGTCCCCCAATGGGGCAGGCAGAGAGTATGGAACACCAGGTGCACTGCTCTAGTCATACATACGCTTACTCTACATTCATCTACCTCTTCATACACTTACGTCGTTTTCGGGTGCTTTTAACGTAAAATATTAAATTGATAAACATCCCAAAATAATGGCGATCCCTAATCCCTACTTTTAGATCTGATATCTCCTAAACGACTCAACCAATTTTTATGAAAGTAATTACATAGCTTTGAAGGTAAAAAAAATCGTGACGGACAAAATTGTGCTAAATAGCATTTCTTCTCTTACGTTACTTAGTATTTATCATAACCGTTTATCGGCGCAGGGACACCGCAATCAGATGGGTCAAAAAGGCGTGGCAAAAATGGGCAGCGCCCCGGTTAACCCGGTAAGAACCGGCTTATTCTAGTAGTAAATATAATTAAATTATGGTCTATCAGAGCCTGTTTTTATCAAGAAACCCGATACCCTTTCTTTTGAATACCCGGTGGGGAAAACTCTGAACGTTTGAGCCAACCTTTGTGTTGCTTCTTGAATTTTTTTTACATTACGGGCATCCTTGTGATATTCGGTTATGGGCGTTTTCACTAAAAAGTCAGTTTTGTCACGAAAATTAGCCATACAATGCGGCCGTCAATATATAGCTAGTTTTCGTCACAAAACTGACAAAGTTAAAGTTCCTTAATTTTAGTACTTAATTGGGTACACTTTTTAGTGAAAACGCCCTTATTACTTATGTTTCCGTGATTTCACAGTAACTTAATCTGTCTACCTGAATGCGTTTTCGATGAATGTAACTGTTGATTCTAACATTTTGTCTAGCTAGACAATGTGACTTAGTTCCAAATCCAGGTCTAGGCTTATGCTATGCTACGAATACTAAACAATGATAAACTTACTTAAATTGACACAAATATTGCCCTTATTAAGAAACGATCATAGAGGCATTTCATCTTAAAGTCGCCGTCAATAGAACTTGTAAAAGATGTAAACAAAACAAAACGAACAAATTCACCATGATTACTCGATAATCACGTACTTTTAAAGATCAAGTAATGATTTATAATCTAGAAAATAATTATTTTCACATTAAGTTTAAGATGAAATAACTATTGATTATACGTTATTTTCGATAATAACACGTTTGGTGAATATTTTGAGGTTATGTGTCAAACAGTACTAATTTGTTTACATCGTTCACAAGTTCTATTGACGGCGACATTAAGATTGCAGTCTTCAGAATGCAGAATGTCTATGGCTCACAAATCCCACTAATCAACATTGGTCTCTCTGCACGTTTGCCTTCTTCAATTCTTCAACCGTAAAAAAAACACTCACACTAACCACGTCATCGTCTATATTTGGTGTTTCAGATGGGAGCGAAATGGTGCAGCATGGCTAAGGTGTGCAACCATGACCGTGTGCCAATCTGCGGGCTCAGCCACGCTGGTGACGTCATGGGGTTCCGAGACCTCTGCGACATGTTTGATTACAACTGCATCAGGAAGAGAAGTTAGTATTTGTCAGCATACCTGTGCTAACTCGGAGCCATTTTAGGGATTTGATATCGATAAAAAAGATGTCGATATACAGGTGCTCATTGAAAATTCTCGATCACTATAGAAAGCCTCTTAACATAATAATAGTATGCGGACGTCATTTCAATCAAAATGGAAATTTCAATAACCAACATCAATGAGAAATCGGCTTTGAATCATTATAAATACTTATTTTAAGAATGCCCCGTAATTGACTGGACGTTGTGAGAACTTTCAGTGATTTAAAGTAAGTAGATATTTTCAACTAGACGGCAAACCTTAATACCGACGAATTTGGAAAAAATATTAATTGTAGGTATATTATGAAAACTATTTTAAAATATACAAATAAATACATGTTTCAATTTGTTTAGTGTTTTTATTTTATATAATATTTATTTATGTTGAATAATATTTAGATGTTGACAGTAACATCGATATATATTTTTGTCGATAAAATGTTTTGCTACCTCACTTTAGTATACGTGCCCCGAGTTTGCAGAGGTAGGTATGTTTTGGGTTTATTATGGGTTAACATGCCACGCAATGGTCAATTCGACAAAAAGAAATATGCTGCCGTTCGATTCAGTTGTTTTTGCAAGGATCAAATGTATGTATAGAACCGACTGCCTTCTGAGTACTGTAAAAGTCTTAAAAGGGAGTCAAAGTCCGACATTCCTACGAATAAGTTTTGAAGGCGGTAAAATTTCCATGGAACCCATGACCAGATCTTAGGGCCTTCTCGAAATCAAAGAATCTCCTCCTTTTCTAACTCGTTTAAATAGTAGCCGATTTTGGGACATTTGTAACTGATCAAACCTTTTTTTTTCAGATTACAAACAAACAAGCTGCCCGGCAGATAAAAACTTCCTGACCGTCTCAAGAAAACCAACCAACGCCTTCTACGATGATTAAATCCGTCGTCCTATTCCCCACCATTATTTATAATCATTATTTATAGTTTATGAACAAAATTATTCCTTTTAATGCTTTATTTTAGATTAATTTTTTGAATAAAATGGTTTGAAACAAAATTGACTTTTATTATTATTATCTAATCAATTTAATTGCAAAGAAGATATTATATTCTAAGAACCTACGACACTAAACCGTCTTCGAAAAGACTACCAGAGGATATACATATATAAAATTACTAATTATATGTGACTAATTATTAATTAGTCTACTAATTATTAATTAATGGGGGAACACGAAATGGCAATGCTGCAATGCAAAAAACCTGACACAGCAGTTAATTTTAGTTATAAGTCCGATGGATGCAGCAGTGATTTTTCTCACACTGAAATTGATGATCTTATAGGTGAGCATTGGTTTTTTGAGGAGATCAATCATACTTGATACTTAAGTACGAGGCGTCGCTTATCATCAGAGATCGGAATAGGTAGAGCTAATTTGCCTAAGCTTGAGGCATATTCATTCATGCGTGAGTGAAATGGGAATACAATATTATTGAATGAAGGTGCATCAAGTTTAGGCAAATTAGCTCTACCTATTCTGATCTTTGCTTATCATGCTGCTGCACCTAGTTAGGCTCATCAGAGGGGCTTGCAGCACTGCATTATCGTATAAAAACGCTCCGCACCGTGCCGCCTCCGCTTTCAGTGCGTGCCTCTCCGCAGACGATACTTTAATTGAAATTTCATTATAATACAAATTGTAGTGTTTAATAACACGTTTAACCAAATCCTAGATATAAAAGGGTTGGAGGACTCAAAGAAACATTTCATAGACCGCACTTCGCAGAATTTTCGTTTAATAGAAAGTTATTTTCTGCTGAACCCATTTTGATTTTAGGTTATCTTGCGATGGTTATAAGTCTAACTTAACCCGATCTTCGGGTTCACCAGAAAATAGCTTTCTGTGAAAGAAAATTCTGCGAAGTGATACCCCGGCCTCTGTAGTAATGTACTATTATTAAAATGAAATACTTAACAAATGTGTACTCCTCTTTTATATACTGTCAACTTAAATAATTGTTGTTGTGCATAAATATGAACAATAATAAAACATTATAAGCTTTGTGTTTAATACCTACTGTAGTACTCGGCCGATAAGAAGTCAATCCTGACGGCTGTCATCGCAGTACAATTTATAACCCATTCTTGGGTTTGAGGTTATAATTTGTAAGTTCTGGAATGACAGGTGTCAGGATTAACTTCTTATCCGCTGGGCACTATAGGACCTAATAGCTTTCAAGCAAAAGTATTACAACACTCACAAACTATTCATTCGGTATCTGTACTAAACCATATGTACTCATGAATAGGACAATATGTATTTAAGCCTTGTTTACCACATAACTTTTTATTAAAGTAAAATTTAATTACATAATAATCCGTACATAATAGTAGTACATACACAGCCAAATGTCAACTGAATGGACCGTATGTAAAATTAAATTATATTTTTTATTAAACCTTTCGCCCTGCCACGCATAGTAACGCTTGATTTTGCGATGCTCAAAGCAAAAACGCGTGTATTATTTCTATTGCCTGTGGCCCAAATATACGTTTCAAGAATTCGGCCCAAATTCGGGCTTAAAACTGTTTAACACCTGAACGCCATTATCAGTAGAGTCAACGCTCTTGCCTCTGAAAAAAAACGGTTAAAGTACGTACTCCAACACAAGTACCTTTAGGCCCTGTTTCACAATCGACGAGCAAAATCTGTCATTTAAAGTTGACTCTCTCCTTGTCTATTTTCAAGTGTAAGAAAGAAAAAGTGCTAAATTTATCTGTCAAACATGCTTCACTTGTCGATTGTGAAACAGGCGGTTAGAGTTTCTCCATTAAGTAAAACAATTACCTTATTATTATTAGATAAACTGTGGCAGAACATTTAACTTCCTAATACAAAACAATTTTCATAACGACATTATCGGCATCCTCCAAAACAATCGACGGAAATTGTAAGCAAACTTAAGCTAATTTTCCCTTGTATTACTGTTTTAGACCAGGAAAATTCCTTTGAAATTACAACACGGCTAATCTAACAGGGACCTTGCTTAATTGACATAAAGTAGATTATTCTACACAAAGCAAAGTAATAATATAAGTCCTGCTTTGTCAATATTGCTGAAGTTCTCGTTGGGTTATATCCGGTAATTGTATTTTGACTTATTACTCAGACGATGTTGAAGGGTACCCGACGCGGCTAATATCAGATAGTCTCATGTATTTCGAAAAGGAACTCTTAGTCCTTATTTATATTCTCGTTTCGGCTGAAACTCATTTAACAGTAGACAAAGGGCAATTGGTAAGTTGCAACTTTTTTACAAACTCCAGCCTTTCCAAGTCCTCCAGTCTTTTGAATCACCGAGACTCATTTTATCGAATGTAACATTTCATCAAAGCTATTTTTAGCTTATGCATGGGTTACATAGGCTAGGTTAGATCAGTGACCACCAAAAGGTTATAAAGACATATTTCACAACAAAATAAGAAAAAACCGTAAAATCATCACCTAAATTTAAATTAATAAGAATATTTAAATTGGCCAGAAATACGGATGATACCAGCGTTTTAAACATACACTCTACACACACACAGTGCCCGGTTGGTTCACGCTTGTTTAGTTTCTTAAATTTTGGAACTCCATTTTAACTTAAGGTTACCTATGAAGGTTTCCGTAAAGTTAAGTGTATTTGTACAGCTTTTGTTAAATCATGAAAATAATTATGTCAGAAAAAAGCCTTTATTTTAATTTATGCTGTGGATTTATTGTTTCAACTGGTTCATCTATGAAACCCTAATCGTCATTTGTCCTAATGCATCGTATGTCCGAATTTTCGTTTATCCTAATGCCTCCGCTTGAGTTCTAAAACTTTTTAGTAATGTTATAATACAACCCTAACTCAACCGAACCGCAGATCTATTAGGGCAAACGAAAATTCGAACAAACAATGTGTTAGGAAAAACCTTGTTAGGAATCCCGAGGGACACCCGATTAAATAAAAATAAAAATAACACTTCTGTCCAGTCCGCTTTGAAGGCGCTATGTGAGCACGCCTACTCCTGTTTCCACGACAAGGTGATTATCTGTGGTAAGTCCGTGAACGAAGCCCGCACATTCATCGACCTCTGCGACATGTTCGAATACTCCTGCGAGTACAGTATGGGTAAGGATAAACTATATTTCAATACTGAAATTTACTATTTTATAACCTTCGACGCCAAAAACGAGCGTATAAGTTTGATCGAGAGAATGTCGTACCAAAGGCACAACATGTTCAATTTAAACCCAATGTAACCACATCTATCCAAAGTTTGAACATTGGGAATGAATATTAGGTTGTGAAATCACGTACGTAAATTGCATTTTTTTTTCTAAAACTCTATATACGGTCACGAACGTTAATTTCTGACCCATTTCTAAAATAATAATACTTTATGTCGTCAATGTCGTTGGAGATGCCAAGTCATTTTGTAACTTATAGGAAATTAAACTGGGTATGTATCATAATGTATTTATAAAGATCAAAATACATAATGGCTCATAATGCATAATGGTGCATAATTTATACTGGTGTTGTTTCTGAAACCATAAACATTACACGGGTACTTTTCTATACAATGACCTTTTAAATAATTCTGAAAATTTCACAGCTGCAGAAATAAAACCGTTATATATTATGAGCCATTATGTATTTTGAACTTTATAAATTATGATATGTTCCCAACTCAACTTTATTGTGCCAGAATAAGGTGGGTCACCAAATTAAGACTTTGACTTTGCATACACACACTCGTAAATACTCATAATAGTACTTTCCACTGCCGTAAGATCATTGTTTAAGCCGTTTTGTAGTGAAAAACGTTGCATCGTACCTACATTATGTAGGTAAGCGATCTAATTGGTCTGACCCCGTCCACACGGAGCTACCAGACTAGTAGGCTAGTTCAGTACTCCAAAACATGGATTTGCTTAATTCAGAATGACCCCATAACCCCAAGCGCCAATAAGTCAAAAAGCGCCTGAATAAAGAACTGGCTGACTGACATGACCATGTCATATAAGCCCACTCCAACTATAGCCGCATTTTTAACATTTCGTTTGCTATACTTACTATGGCTTTATTGGTATTTTTCTTTTGATGTAACTACCTCACTGTGATGATTCTGTATTTTCAGTAAAGAGTTGTGACAGTCTGATTTTAACGAGATGTCGAATTAAAACTGCATAAGTTTGGGTTATTTACAGATGACACTCATTTTAGTTTATTTCAATGTAATGATTTATTGTGTTTTCTCTTAGTTTTCAGGCACGTCAAAGATGATGAATATTGTCCAAACCAAAAGGAACTAGGCTTCGGAGTTGGTTAATGAAATCC
This sequence comes from Acleris laterana, assembly GCA_963966035.1. Lineage (NCBI taxonomy): Eukaryota > Metazoa > Arthropoda > Insecta > Lepidoptera > Tortricidae > Acleris > Acleris laterana. The sequence goes on along the minus strand of OZ014459.1, from coordinate 5,845,301 downwards.
AATTTTAATCGTTAATGTATTTATTTAAAAGATTTAAATAAAGAACTTGTTTCAAAAGGGCAACGTATCATAACGTTATTTTGGCTGCATTCATTATCCGAAATCCTCCTTAATACTTGGGCTTGCAAGTCGCAACGGGAGAGAAATCTAAAATATTAAATAAGTCATTAAAGTAGTTCATTACCTACACCATCCAATGGGATTCTAAAACTTTAGCCGCGCCATAGTAAATGCGTCTGGGAAATGTTCGAATCCGTTCACGAAAACTGCAAGCAAGCTTAACTTCGCACCGATGCGTCTACGTAAGGTTTAGGTACAGTAATCGTGCCAAATTATTTACGCAATTAGAACGTCTCGTGAACGCATTACTTTGGCAGAACTTTCTTTTACTCACTAAACTTCCAATAGCAATTAACTTGGAACATGTGGCACATGTCATCGAATTTGCCATAGCCGAAGTGGTCATCAAACCCGCAAAGGGGGTTCACAGTCCTCTTACAGCTAATGGCTAGGGGGCACCAAGGGCTCTTTGACTGTGGCTTGCTGCTGGGCACCGATACTAGCTTACCATCGAGTGACCGCCGGGTAAACTGCAACGATCAGAAACCTAAAGTATACCGTCAGATCCGCACTTGCATGGTAGACAAGGATTTAAGAAGGAAAATAAAGCAACATTTCTCAGATACGTTTTTATTTTTTGGCACAAAAAAATTTTGAACAACCATTCCTCTCAAAATAAAATTCATATGTTTTTGCAGACTTCAATTATACAGATAAGTAATTTTGGTAATAATGATGTAGAGGAATTGATATTGGCTTGGCCTTGGTTATGAAACATGATCGGAAATTCATGACCAAAATTTTTAATTATTGTTAATGTTAGGGGGAGGCGCTATGGGAACGGTTGGCTGCGGTGCCTGGGGCGCAGGTCTATAACTTTGTTCAACGACCACATTAGGCTGACTGTTACCATTAAACTGATTTCTAGCTAAATTCGTCATCAAATTTCCGTACATCGGAAGTTTCCTACCCAATTTCGTCATCGCACTGTCATTGCTATCTTTACTTATGTATGGTTTTGGTCGTTGTACCTCCATATGCTCTGGCAGTCTTGGCTTGTCGACATGCTTGCCCATATTCTCGACCAGCTGTTTGACAACGTCACTATGCGCCTGGACCATCCTGACGAGCTGTTCCAGCGCCTGTGTATGCTGTATCAACTTTTCTTCAACAAAGTCATCGAAAGCATCATTCGTCTTTTTCGCCTCGCGTTTTTGGATGTTCTGACAAAGCAATAAAATACTTACTAAACTAGAACTCACGATGTTTCAAGGATTCTTGTTATTTCTATATGATATTGTGCATTTGCATTAATTTAAAGCTCACCGAGGGCTCCACGGGGTAGACCAGAATATCTTCCAAAGTTTCCATATATTGATATGTCGGTGATGCCATTAGCATTATCGCAGCAACTAAAAGTAATCAAATATTGTAATTGAAAAAAAAACGTGCAAAAATTTCTCTCAAGAAACGTTATAATTATCCCCAATGCAAATAAAACCACGCATCACATAATATGTTGTTACATATTTTATCTGATGGTAACACAAATTCTGAAATTATTTTCTGTCCTGCGGAATCCTAAAAAATAATCCAATAATGTCGTTTTTTATCAACATAATTATTTCTATACCGTCATCTTTGAATGTAGTAATTCTTAACACGGAATTATGTGTTAACTGTGTCTACTTCCGGTAGAATCCGGGAAAATTTACTATCCCTAAGGGTCTGTTGTTTGATCGGAAGTTTAACTAATCGTTAAAAATCGTAAGTAATGGTTACATTACATCTCAAGGAAATGTGTCAAAAATTTCGATTCGTCTTCGAATTTTAACAATTAGTTGAATCAACTACAGGGGGGTTATTATGACATGGCTATGCAGTTCATTTTACGGCGAGCGTAAAGGACACAGCTATAGCAGTTATATAGCTGTCTGTTTTCTCACTATAAACCGAACAGGCGTAGCTATGTCATAATAACCCCCCTGATCAAACAACGCGCCCTAATTGCTAGGGGTAAATAATAAATTAACAGCGCGTTAATTACGTCACCCAACGGTGGTTTATATTAAGAAGGATAATTCTCCTTGGTTACTGTTAAGATAAAATTATATCTAAGATATTTACCGATGGATAAGAACTCCATGGTGTTCCGTTGACCCCGGCCAAGTAAGTCAGGCATCGAGGCTCGCACCACTTATAGTGTCGGTAATTGTGTAGTACTGGGGGACACGTTTTGATACTTGACTGTTTATTACTTATCAAAGTTATCGATACACTCGTAAGTACCTACTTATGATGGTAGATCGCTTTAGCCTGGCCTTTTTACTGTGCTTTGTACAAGTGTACGGTAAAAAGTACCTACTTTGCTCCCCCCTGGGTAATAAGGCTCCATGTTTATATTGAGGTAATCTGTATTGTAAATCATTATATTGCTTTCATTTACTTCGTAGCTGGATGTATACATTGATTCTATTAAACAAAATTGTCGTCAACCTTGACTTATAAGGTAACAAACGAAATAGTCACTATGGAGCATAGTTACCCATGGGGGAGCAAAGTAGGAACATTTTACGGTACACATTTAACTTCGTTTTTGCATTACAGATTTATTGGTCAAATTACACACGTTTCGTATTTACTCTTTTATGTATTTATAAATACAAAAAAAATATTAAAAGATTACTAATTATGGACTTAAGGTACAACTGTATACAATTTCTAATTTTGATTTCATTTTAGGCGAAATCGTGTGTGTAGTATAACGGTAATTTAATCCAATCTGAATAAAACTAAGTATAAACTAAGCACAATCGCAAATGACTGTCAATCTTACATACCTTAACGTTTGTCATCAACCTTGTCCCATTGTTGTGTGTAGTGCTCCACTACGGTCCAAAACGGTTCTCTACCTTTTGGCAGCAATATACCGTTTTCCAACCATTTCAGACATCCAATAATGGTCGCTGTCATATAAATGAGACAGGATAACGATTCTTCCTTTAATGACATTTCCACAATTCGGAAATCAAATCAAATCGTTTATTTCGGCGCAAAGCGGCTGATAAAATGAAATTGTCGTTGGAATCAATTTATCCTTTATTCTCTATACACGAGTGAAATCGCCTCCAAAAACGTTTAGCTTTAGATACAATATATTGGTAAGACTGAAATATATCTGTATATTTCGGAGAACAACAGATAACACTTATTGTGGAGTTGAGTACAAAGATATGTACCTAAACATTTTTGGACGATATTTCATTGGATTAAGGTTCAAAAGTGTATACATCTTTGTACTCGACCGTACTACGGGCTTATTATGGTCGCGTCTATTGATGTGGATAAACGTGTACATCTGTCACCTTCTGACCAATATGTAAGTGCGAGAATGACGGATGCAATATCCACAGCGATAATGGCTACCATAATACGGGTCCAGAGGAATTTTTTTATTGACGATTGGTGTCCACAGTACAGACAGTTACCTTTTTAAGCTACTTACTACCTTTTTATACTTCACTTACAGAGGTAAAATATGGAGAAAACTAGTTGATGGAGGCTTATCGTTGTGTATATCCTTGGATGGAAGAAGGCAACAACAACAACACGCTACAATTCTCCGAACCTGTACTTCAGCCCACGCTAAATGTATTCTGAATTCAATCAATACCTCCCTCTCAACTCGCATTGAGTTATTTACAGGCGTGCCAGAAAAATAAAAAACCTCGCCTTATATGGGAAACGATATTAACGACGTTCCGAAGGGTCCAAACGCAACCCTATTGCTGTCACTCACGTGTCCATCTGTCGTCTGTCACACAAGTTTAACAGTCAAACCATTGAAGCTCTAGTGTTTAAATTTTCACAGTACAAGCATGTTGATTCAAAACTATTTAAATTGTGTAAAAATATTTTTAAATATAGCTAAAGGGAGGTGTGAAAAATTCATTTACCTAAGGTGACCGAACCAGTAATAGACAACGATCAATGATGGACACTTAATTGTAATTTTACAGAAGATAAGGGTTATGCATTTGTTTTGTCACAATCAATTTAGGACCGCATGAAATTTTAATTAAGACTGAAATGTCCATTTTCTGTGCCTGTCAGCTAAAAGTGTCCATCATTGGTGCCTTCACCCTACCCGTTAATCGATTTTTAAAACTCGTTAAGTAGATAAACAGTGAATTTTTGGTTTTAAAAATATTACAAGACAAAGGATTGAGAAGCCGACAAAGACAGTTGTTTTACAAAAAAATACCAATATATTGATCAATCAGATTTTCGCAGAAGTAACAGTAGGGATGTGGACGGGTACATTTGTCATGGAACCCTACATAAATATTAATAAATATAAAGGGATGATCTCACACAAATTGACCTAATCCCAAAGTAAGCTCTGGGCTTGTACTATGGATACTAGACAATGATATAAATACTTAGAGAAACAAATAATTAAAACATAGAAAACATCCAAGACTCAGAACAGAAACAAATACCCGTACTCATAGTACAAATATTGGCTCGTACCCGGAATCGAACCCGGGACCGCTAGCTTCGTAGGCAGGGTCTCTACCAACTAGGCAATCACGTCGGTCGTCAAAATCAATGTTAGTTCAACACGCATTTGGCCGGAGTTTCATCGTAAGTCTCGTGGCACAGATAAACAAAGAGTTAGTGGCACCCCCATTTAAAGATTTTTATTCCCCAGGTCAGCCTTTAAGTTTATCCAATTAAAATAAGTAATTAAGATCTTCCCACAAAAAGTTTCGCAATGTTGCAAGTTTCACATTGATACATTGTTACCTCTATGACACACATTAAGAGCATAAACTTAGCTGTAAATTGCCACTAATTACGACTTGTTTTATAACGACTGTATACATCGTAAATACATCATTTAATGCCTACGTTTAGTTCGAATCAAATTAAGTCCTGGGAGACTCAAAGGTCAGTTGTTCGCACGTGATTCGAGAGCGTGGGCACCTGTGGGTAATTACTTTGACTATATTTGTTTCTATTTAAACTTTCAGCGCCGCGTTCACTTATTTCTTAGCAAATGGGGTCATGAAAGGTATAAGCTGCCTTCCCACTGAGTTGGAGACGTGTGGAGCAGAACTGTGCCAATATTAATCAATAGCTGTTGCCCGCGATCCGTCCGCGCAGAAAAACAAAACATAGCCTATTTTACTCAGGAATATCGTAGCATTCTAATGGTGAAATAATTTTTCAAATCGGTCCAGTGGTTTCGGTGTCTATTCAATGCAAACATACAAACAAACAATCATGTCTTTCCTTTTTTTTAATATTAATAATTAGTGTGGATAGAAGGCGCATGCGGTCACGTCGAGCGCGCCTTGCACACGTATTTTTTTCTATTGATTAATATTGGCATAGCTCCGCTTCGCTCAGTGGAAAAACAGCCTTAAAGTGCAAATTAGTATTAAATACTTGTTTATCGAGGCGCGGGGACTTATGTGTGTATCAAAAGGACCTAAAAGTATTTAAAAATATGGCAAGAGAAGCCAAACGATCACATAGCTGCTATTTCAAGGCATGAAAACGAAGATAAAACAGCGAGAATTCTAATTTTACGATTGGTTATATAATCCATTTACTTTGTTACTACCGTCGTATCTCTATTATTGTACCCACTTATAAGTTAAGAGTATTTAATTGCAAATAAGATCTACATACATACATAATCTCAAGCCTTCATTCCTGGAATCGGGTAGGAAGAGCTACAGAATTACCAACAACTCTAAAATACTTGTTGATAATTCTACGAGTATAACCACGTCATTTTGCACAACTAGGCTAAACAAATTACCAGTGTTGCAAGCCCATCGCCTGACAGTACCCACTACAAGCCTTTACTACCTTGAGAATTTATTACCTTAGTCGCCTCATACAATATCCACGGGACGACATGGAGTGGCACTCTATTCTAACCTGGCAGTTATTTTCTTCATAATCATTGCATATATTTATTTTTAGGGGATACAATATTTTTTCATTTTTTATTAATATCACATTTTGATACTGGCGCCCAACGTGTGGCTCGGGGAATGGTAAGTCAGACGGAAACCGTTTCCAAGATGTTAATTAGTTCTCTTAAATAATGATTAAACGGATAAATATTTATATTCCCAACAATACAGACAATTTTCAGCAATCGTAGTGCTTTCTAAAATAAGATCAGAATTAAGTAATATTAGTATACAAGCCTGAGATCGCGGCAATAATTTGTTTGGTTGTAAATTATTGTTTTATCCCACGTGCTCGGAAAGGTTTACCTTACTGCTATTGTATTGATATATTTTTTTTTTATATGGCATAGAGATGACAAACGAGCACACAGGCCACCTGATGGTAAGTGGAAACTGTGACCCATAGACATTCGCATTCACAAGACTGTAGAGCAATCCTAAGACTGCAAATGCGTTGCCAACCCTGAGGACTAAGATGGAATGCCTCTATGCTAGTCATTTCACCGGCTGTCTTATCCCCAAACCGGAACACAACAGTGCGAACACTACTGTTTGGCGGTAGGTTAATGGATAAGACGGTGGTAGCGATCCGGACGGACCCTGCACAAGGTCCTACTAGGTGATATTGTTACTGTTAAAATAGCTGGTGAAGTTCTGAGTTCCAGGCACAGGCAAAAGTTTTTATTTACCAACGGCAGCGACCGTGAAAATGTATGAAATTACTTACATTTTGCACCGCGTTTTTTACTTTTTAAAACCATCTTCGTACTAGGATAACGAGGATAACTCCAAAAAGCCAAGCACTCGTGCAATCAAAGGTCTTCCATGTTCATTTTACTTTTTAAAATGTCACAGACTAAAGAGGTTAACCTTTTCGAATAGCTTTTTCAAGGAACTTTATTTTCACTGTTATATCTGGTACTTATAATTTACAAATGATTAAATAACTGCAATATCAAGGATTAAGATCGCTCAGTCCCATCATTGGCACTAAATATGATTTGTAGTCGCTTAGGCCGCGTGATTGAATTAAAGACGTTGATACGCTCTTCTGTTACTAATTGCTGTATAAGAGCTGTCACTCTAACTTTGTTCTGCATTAATGTCGTATATGATATGTAATGCGAGCTGCGTATTAAAAGTAGATATGAGTCATAATGAGGAAATCAGAAGAAACTTTGAATTGCAAAATATGTATCAATTTAGTGGAAATAAGTTACGGCTGGCGTATACACGGTATTAAAATAACAAGAAGTGAAGTACCTTAGATATCGTAGATAGGATATTTTGCTAAAAGAAGACTTTATGTTATTTTTAGAAGTTGATAATACCGCATTCAAAGACTTTCTAAAAATTACTTGCTGGGTCTTGGAATCGAAACGACTTAAATGTAAATCAAATCACCTATATTTTTATGATGCCAATCGATAGAAAAGACAAAAAATAATAATCCTTCTTCTCGGAGGAGTAAAAGGTGACGTAAAAAGCCTATGAGCCTGTACACATCACAACTGCGCGACGCCATACCGTAGTACGCGTCCGCGTGGCACAGTACAGTCGGCCAAAATGTGGTCTACCACCCCACGGTTGAAGTTCATTTGCACGTCATGATACAACAAATATTGTGACAGTGACAAGTGTCAACCGTAGCGATAAATTGACCTCACAGAGACTTTTGTCAATACTGGTAGACCACTTTCTTGGTCGCCCGTACAGTGCATTCGTACTGACGAAGCAATGGATGTGCCGTAATGTGGATAGCCCCATGACTGTTTTTGGATACAGACCAATCCAACGATACATATGTATACACACTGGTGGACAGGGATTGTAACCGGTTACAAATAAACCGGTATTTATTTAGGTTAAACCGGTTAATTATTTGGGTAACGTTCCAACGAATTGGTTACGCTCCCAGGGAGCGAAATGCATTTACCGGTTATAACCGGTTAGAGAGCGCTTCCGTCATTCACCCTTGTCTCGGCTCACACGGAAGGAGCGCTCTCTAACCGGTAAATGCATTTCGCTCCCTGGGAGCGTAACCTTTATTATGGGTTAGGCTCTAATAGTGTGGCTTTAACCGCTACGGAAAATAAACCGGTTTTCAATCCCTGCTGGTGGATACCAATGGCGGCTTAAGAAGGGGCCCGGGCCATTTTTTTTTATAGTATTGGCATAAAACAATACTGGCAGCTGTCACTAATACATTCATACCAACATACATTTTATACCCCCAAAAATCATTGCCCCAATTTTTGGGGCAGTCGGTAATAAGTGTATTCTACTTTAGTATAACTTTGTCTAGGCTCATTCCACGCGGTAAAACCATGTTCCTTTTGACCTGTTATGGTATTGCATTTAACTCAATCACCATACTGTCAAGTACATAAGAGCTATCAAAACGTTGACAATATGGTACCTATTTACTTACTTAAGATGTCAAAGTAAATACTTCAGAGGGCCCAGACAAGATGCATTACGCTAACTTTCGTTTCTCTTCGTTTAGTTTTTAAACCAATCGCGTCAATAGCACATCACGTGACTTTTCGTATCACGTCATCTTCCAGTGACGCGATTGGTTTAGAAACTAAACGAAGAGAAACGCTAGCTAGTGTAGTATATCTTGTCGGGGCCCTCTGGGTTTTTACCCAGTAGAACAAAGCTAGGCGTACATTAAATGTTAACATGGTTCTAGAGAAGTTAGTTTCAATCGTAAGACGCTTTGATATTCAAGCCGAGCAAAGCTAATAAAGTCAGACATAAAGTGGGAGAGAAAATGATTTGCTGCTAGTTCTATATTTTACTTTGCAATAAACTTTATTGCGAAATAACTGTTCACTGGTTATTGCATGCCACACGTTATGATTTTTATATTGAGTGCTTTGAAATAAAAAACTTGTAAAATATATTTTTATATTATGAAGCTGCATAATGATTATTTTGTTTGGTAAGCAAATAGAGTGATGTTGTGAGTCCGTTTGTTTTTAGTGTTAATTTAGTCAACTTTTTTTTATTTCAGCTATTGTGATATATCTATTAAGCAACGTCAATGGGCATAGCGAAACCATTAAAGTAAGTATTACGGTTAAAAAACACGTTTACTGTAACATTGGTAAGTACCTACTTACTTCACTTTAGTTCACGACATAATTATCTCCAAAAAATAACGCTAATTGATTATTGCAATTGCACTCTATTGCACCTTAAAAAAGTAAAAAGCGACCAGCACCTCTCCTGACGCTCAAAAATAAAAAAATAAGTGAGTTACTTTCATAACGATTTGTCTTGAAAAGTTAAATTGGAATTGCCACTGGGAAAACATGGGAATCAAACAAATGAAGCTTAACGGAACTTATGTATCGTCCTATGTACCTATGTATCAAACTTTGAACGCACTCCTTTTTACTTTTCTCTTTCTTTCTTCTATTTCCTCTAGAACGAGGAAGAGTGCAAGATCGCTGACTTGTGTGTGCACGACAAGGTGCCGATGTGCGGCATCGACTCCTGCGGCGAAATGCGGACCTTCATTGACACGTGCGACATGCATGAATTCAACTGCGACAGCAAAAAAGGTAAATGAGACGGGATGAACTAAACAAAAACCTGATATTAAAACTGCCTTCCCTAATTACCTACTTTCAGCAACTCTTCCCAACAATCCCGAACTCTTTGGTAAAGGAGGCGATGGGTGAGATACTCGTCATACAATACACTTGAACGGGTTTTTTTTACAATAGTCAGTTTTAGATCAAAATACGATTTCTTTTTTAAATATTTAAGAAAATTAAATAGCTTAAAAACCAGTGATATTAGAACCAAATGGGACAAAATTATTGCAAATTAGCTCTAGTAAATAGCCCCTTTCAAGGAATGGGTCGAGCTACCGGTTACCCTGTACACTGTGATAGGGAATAAACATGGAATTTTTAAATCGCATTTCACAACAAAATATGAAAATAATAGATACGTAAAATAGATACCTAAAGCCTAAAGCGAGACTAAAATTAAATTAATACGGTTGATACAAGCATTTTAAACTGTTAATTAGATAGCGATTAGATTAAGAGATCCACTGTGAGGTCATGTAACATGGTCAGCCATATAAACTCCATGTTAATTCTGTTTTGCTAGAAATAGATGGGAGAAATATTTGTTGGATTATATCTTGGTTATTTCTATAGCTTCTAAAAATTACTTGTATCAACTGTTTGTTACATGAATCAGGTTTTATTGAAACTGTGGAAATAAAAATGAATATTCCCGATTGTGTCACTGTGTATTAAAAATAAGCTTTGTATTTATATTTGTAGCTTGAAAGTAATCAGTTTTATGTCAATCAGAATAATGTTTTTTTTATCGCGTCACTGTGTCGTTTAATTTAATTCTCGGCACAATGTTAACGCGAATGGCATGAGAAACTATAGTTATACAGGGTGAAATCTAAGTCGTGATTCCAATGATCACCTCTGTGTTCTACCCACGAGTATGAACAACTTTCACTATGGGACCAACTCTGAAATATCGAAAAAAAAATCAGCTGCTTCATACATTTTGGTCGAGTGCGTATTGAACTTTTCTATGATGCAGCTGATTTTTTTTTCGATATTTCAGAGTTGGTCCCATAGTGAAAGTTGTTCATACTCGTGGGTAGAACACAGAGGTGATCATTGGAATCACGACTTAGATTTCACCCTGTATATAAATTATCGTGAAACATCCATACTAAATATTGTAAATGTGAACGTGGGTTTATTATTTTATCCTCCTTTTATAAGGCCACAGTTTTTTTTTGTAGAGGATAGTAAAAAATCCGATAAACTTCTACACGGAGGAGTAAAAGATTACTTACCAATAGTTACAAAGTTTCTTTTTGGTTTTTGCTCTATCTTTTAAAAGGTAAATGCATCAGAACGTCAATTTTGGCGTGATTATAGAGCAAACCCTGTAGAAAAAACCCATATTAAAAAACCGATCAAGTGCGAGCCAGACGGTGCGAAGCCCTCGGTGCGCGCGTCTGACTCACCCTTAACCGCAATGAAACTCTTTGGTCTTTTCTATTTAATATGCCATGTGTTCCAGATTTTAAGCAGCGTCCCATACACGAATGCTGGGTCACATGCAAGCGTGGGCGCTCCTTCAAGAAACCCGAGTTTAACACGGACTGCAACTTAAGCCCTAAAAGTAATAGATTATAAAGGTTGTCAGCTGTTTTATTCAAAATAAAAACGAACTTCACTTGCTAGGCTCTCGGTGTACAGTCGGCCAAGAATGTGGTCTACCGCCCTACGGTTGAAGTTCACTAGCTCGATTATTTCTTGCAATAATGTTATGACGATGAGGTTAATAACCTTAGCGATACTTAGATATCACTGAAACTTTTGTCAAAACTGTATGACCGATTTCTTGGCCGACCGCACGCACCACTTCGCAACGTATCCCTGCGATGATACCAAGGTAGCTCGGTACAACTACACTCCAGTCTATGAGCACTTCGAAGGCGCTTCGGGTTTGTACTTCTCTCTAACTAGCTCTTAATAAGAGTGTATGAGACCGATTGAGAGACAAGTACAAACCCGAAGCACCTTCTAAGAGCTATCGCATTGTACTACTCCTCTTGGGCCTAGCAAGGGCGTCGTCAGCCGATGAACAAGGGAGGGGGGGGGGGTTACTAGATAGATAGAGGATGGAAGAGTATGGCGGCACTTGAATGTCAACATTGACCAAAAATAAAGGCTACACATCTTCGATTCTTTAGGGGAGAGGGGAAAGCAGCCCACCTCCTGCCTCCCCTTTGCATAACGCTAAGTCAGCAATTTTTGAAAATCGTCAGACTTGATAAGGTCGTGGACGTCGTGGTCATCGCTTATATCCATGCATTTCCAGTCGATAGAAGACAGAAATTTTAGGAGTGTTTGAATTTAGGCTAAGCCCAGAGCCAAGATGCATTACGCTCACTAGCGTTTTTATTCGATTCATTTATAAACCCCCGCGTCACTAGTACGTCTTCGTATTACGTCATCTACCAGTGACGCGATTGGTTTAAAAACGAAACGAATAGAAAAGAAACGCTAGTTAGCGTGACGCATCTTGGCTGGGGCTGGAGAATCGTTAGCAGTGTTTGATTTTTAAGCCTACAGACCTGTGATGGTTGTTTTTTGGCTGTGGAGAAGTGTGTGTGAAGAGTGAAGCATCTGTCACTTGTCACTCTCGCGATTACATACTTATCAGAAAGTGACGACCGTTTTATCCACAGCAATAAACTCTACTATCACTAAGTGTATTCCACTAATTAAAATTATGTTGCTTTCGGAATGTCATCATATTGACATGTTTATGACTGCTCTTATTCACTTGACAGTAAAGGGGACCAATTAAAACCAATACGATCATTATGTTGAATGCAGTCAGAAATCAGGTTGTAAGCAAATGTTTTTTTTAATTTAAATATTTGGCTGTTAGGTGTAGCTACGGTTCCCTAGAATAGGTTCTTATTCTGAAGACAGGTGCGGTAAATACCGTCCAACTTTGGTTCGCCTCATGTTTATGGAATACCGAATGATTTAACCGACATGTGTTCATGAAATGTAATGTCGGAAGGTGTCCTTTAGTGCAGAATGCACGGTCAAGGATGACCCACATTAATTGCTATGTTATAGTAAGTGGGATCTGTGACCCATAGAAATTTGCATTCTCAAGACTACAATCTAAAGATTGCAATTGTAGCACCGCAAATGCGTCGCCAACCCTGAGGACTAAGGTGGAATGTTGAGAGAGGGCATCGGTGCCCTAGTAGCTTATGGGTCGTAAGGTATCAAGTTTTTACCCCCGCGGTAACCATGCACCATGCTCTTACGGTGAAAGAAAAGCCTCCTGAAGAAACCTGCTCATTCGGACAGTTGAGTTTGTAAGAGGGTAATTGCAAAAAAGATCCTGTAGGGGTCGAAGTGTATACGGTTATTTTATTGTTATATTTAGGTATAAGGATAAGACAACCGGCTAAATTACTAGCATAAAAGCATTACTTCAGCTTCTCTACAAAGTCAACAACCAAGCTCGGAATCCGGTACTAACGGACTTGTGGAGCAGGAAGGTGATACCAGTTGTTAATCAAGGTGGCAAGGAACCAACTCACAGGCTGAATAAGTTCTTATCCGATTCACCCGGCCTATAAATGCTCACAGATCGGATGTACTCTCGTAGACACTTTTTTACCAATATCGAAAATTAGCCAAATAGATACACAGAGCGAAAGGGAAACATACTGGAAAAAGGCCCAATCTCCAAACACCAATCTCAAGTACCCGAAACTGACTTGCATGTATGACTTGATGTGTGAATGTGAAAGATTTGTCAGGATCGTAGCGGGTGGAAAGAAGTGGTCTCTGCCTACCCCTCTGGGAACAGACGTGATTTAATGTATGAAATTGTCATAAGCGCTCGACGCAACCGACCGGCAGTTTACGACAATTCAATACATTTTCACAAGATGCATCTTGTCTAGGAATAGGGTCCCGTCTATTACTGAAAAAGTCAAGCCTCGTTCAAAGAAACCAGTTTGTCAATCAGCGAGCCTATTGTCTAACGCACTCGCAATCACGATCGTTTTCATTTTGAAAATCGAAGGTTTGTCTGCATACAAAATGAAAACAATTGTTCCCGAAAAACTATAACAGCTGGTACAGATGTAGTGCAAAATGATTTTCCTTCGGGAAAACTCGGATCTCAATCGGAATACGATGGCACCCGAACTGTCAATCAATGATTGTATTAAATGAGTGACGTTTTCATGTCCATTAAAATGGAACTTTATTGTTTAGTGTCAAATGACAAAGTGACAAATGACAGCATTTGTCATTTGACACTAAACAATAAAGTTCCATTTTAATGGACATGAAAACGTCACTCATTTAATACAATCATTGATTGACAGTTCGGGTGCCATCATATTCCGATTGAGATCCGAGTTTTCCCGAAGGAAAATCATTTTGCACTACATCTGTACACTTATACATGTTTACACACACACAAACGCAAGGCCAAACAGATTTTCCTAATGCAAAGTGAAGTGTCGACATTTTAGTAAATATTTATTTGGTAATGTTGTAATTGTAAACAACGGAATCATTGATTGCAAACAAATTTAGCGTATTGCAAGGTTTTAGCGATGTTGTAATAGCAAACTGTTATTATTATTTGGACTTATTATCTAACAGTTGCCTTAAGTGTTGCCTTTGGTGTATCTAGCTAATATTTTAGAATGAAGCAATAAAACAAGTGACGAATACATTGTAACACTACCCTTTATAAACTATTTAACTAGCGACGCACCCTCGCTTCGCTTCGGTTTATGTGAGTTTTCTGTAACACCCGTACATAAAACCGAATTTATTATACGTAAAAACCTTCCTCTTGAATTACTCTATCTATCGAAAAAAAACTGCATCAAAATCCGTTGCGGAGTTTTAAAGATCTAAGCATACATAGGGACAGACAGACAGCGGGAAGTGACTTTGTTTTATAGTATGTAGTGACAAGTATAAAGCGATAAGAAGCAGAATACTCATCAAGTTATTTTCAAAGCTAATTCTAAGATATTAAAGAAAAATAGAGAAACAAGTTATTTCCAGAAATAAAATATATATCATTACTGCATTCAAAGTCAACGTCATGCTGCGTTTCAAAGGATTTCCTTACATTGCACTAACGTAATTTTCTTTTCTCAGATATCGTAGCAAATTATTTCTAACTAAAATAAGATGAAAGAACAAGAAGTTATTTTTCATTATAAACTCTAGCAGGCGTACTTACTTAGTAACCCACGCGTTCTAATTCCGCGCATAATTTATTAAAATGTTTGTTGATTTATTCTGAATCCTTTTTTGTTGTAAATCTCAAGAAATGTATTTTTAAACAAGCAAACAGTGTTAGTCAGACGTGTTTCTGTGTTTCTAACTGTGGCATCGAAACTACGGATGGACTGATACTCGTATGGATCGAACGGCTGTATGTATATCGGATGGTATTTTTTTTTATGCTCTATTTTTTTTGGCAACATATTTTTTGCATAAGTACCAACATTTGTCGGAAATGGTTTGATCGAAATGGTTTTGCATAATATTGTTGGTAGATGGTTTTTTTGTATTTGTTTTGTTCAAATTTGTATGGAATAACGTTATTTTGTCCCTGACTCTGAGGAAAGTCGACGGAGATCGGCTTTGCGGAGCTCCTATTCCGCCTAATTGCGGCGCTTCGCGCCTTGACACAAATCTAACCTAACCTAACCTAACCTATCGATTTGTTGAGCAATTATATGTTTTTAGGACATTGTATGTTATGCTTAATTACAATTTGACCAAACAATATTATAGATTTAGCCCTTTAGTCATTTTACGTTTAGACCAAAAGTGCTTTAGAACAAAAAATATGTATGCGAAAAAATATTTATGCTTAAAAAGAAGTGTGCCATTCAATATTATAACCAAACATTTTCGACCAAAATTTTTTTGCACATAGAGCATGCAAAGGGCACCCGGGTCGAACCCTGTTTTTTTCGGTCTCTATTAAGTAGAGGGGTTTTGTTTATTTCAAAGTTATACATGACCACGCGTTAGCCTAGTTGACAGTGACCCTAACTTCGAAGCTAGCGGTTCCGAATTCTATTCCCCGTATGATCAGATATTTATGAAATGAGCACTAGTATTGGTTCCTGAGTCTTGGATATTTCTTTATATATAAGTAACTACTTATTTATTTCTTTACTAGCTTCTGCCCGCGACGTCTTCCTCGTAGATTTTAATTATCGTTATCCCTCAGCATTTTTTTTAATTTTATGTCTTAAAAACTATACTATGTCCTATTCCAGGACCAAACCTATACATTATGTGTGTCAAGATTCATCCCAATCTGTTCAGTGGTTGAAGCGTGATTGAGTAACTAACATCCAATATTAGCAAACTTCGCAGCCCGTCCATCTTTCTGTCAATCGCATGTAATCTCTTGAACTGTAAAAGGTAAACAGTTTAAATTTACACTGAGTGTATGTCTATTGCCGCTCTAATAACAACAAATAAAAAAACGAATCAATTTAAAATTTAAAGAATGGTACGAGTGCGTGTCCGACTCGCACTTGACCGATGTTTTTTTCACAGCCACAACACACAACGAAATCTCTTTCATTTTATAAGTAAGAAACAAAACAATGGCTACAAACAAAAACCATTCACAATTCTAATTTCAAAACTTATTTAACGGTTCTCACTTACTTTACAAACAAAAGTCACGGTCACGCGCGCTGCTGTACTGTCGCCACTATTATATAGCCTTATGGCTGCTAACCTTCTGTAGAGCTTCCGGGACCGCTAGTCCTCTACCATGCCTACTGGGAATCTTACGAATTTTATCACAAGACACAATGAAGTTTTTTAATTATAAAACCGGACAAGACCATGTCAGACTTAACTGGTATTTACCGTTCATTTCTGGTTTAAACCAAAGTCAAACTCAGACTGTGTACAAATATACTACTAATATACTAGATTCTACCGGTCTAACATTAGGCAAAGTGAACCTAACACATTTAGTTTTCATAGCATTGAGTATCAAATTGTTACTAGTTAACCAATTAAGTTCTTTAGCTAGCGTACTATAATCGACGGATTTTCGGTCTACCTTGAAAATCAATGATGTATCATCAGCAAATAGCACAATATCACAAATGCTATCTACCGTGGGTGGTAAGTCATTAATATAAACCAAAACTAAGAAAGGACCTAATATAGAGCCCTGAGGCACACATTTCTTAACAGCTGCTCCAATGGACTGTGTTTGGTTTACAACCGTTTGTTTCCTATCACTAAGATGATCGTTCATTTTCAAACTCGTCACTAACGAACGACTAAATCATCAATAACTGACGATGAGTGCGACCCTAACAGAGAAAAATCACAAAACCAAATTAAAATGTTGTTTTTGATACCTTAAGACTGGTTCAAGTCTATGACGATTAATTTATTCAGTGAAAACGAGATGAACATAATGCTGATTTGACATTTTAACTACCTCATAAAAATCGCAGATCGAAAGAAATTGACAGACTCTTATGCCTTTGATCGCTGTATGAACCACATTCTCTATTCTCCTAGAGCCGTGTATATTTAAAATTCAAATAAGGGGTGTCCTTGTGCTATATCTCCGCAGTAATCAAGTAAGTGCCTCCGACTGATAATGACATTTTATAGTTCCGCAGTCTAGCGTGGGCGTAGCTTTCTCCTGGCTGACAACTTAGAACACAGACCGCCTGTGATTTTACTTTTACTGAATAATAATAAATTTATTCAGAGTTCAGCGCCTCGTTGGCGGTAAAATCCAAATCGTATTTGACCTGTTATGGTTTTTGACTCGGCCAGCTTTACTGTCAAGTAAATAAGAGCTATCAAAACGTTGACAATACAATACCAGGTCAAAAACGATATGGTTTTTACCGTGTTGAATAGAGGCCCTGTCATCCTACTAATATTAAAAACATACATCGGATTGACGGGAGCAAAAATGTACCACTGCTAGTGATTCATTAAATGTCGACAAAGTTTATCGACATCGATTAAAAGCAATATTTTATCTTCAATATCCTCAGTAATGGCCAAGTTTGATTACCTTTTAATTATCTGCAAAACTCTTTTATTTATACTTATCGCAACTATAAACAACCGGTATCTGACATGACTCTTTGAATGGTTGTTGACATTGACTCTGGTCACTTGTCAACAACCATTAAAAAAACATTGAATAACAAATTCATTCAGTAAAAGTTGTCGATAAACTCGTCGATATTTAATGAATCACTAGCAGTGGTAAATTTTTGCCCTCGTCAAACCGGTGTATGATTATAAATGCGAAAACATGTATGTGTATGTTTGTTACTCCTTCACGCTGCAACGGCTTAACGGATTTGGATGAAATTTGGAATGGAGATAGCTTATATACACTGGAATAACACAGGCTATTTTTTATCCCGAAAAATTTAATAGTTCCCGAGGAACTAACGATAATCGAAATCTAAGCGGACGAAGTCGCGGGCAGAAGCTAGTGTTACATATAAACCTCTCACAGATTTCTGAAGCGAATTTTGTTTACAGTATTTTTAAATATGGTTTTATACCTAGAGGGTGACCAGCGAGTCGTGACACTAGTATTTTATTTCTAATTCATCACATGGCAATAATTTTAGCTATGAAATAAGCTGCACATTATGTCTACCATTCCAGTCGCGTTGCATTTTGTGTTACCACTCGCTAGTAAGGCCTGTCCCAGACTCTCTAGATAAATACTAACTGCAAGTTAAAGTTATCCCTTTCCGTTTCTTCGCCATATAAAAGGATAGGATAGAGCTACAATTTATCTGTCAGATTTGAATATGTTATACGCAGGCTTAGCCAAGATGCAAACTCTGTTAACGATTTTATTCACTGCTAAGCTAACGTACAGTCAGCTGCAGAGATAAGTATACCCTCCTGCAAACAAGTTTCCTATGCAGGGGGGTATACTTATCTCTGCAGCTGACTGTACCTACCTATGGAGTTGACACAAGCGATCGCGGTGGTCGGTCATCAATCTCATACATTTTATCGATTTTAATATTTATCTAACGTAGTGTTATGCATCTTGACAGACTTGACCCCTGGAATATTATTCCCTTAAAAACGGTGGTCGGTCATTCGGACGAGTGAACATTGAACGCGCCACACACCGGCGTGATTAAGTAGTCCCGTCAGAGCGCACAAAACAGATTTAGCGTGTGCATTCTCAATTAGGCAGCCTTATACGTTCGATTTTATCGACAGAAGCCCTGCTGCCGGCAGGTACCTTTAATTTCAGATGCTTTTCGGATAAAGACCAATCTTACGATACCTCGCATTTCAAAATCCATCATGCCTTTTATGGTTATGTCACTACTAGCATACATCGCAATTTTCGGTGCGGGAATGATTTGGGAAAGAATAGAGATAAACAGATAGGTTAGTCTGAGAAAAAATATATTATACCTAATGAATAACTTCCTCTCTGCGAATTGTATACACTCTATGATATAGTTTTATTTTAATTAATTTAACTTTTACTTTACTGTGTGCGCACGTATTTTTGCTCGCGATGTGAACCGGCGAATAAATAAATAAGTACGATGACATCTAACGTTGTTAAGTGTAAAAATTGCAACATAGTGATATGTGAAGTGCTGGCTTTTATTCAAAATAAAATAAAAGTAATGGATGAAGAGAGTATTGTGAGAATTTGCACCTCTGCTTTCACAGCGAAGGAAATTAGCAGTGCTAAAACTCTGCTATTTGACTCGGTGAAGACCAACAAGCGCTTGATATCTAGAAAAAGAGACGGTAAATCGGAGCGTGAAATTGACGATATAATCGGACTTCTAAAGGAGATCGAGCCTGATCTCGTTCCGATTTTTGTTGCCAGAGACTTACAGAGATTGCCACCGGTCACTTTCGATCACATAGATGTGACAAAGCTCTTAAAGGATATCGTTATAATACAAAGCGATTTGAAGTGGATAAAAGATAATTACGCATCGAATGAACAAGTAAATAAAATGAAATTCGAATTAGAAAATCTGATGGCGGCGTCAATAGTAAATAATTTTGATTATAACGTCAACACTAGAAAAAGAGGCGCACATACTGTGTTAAGTAGTTATAATTGCGACAGTGGCCCTATGGGCCCCTATCGCATTATCAAGAATTTCCGTTGAAGGATAATGCAAACTTATCACAACAGGTAGATGAGTCATCGTTACAACGGTCGTTTGAAAAACTTATAAATTGCGAAGAGGGTACCTGCGCTCCACCCGCACCTACGGCAGAAAAACGGGTGACGATTTTAACAAAGGGCACCGAGACCGCCAATGCAGAGATTGAGCAGGGGGTCCAGACAAGACGCACACGCCGTTGTCGTTTTTCTGTTCTATCGTCTTGAAATGTATGGGATCACAAATTGATCACGTGGTTTATCGAAGAGAATAGAAAAGTACCTAGCCAACATTATACTTTTCGTTTTTCGTAAATATTTTGAAACGAACAGAAAAACGCTCAGAGCTGTCACATTGACAAAATCCGTACAAACTGCTAGTCAAGTGGCACTTTTGACGTGCATTCTGTTCTGTATTCTACAGTAAAATGTAGAAAACTATTCTCTCGCCAAAGACTTGCAGAAAAGCGCTCGGCGCTCAAGAGAATAATCAAAATGGCGATTTTTGAATCAGCTGTGCGTGAGTTGTTATTATTCAAGCGGTGATAAATCAAGTTTTTGAATTGTTATTTTCCAAATGATGTATTCTTTGTGACTTTTGTGAGCTGCAAACAATGAAAAGTGTTTAATTAAAGTATCCGAATCGTCGTGGTCGTCCGAATCAAGACCATATTAGAAGTGCCGAAGCTTTCTTGTGAGAAAGATTTCCTACACATGAATTACTCTGCTACAATAATGTAACAGTATAACAACTTTGGACTCAGGTACCCTGGCTGCAAGAGTACCTGCAAAGGGTAGTTCTATTCGAAGTAAAGGTAAGGATGATGTGAATTACGGTAAGCACCTGACTAGGACTCACAAGAATAACAACCTAAATAAACATGTAGCTACTTATTTAATAAATGGTTATTTTTGCAGGTTCCGTGTATTTGACATGGTGTGTGGCCAGGGATATGACCAACGGAAAATGGTTGTCATGCAGCACCTAGGTAACTAGTAATGCAAGCACTCAACCAACTAAGACATGGATGTTGTGACCGCAAACAAAGTCGATTGTTAATTTGCTAAGCATCAGTGAGAGGTAGGTACCTAGGTATATCTTCTTTCAACACTGAATACTTTCTCTGTAAGCGCACTGTTTCCCTTGATATGGTGATGAATGTTATGGTGACGTCATGAAATGAAAATTTATTATGACATACCTACTTAATTAAGGTTAGGGCCTTCTAGAAAACCATTTATTATAAATACATACTTATAAGTATTATGAGGTCCCACATTCCCATTAATTAGTCTCTTATATGATGTGCTTTATATCTTGGTAGGTATAACCCATAGAATTTTAAACTTATGATAAACCTGATTGTTGTGCTATTCCATTTACACAAGTTTGAATCTGCTGTTCTAGTTGCACTTTCTAAACTAGGTTCAAGCTACTGCAGGTCATTGATTTTAAAAATGTTACTTAGGTAGGTACTCTTTTATTTTTCCACTAGGTATATCCAAATTTTGGACTCTCTTGTTTGTTATAGTGTAATTTAGTCAGATTGTTGTTTAGAAAATACTGTATACCTACCTAAATAAGTTTATTCAAAGCCATGTCCGTCTAATATAAAAATAAATAAAGCCTCAAGATTAGTTTAGTCGTTCTGGCGTGAATGAGTAACTAACATCCAAACTTTCACATTTATATAATATAAGTGAGAAGTAAGATACTATCTACTACAAACCAAGTTCATAAAAGTTCCATCCACCTTTGCTTGAAAAAGTTACCTACTGAGTTTGCTTGTTTTTTTTACATTACAGGCAATCCAGAGTACTCAGGGGCCATGGATTATGACTATAATGAGGCTCATTTTGGGAGCCGCATCAAGCAGGGAGAATGACAATGATTTGCATGGGGAGTGTTTCAACATTGTTGGAATCAATTATGATATACTTACCTGAAAAACTGCTCTTAGTTATTATTTTGAATAACATTTTGTTAAAATCTAATTAAAGCTTTAACTCATGAAGTTGTCATGAAAACCAATAACATTTGCATGGCAACAAATGTAATACTTAAGTGAGTTAATGGTGTTTCTTACGAAATAAAAGACTTAAATTATTGAATATGGATTTAATTTCTTCCTTTTTATTTCTTATGTGCAATAACTAGAATGAACAATGTCTGGGTAAGTAACATAGGTACATATCTATTTACAAGAGCTGCCATAAATGGAAACACATGTGATTGCTGATTGTATAAGTCCTGTCTTCTTAAATGCAGTTGAAACATCAATCCCAATAAGTACCTATTTGAACTAAACACACATGTACCTAGGTTTATTTCACCCATTCAATCCATTTGTGGCAGCTTTAGAGAATCGACCAAATGAACAAATGGAGTCAATACATTAAATAGTTCCATGATTTGTTTTTATATTCAATTTGGCAGTGATTTTGTTACCAAACTATTACAAAGACTTAAGTATACAGAACTATAATTATACATAACTATAGGCCGTCTAAAATTCCAAACAAGGATGTTAATAGGAGTGCCTACATATAACTGTCCTTGTTTCCAGATTACTTAACTTGAAAATCAATTCATTACAAATATTTGCCCTAACGAGGATCGAAACCGGGGCTGCTAGCTTTGTAGGCAGAGGATCAACTAGGCTAACCTCGCTTTCTGGTGATTTCATTGTTGTATCTACTTATATCACATAACGGACCGAACCGGTGCTCAAAATATGATGACGCACCGTAAATTTAGCGACGTATCTTATGCGTGACATCAACACCGGTGCTCAAAATACGCATGTTGGATGCGTCAGATTTTGGTTCAGAGAAATTTGGCCAGGATGTAGCTCTTTACGCGTGCTGACACGCAGACTTGCTCAGGCTTGGAGTCCAGCTTAAGGTGAGGCCAGCAAGGGTGCCCCGCTACCTGCACTAGCTTTGGCAAGTTGGATCTGGATATGAACTCTGTAAAAAGTCAAATATAATTTGAATTATACAAATTTCCTAAAGATTAACTTTTGTCATAAAAATAGTATTCTTCAACTTTCGTGCTATGATTATGTCGATACTAGCTTCTGCCCGCGACTTCGTCCGCGTAGATATCGATTTACGTCATTCCCTCGGGAACTTTTAATTTTCTGGGATGAAATGTAGCCTATGTGTTAAGGGCTATTCCCAGTTGTCCACAACCCTATTGTCCACACTGGGAAAAAAAATCCCAGTACTTCACACCCTCGAAATTATGTAGACATTTCACACTAATTAATTTGACTGAACTGTGTTAGTTTAATATCTACTAAAGTACATAAATAAAAACTAACTAAAAACTTGTCCACAGTGTGGACAAAGGGGTGTCGACAACTGTGAATAGCCCTGTGTTAATCCAGGGTATAAGTTATTTCCATTCCAAATTAAATCCAAATCCGTCCAGCCATTGCAGCGTGAAGGAGTAACAAACACACACAAACTTTCGCATTCATAATATTAGTAGGATAAGTACCTAATGATATTTTATTTATATACCAGGTGGCCCGTGAGTTGATAACAAAAACATATTTTCAATACCAACTATGTGCTATTGCACTGTAGCTCTTTTTAAAATTATAATAATAAATACATTATTACTAGAATGATTAAAAACTTAAGTGCTAAAATTATAAGTTTCATACTAAAAAATATTATTTAATAAATATTAAGGGATAATCTCACACAAATTGTCCTTTTGTCCTTTTATATCAGGGAGAAATAGACAATCTCACAGGCCACCTTATGATCTGAGACCCATAAACATTTGAATTCTCAAGGCTATGACTTCAAGACTGCAATCCCAGGCTTGTACTATGGGTACTAGACAATTATAAACTAACTTGTAAAGAGAAATACATACTAATATACATAAAAAATATCAAACATACTCACCTACACACACTAAACTCCATTTAGCACAATGGTGGTCATGTTGCCACTTCATTTTCATTATCAACATATTCATAGCATAACTGCATTACTTATGTGATGACTGTTGGCATGTGTTCCAAATTTCACAGGAATGTTAAAATTCAAATGAATAATGTTCAAACTTCAAACATACAATTTTCAATATCTTGCCACACTGTAGCTACTCAGTCTTGTATACCTACAAATATTTTTGGTTGTTGTTAGTAGTTTTTGCATCTGAAAGATAAAAAGCTTATTATTCGCTGTTCATAACAATGGCTTATAATTAAAGAGCTTGCTAGTTTATACAAATCTTGATACAAAATGAAAGTAGATAAGGGGAAAAGGGGTTCTCTTTGGCTACAAGTTTTTTTTTTATGAATGCCATATTAATTTATTATGAAATTTCTAGTAACATTCTTACACAAATAGAATTACTTACTCTTTACTATGGATAGGTACTTTTATAGAAAACCTAGCAACTAGCCCGCGTCTTTGTCTTTACTAAGTTTATAATTGTTTATGAAAACGTAATACCTGAGTGTAGCCTAAGTGCAAAATAAAAATTACAAACCTTCATAAATAAATTAAAAGTATTTTAATTTATGCAAACCAACATCCAAACAGATTATGTACAGATGTAGTAGGTAATCATATGCCAACATGTCTTGCTGAATCTTGCTATTTTAGTCAACTTTTAGTACCCACCAGTAAGCTAATTAACAAACAAGACAAAGTTATCCTAGAACGATTGTTTACTACATCTGTAGCAATATTACAAACTAGGTATTTAGAGATTAGAAATAGAGAGTTTAAGCACGTACCTAAAAACATCTAAACCTACGTAGTATGTAGGTTATAGTAATCCTTCTGTAGACACAGTTTTACTTAGCTTGTGATATCACAACAGTAATTCGTCGAAGTGTTTTTCGCCCTGAATAGGCCCTTTTTTGCCCTTATTAGTATCAAAGACCCGCCCGTTACTTTGCTTATTGTCTAAAACATGTTAAACATCAAAACTATAGACGCAAGACGATACTTTAACTAAAAGAAATATAAAAATAATTATTTACAAGCCGAAATTATAACTTCATTATAACCTGCAAATAAACTTTTGACAGTTGATGTAAACTTGACACAGCGACACTTGACGTTTCAATTTGCGCGAAGCATAGACAATTTAAGGCTAAATCATCATTATAGCGCACATTGAGGAGATCGTAGAATCGACAGCACGTTTTTCTGTTCTAACTCCTTTTGTCTAACATATTTTGGACGCTAACGCCTAGGCGTCCAATTTTATAGAAAGGAAAACGCCTGGAAGCGTTGGCATCTTGTCTGGACCCCCAGAGCAGCGTTAAAGGCGCGGCGCTTGTGTGCGAGCGCGAAGGAGAATCGGCGCCCGAGTCACCGATAGATAACTTGGCCGGTACCACGAAACCACGACGGAGGAAACGACCCGGTACCAAGTTACCAGTAAAGGCAGTTGAAATTGTAGACAATGGAGTCAACTGTGAAATATTGGAGCGGCCGACAAATTATGATAATACAAAAAAGACAATGGCAGAAGTTGCCCGTAGTGGAGGTGATTGGAAGCCTGAAAAACCCTTGTAAGACTGGACTGAAGTACGGAGAAAAAGGTTTAAAAATCGCTTCGTTCCAAAAATTGGAAAGGCACAAAATGACCATCATTTGAAATTTAGAGCGGCGGATAATAATATAAAGTTGTTTATTTCAAATGTTCACAAGGAAACATTAGAAAGTGACATAGTGGATTACATTTTTAAGAAGACCCAAATAACAGTATCATTAGAAAAAGTCTTAATGAAGAGGGAAAAAGGCCATAACTCTTTTAAATTTTATGTGCCGTACCGTAAGTTATTCCTCTTTCTGGATGACAACCTATGGCCAGATGGTATATCTTTTCGGCGATTTGTGTCTTTTCGGGATAAACAGAGTGGCATCACGTTGCCAGCTCAGTAGTTAAGCGTAAACAATGCCATTAATGGATACTTCAGTCAAGTTAGTTACTTTTAATTGTAAGTCTGTTAAGCGTTCTGTTGACGGGATTAGAGCACTATGCAAAATGTCAGACATTATAGCACTTCAGGAAACGTGGCTATTGCCGCATGACCTCGGTTTTCTAGAAGAAATCGACAGTGACTTTGCGAGCACGGGCACATCTGCGGTGGATCTATCAGATGGAATTCTTAAAGGCCGGCCTCATGGAGGCGTTGCCCTTTTATGGAAAAAGAGTTTATTTCAGAGTGTGTGTGTAATACAGTGTTCTAACCCGAGGGTTGCGGCAATCAAAATCTTGTTGCAAGATAGATCAGTGTTAGTATTTAGTATATACATGCCTATAAATGCAAGTGATAATTTACCGGAATTTACAAACTGTTTAAGCTCTGTTAGTGCTATAATAAGTGAGTATGATGTGGAATCGGTCTACGTTTTGGGAGACTATAATGCTCATCCTGGCGAGTTATTTTTTAAAGAACTTTCGGAGTTTTGTTTGGAGCAAAGTTGGAAATGTGCGGACGTTTTACAGTTGAATAACGTATCGGAAACATACACGTATATATCTGATGCTCACGGCAGTGCTAGGTGGTTGGATCATTGCGTCGTCACGGCGGCGGCAGCACAAACAGTGCTTGATTCATTTGTTAAATATGACGTGTACTGGTCTGACCACTTTCCGTTATTTTTGTTATGTAATTTCAAAATGATAAGACCTAAAACTGTTTCTACTCATATAACGTGTAATAAAGTAATTTGGGGGGAAAGAACGAAAGATCAAATTGAATACTATACTGAAATTTGTAACAGTAAGCTTAGGGAAATACATTTCCCGGCGGATTTCCAAAAATGCTGCCATCAGTCTTGTGATGACGAAAAGCATAAAAACATAATAAATAACTTGTATACTGACATTGTGACCTCGTTGAGTCAGGCGGCCCTTAATGCACATCATAAAGCAAAATATAAACCGCGCTGCATTGCGGGGTGGAATAAACATGTGTCAGAAGCGCATTGTGAGGCGAGACTCTGTTTTGTGATGTGGGTTAGGGGTGGTAAACCTAAATGGGGTCCTCTATATGAAGATATGGTAAAAAGTAGGAACATATTTAAGGGTAGGCTTAAATGGTGCCAAAACCATCAAGAACAAGTAAAAATGGACATTCTAGCTTCTAAACATGCTACAGGGGACTTTAAAAGTTTTTGGAAGTGCACTAAAAAACTAAGTGGAAAACTCTCCACACCTGTTAGTGTCGATGGCACTGCCGAGCCGAAACAGATAGCCAATATGTTTGCTGAACACTTTAGAGTGCAATCGCCGTTAGGAGGGCCGTTGCTGAGTGCTAAGGACCGTCATGTTCAATACAAGTCAAGAGTTAGTGCTGGAGAGATTGCTTTTATTATAAAAAAAATGAAAAAGGGAAAATCTCCAGGACATGATGGGCTTGGCACTGAGCACCTGCAACATGCGGGACTACATTTGTCTCGGGTTCTAGTACTTTTATTTAATGTTTGTATATGTCACTCTTACGTACCACCCGAGATGATGCGAACACTTGTAGTGCCAATTGTAAAAAATAGAACAGGTGACGCGTCCGACAAGTCGAACTACAGGCCTATATCATTGGCGACTATACTGGCAAAAGTATTTGACAGTGTGCTTAACTCGCAGTTGGATAAACACTTAACCTTGCACGACGCTCAGTTTGGCTTCCGAGCGGGGCTTTCCACTGAAAGTGCCATTCTCAGTCTTAAGCACACGGTCAAATATTACACAGATAGAAAAACGCCGGTATACGCTTGTTTTTTAGATCTCTCGAAGGCGTTTGACCTTGTCGCTTACGACATCCTGTGGCAAAAGTTAGTGGAGGCTGGAGTGCCAACGGACCTGATCAGTGTGTTTCAGTATTGGTACGGCAACCAGGTGAACCAGGTCAAGTGGGCCGGGACGCTCTCTGAGCCGTACGGTTTGGAGTGTGGAGTGAGGCAGGGGGGGCTAACGTCACCGAGCCTCTTCAACCTGTACATGAATGCGCTCATTGAGGGACTCAGCAACACGCGTGTGGGGTGTTACATTGACGGTATCAGTGTCAACAATATCAGTTACGCCGATGACATGGTGTTGCTGGCTCCCTCAGTGTGCGCACTCAGGGAGCTCCTAGCCCTATGCGAGGCCTACGCTGTTTCGCATGGATTGCTTTACAATGTGAAAAAGAGTGAACTCATGGTTTTTAAGGCCGGTAACAAGTGTCCTGCCGAAGTTCCCCCTGTTACCTTGAGCGGAACTGCGCTCACTAGAGTCAAGCAGTTTAAATACCTGGGACATTATGTTACCGATGACCTTAGGGATGATGTAGACATGGAAAGGGAACGCAGAGCATTGTCGGTTAGGGCTAATATGTTGACCCGTAGATTCGCTAGGTGTTCAGACGCGGTAAAAATCACCTTATTCAAAGCGTACTGTACATCTATGTACTCGGGTAGTCTTTGGGTCAAGTATACCCAAAAATCGCACAGTGCTCTGCGGGTCCAATTTAATAACAGCTTCAGGGCGCTGTTACGGCTACCCCGATTCTGCAGTGCCTCTGCCATGTTTACGGAGGCCCGAGTGGATGGCTTCCATGCGATCCTGCGGAAAAAAGTGGCATCCCTCCTAGGTAGAATGAGGGGTAGCAGTAACAGCATCCTGAAGATGATTGCGGGCAGGTTTGATTGTCCCTTAGTAGTGGGTCTAATCAGACTAGTAAAATCAAATTTAGATTTTAAGTTTTAAGTAGAATAATTTTTAAATTTTTAAATTACTTTTAGTGTTTTTATGTTTGGTATGTGTCGTAAAATCGCATTTGTAATTGTAATTGTAATTTGTAACTAACCCGATATGGATCTCGTTGTCCGAAATAAAAGTATTTTGATTTGATTTGATTTGATTTACTACCAAGCCTTATAAGATAATAATTATAATAACTAGACAAAAAGCACGGCCTAACAATATGTGTTTAATCTAATGCCAATCTAGACGTCCGATATCTATGAACTATTTGCTACTTATTTAAAGTAGGGGCTTAACTGAAGAGGTTGATAATGACTGACCATTATAATATATGTTTATGTATGATTTATTCAAGAATAGTTTACTCGTGAACTTTGCTTTATCTGTGGGTCATTTTTACATTCATTCAATAATTTGAAATATTCAAGTAAGGATAATTAATCAGAAAACAAACAAACGAAAGAACTTACAAAAACACTTAAAACTACACTAATCTAACAAACCGCTACCAGTGGGCATTGTTCCTAAAATGCTGGCAGCATTGCCACGTTGAATGGCAATGCTTAATCTTTGTGCCAAGTACAGACCAGCATTTTTGTCACGTGATGCGTCGATCAGGCGCTTTGATAAATTTTTAAAAATACGGTGTGCTCCTGGTCCCCACGGTCCTAAAGTTTCGACCCCAAAAGGCTCAAATATGTAACTTCTATCAAGTTGACTGTATTTGCGCCTTTTGAGGGTCTCCGCTGATTCCGCCGCGAAACCAGCCCTAGTACTTGTTCCGGGAAGATGTGACGGCGCAAGGGTGTCCACGCAAGTGGCATCCCAAACCAACGGCCTGCCCAACTTCCACGGAACAAGAGTCATCCCATCAGGTCTTTTACCATCATCGCGCATGAGGCCATTTGGTTCCAAAATAGCCGCGCAATTGGCGGTGGTAAAAGCCCGACGGAGGACATCATTAATGCTGGAGTGACGGGAAAATCTACCAGCACTTCGCGTACAGCATAGACCGTGGTGACCAAGCCGATCGACGCTAGCGCCACACTGGCAGCGGTGAGGAGCACAATATTGTGCACCCAAGCGGAGTGAGGTTGCAACTCTAAATGTTGATGAATCTAACAAGGTTCCTGTGTTCGGCGATGGAAGCGTCTGTAGCCACAAACCCGATTCCCACACTCCGACCGCTAGGAGACGGGCACGATCTGCGGAGCCGTTGCACGTTTGTAAAAGTTGATTCCGTACTTGCTCGCAGATCGGTCCGTCCCACAGCCTCTGAGAAGAAAGAGTTTTTGGGAGCTCAGAGTTTGGACAAGCCAAAACCCATGTGTCTTGGGCCTCGTTAAAATGTGGTATGAAATAATTTGAAAAAGATTTGGAAAGAATTTTTGCAATTAAATTTTGAGTACTATGTACTGAGGACAGAAACGCGGGCAAAGCGATTCCAGAAACCGACCTGATGCCTAAACCACCGGATCGCACAGGAAGTGAGGCCTGTAACCACTCTCGTTCATCTAAATTTATGTTTAAAATCGAAGCCAAAGTATTTTTTATGATGCTGTCAATTCTGTGTAATAGATCTGTATGCTTCCAGAGTTGACAACAGCGAGTATAATATGTAAATTTAGGAACAAAAAGACAAAAACGAATAATTGTAAAAGCCATGTGTGTGTTAATTTTCGATAAGCGGTCTGAACATTGCAAAAATTATTGAATTTTCTCTTCGAAAAAAGGAGGTATAGATTCATCAAGAATAGGAGAGGCCAGTAAACGAAGTGAAGATCTGTTTACATTTTTAATATCGGGGGTCAAACAATTAAATTTTTGTATTACAGGTTCTTTAGCCACAAAATCATCCGAAATAAATAGTTCACACTTTGTAAAATTTAGTTCCAGACCAATTACACGAAACTCGGCTATTAAAAGAGCGAGATCGTTAAAAACTGTATTAACATCTCCACCTAAAGTCCCATCATCCAAGTACCACACGTTGAACTTTGATTGCAGGCGTTGGATAATGGGGTGTATGGCGAGACTAAAAACAGCCGGTCCGAGAGGATCCCCTTGTTGGCACCCTACTGCTGAAGAAATTTCGTTGCCATTGTATGTTAATTTTGATGCGGTACCGTAACATTGCCAAAGAAAATCGTAAACATTTGGAATTTTGTCCTTAACTTGCGTTAGTAGGGCTCCTCTATCCACAGAATTAAAAGCATTTATTCAAGTATGTTTTTTAAATGAATTATTCATAAGGTAGAAACTAGCTAGAGTATATTCTTTTTTTAAGGCAATACCTACTATTTTTGTAATGTCAATCATTCTTGCACCGAAAATTGCGATGTATGCACTACAGTCAGACTTTACTATATAACCGCATATGAACAGTCAAGTAAATCAAACGATGTACCTTTTTCGCTCTTGTCACAATGTGAATAAGACATAAAATCGTCTCTTTCAGTTTCAGTTTTTGTTAACTCGAAAATCATTACCTTTCACATAGTTAAACAAAAATCACCTGTTTTTTATCTCTGCCTTCTAGTCCAATATGAATTGTGTCGTGATATTTAACGAACGATGTAGTCAGCGACGTATAGTTAATTTCTATCAATCTATTACCGACAGGAAGCCAATTACGGTAGTCTATTAATCTCCACAATTAGGTCACGTTGCCTTGCTATCTATCGATGGCCATTGTCATTTCCGTAGATAGAATAGACGACTAAATAGGTAGAACAAACGTATTAATGTACAGTCAACCAATTTGATGCCTAGGCCACTATGGACTTTGTCAGTGTGACGTTGTAAACCAATTGATAGGATGTCTCTTACGAATAGAAACACTTCATTTACCTATCCTCGCTTAGCTTAGCTCTGGTGGAAACAGCTCAGCGGAGCGAGGTTTTTGTATGTACAAAAGAAGGGAAAGATGTGTGTGAGGAATGTGTTGCGAGGAGTGTGTTGCTTGCGAGGGATCTGTCGCGAGCAACTGGTGCTAGCCATGCAGAGCATTCATGCAGCGCAGAGTCAAGTACCAAAGCTATGCAGGCTTATTGCCTGACGCACTCGCAATCGCCATCGTTTTCATTTTGACAGTGCGAAGGCGAGTCCGCATACAAAAAGAAAACAATTGTTCCACTTTGAAGTCAATTGCGATTGTGAGTGCGTTAGGCAATAGGCTAGCTGTTCACCTCGTTTTGACATTGGAAGGTTCATGCACTCGCCTCCGGTCTATCTGCATGAATACTAGTTCACTTCCGGAACTTGTTTAGCTTGGCAGGTGATGAATGACCCGTATAATATAATGGTCGCCTTTATCGGGCTTGATAAGATAAAGCATCCGTCACTCTTGCACTTGCATACTCGTGAGAAAGTGACAGTGGTTTTTTCTACGTCTATCCACATCGATAAACGCGACCATAATAGGCCCGCGGAGGTT
This sequence comes from Acleris laterana, assembly GCA_963966035.1. NCBI lineage: Eukaryota > Metazoa > Arthropoda > Insecta > Lepidoptera > Tortricidae > Acleris > Acleris laterana. The sequence goes on along the minus strand of OZ014459.1, from coordinate 5,813,323 downwards.
TTGTCTTAAACAACATACTTACCTACTTTTTAATTCATTATTGCAGCATTAACAGGTAAATACTGCCCACCTAAGAAAAAAGGGCGGATGTCTCATCAAACTGCGTATGTCTAAGTAACCTTATTACTTAAGACAGGGAGTTAAGTTTGCTCTATCAAATGGTGCATGCGTCCTTTTTATTTAAAAGGGCAGAATAGTATTTGCCCGCGCGAAAATATATGATACCGTTATTATATATCGTAATTATACCGTAACTATACCGTATGGTACTTAAGGCTGCCGTCCCTCCAAACAAGGCCGCTAACTGCAAAGCAACCGCATAAGCATTTTAAATTGAACAAATATTCGTGCTCATCACACAAATATCTGCCTTTACCGGGATTTGAACCCACGACCGCTAGCTTCGTAGGCAGGGTCACTACCAACTAGGCCTGCGCATCGTCAGGTGTAAAGGTTTTTTTTTGGCGTGGTATAAATCATTCGTTTCCGAGTCGGATTTGCACGCAACTGGTTTTTTAATTTTCGCTATACTTAATTACAGAATCATACGCCCATACTCTATAACTTTCTGGCGATAAATTGCTTACACAAGAGCTATGGCAACCCATGAAATGAGTAATTTATAGCCAGGAAAAGATTTAAACTTGCCTTAGTTGGTACAAACATGTGAGGGTTCGTATAACCAAATGAATAGCTTATTTGTATTTCAGATTCCTTTGTTAATCGGTTTCTCTGTGATTCATATTCTACTGCCTTCTGAACAACATTATTTAGCGGACGACGTAAGTAACGTACCGTAAGTTAACGTTTGGAACTGTACCTTTACCATGAGTTACAATTACCGTACTCGTTCGCTAGCGAGTCAAATCTCTATCCCTCGCAGACCTCGCAAGTACTCTTATAGAGTGCAAGAAACCGAGCATTCGACTCGCTAGCGAGTACGGTAATTGTAACTCATAGTAATGGTACTGAAGTCTAGAAAGCTGTCAAGTTGTGTCTCAAACTACTCGTCGCTCACTTTTTTATTGTGAGAGTAAAAGCAAATGTAAAAGAAAAGCGAACAGAGAGATAGCGCGCGTAAATAATATGCATTTTACAGCCACCATGTTGATTTATACTTGTCCCATTAGTCTTACAGAGTAGTCTTACTATTGGGAATTTCCTTCCCAATAGACTTACTAGTGAACCAACTGACTACAAAAAAGAAACATTAATTTACACTTTACTTTATTATATTATTATGAACACATGCTACTGAGGTCGACGGAGCTCCGCTCAGCGGAGCTCCTATTTCTGGGTGGTTTAGTAAAAATGGACCTAACTTATTGGGAAGGAAATTCCCAGCAGTTCAACTGGTAAAACTACTCGGTAAGACTACTGTAATTATTGTAATTATTGTAATTATTGTTATTATTGGGTTTATTCTTCTACTTACTTTACACATCCCTTACGCATTACAATAGCTCTGGGACTCTACTCGGGCTAAACCCAAAACCATGGTTGATTCATGCCAATTTAAAGCTGATTTTACATACATACATACAATCACGCCTCTTTCCCGTGGGATTAGGAAGAGATCACTTCCTTTTACTTACTACGATCCAGACCAACTTCCCTCGCTTCCTCCACTCATAAGTGTCTTCATACACGTGCGTCGGTTTAGAGTCTCCTGACCTGGCCCTTTCTTAAAAACGCCCTGATCTGATCATGGAACATTCGCCTTGGTCTTCCCCTTCAAACCTTCCCACTTACTCTTGCCTCATATATCTGTTTATTAGCTAATTTTAGTCTGTAGAAAAATGAAAATTGAATATTAAGTATTCTTACCTTCCTATAGACCTATTGGGATACAACGTGCTACAAGGCGAGGTCGTGTAACCACACCTATGTAAAAGTGTGCGGAAAGGACCCTGATATTGACGAACCGCGAATTTTCCTGGACGAGTGCGATCAATTGGAGTTCAACTGCGACTCTAAACGAAGTTAGTATGCATACACCCTGTTCCTTAAAAAACCCCATTGGAACGCATACTTTTCTTATATTATTTTGGTATAAATTGTTGTTTTTTTACCAGCCTTCATAAAAAATGAAGGTTAGGTAGATAGCCCCGATATAGTAGTGACCCCGTCTTTCATCTCTTAAATGGCTCTACCGATTCTCATGTAACCTAGCTAAGGACCACAGCTAGAAAACCTGCTTTCAAATAAAAAAAACCGCATCCCATTTGGTTCACCGGATTACGAGCTACGGTGGCACAGACACACACACGTAGCGGTCAAACTTATAACTCCCCTCTTTTTGCGTCAGGGGCTAAAAATCAAATAACAAACTTATCCCCTGTATAAAATGTAGCTATAATTGAAACAAGGCCGTTAATCTTTAATTAGATCAAGTCTCAAATTGATTTTGTCCTGTAATGGCTGATTTTCAAAATTTCTCAGTCAAATAACCGAAATTCTATGAATGACTTTCAGCCAAAACGTTTTCTTCCTAAAATGTCTAAATGTTGAAGTATATGTTTCCATTCAAAGAGTAATATTATGTTGATAGAAATACCGATTATCATGATTCTTGCTTGGCGGTAGTTAGTTCTAACCTAACCTAGCCTAATACTATACTGGCCCACAAAACTATGTAGGGTGCAGTGTTCAACAATGGAACACCAAAAATTCAGAGTCTCATATTTCTCTCATTTTTGCAAACATGGATTCCGTTTTTAAGAGGAAGGTAGTCTATTTAAGTAGGTGTAATGTGACATTAATTGTTTCCTTAAAAACGCAGACATATTACCAATAATAAGGATTTAAAAAAAAATGAGAATTGTTTCATTGTGTACACCCATATGTACACAATGACACTCCTTGTGTCCAATAATGAAACGCGGTTATGATTATTCACTTATATTGGCAAAAATACAAAAATCGCAAATAGGCATTAGCTAATTTAACAGGCAATAACGTCTTGCATTCAACAATTCGTATGTTATCAATAATGTCTTATAATTATTTTATTTAACAATATTAAAGTTTTGTCAGTCGCACTACAACAAAAATCTAGTTACTTATAACAAGAAATAACGATTTACAGTCAACAGTTTTAGGCCATAATGTCTAAAATTCTTTAGAAACATACCGACTTAAAGTTTAATCAGTCTCAAAACTACAAAAATCACAAATACGAGGTAATACGACTCTTTACCTGAATCAACCGTGTCCAACAATGAAACGCGGTTATTAATATAGATTTATATTGGCAAAAATACCAAAATCACAAATAGGCATTAGGTAATTCAACAGGTAATAACATCTTACAATCAACAATTCGTATATTAGCAATAATGTCTTATAATATTTTTTTTAACATTGTTTCATTGTGTCCTCCTATGAATTGTGTCATTGTTGGACACCGAGGGTATTTTAGAATAACCTTGAAATATAACCTACTAAAATCGAACAATTTAATAGGTAATCTAGTCCACGTGAATCTATGATGCATGTACATAGCAACTTAATACTGAGGGAAATGAATATCACTATAGTATTTACGTGAAAAAACAAATAAAACTGAGAAAAATACTTACTTTTTTGACCAAAAAACCGAAAAAGCTCCGCAGACACGTCCTTTCACAAGTGGCGAGCACGAAAACTGGGGAGGAGCGGGGGGTGTACGAGGCCTTTAGGACGAGGCGTACTGCACTATCTGGCAACGTCGCATTACAGAAATAGTACGCAGTTTCATTGTGTACGACTGTTTCATTGTTGAACACTCGACCCTACTATCACACTTTCATTTAAATTTTCATGAAAAGTGTAATACTTAGTTTTGCGGGCCAGTGTATTTTTGATCGTGCGCTTAATTTTAAATATAAAAAAAGTTACACTTCAAAAACGGCAATTTTATAACGTTCTATTAATTTCCAGATTATACGGTTACGAAGTACGACAACTGCGCCTCCGGTTGTCCTGTACAAAAACCGTGTCCACCATGCGATAAGGTGTTGAGAAATCGTGTTGACAACACTCATACATTAAAACATAATAATAAATTCGCTCAATATCATGGTACTATGCCAGCAAGAGAACTGAATTCAAGGAACATGAACTACAAAGTCCCAAAAATGTCACATAAAAGGCAATACCAGCCCAAACCCTCAAGCAGGCCTCCGCCCAAGACTGCCCAGCGCACTGTAACCTTCGAGTTGAAGAGAGAAACTATGTGGTATAATGGCAAAATGGGATATCGAATATACAAAGGGATAAGAAAAGCATAGGCAACACATAGTGCAAAATATAATATCATAACATAAATAACTTTCATTTAAAAGGGTAAGGGATTTTTATCTTAAAAGGTCGTATTTATCTTGCTTTCTCAGTTGGCTTATTGATGGGTACTGAAGCTAATTGAGAAAGCGAGATGAATACAACTTGTTGGACAAAAAACTATGGGAAAGGATTATTCACTACATCTGTACCTATTTTAGTAGCAATGAGAATAGGTTATTAATTGTACTGTGATCACAGGTGACAGGATTGACTTCTTAACGGCGCAGAGCACCATAGTCGCATGGGTTGGTTAGTCACATGCTCTTACATTCAGAGGTTGTAGCCACAAGCCCTACGCAGGACCTATGTTTTTATTTATTTTGGCTTTAGTAGGTACTATAATACATACTCAACACTTTTTCTGCCGATAACATGGCTTGCAAAAGTAATGGCATCCCATAAACGATTATTTAATAGCCACGAAATGATTTAAGTAAATTGCCTTAGTTTGTGAAAACACGTGAACGTTAATGTAACCAAATAAATAGCATGTTAGTATTCCAAATCGCTTTCTCTATTGGGTTTTTTGTGATTTATATTCCACTGCCTTCTGATTCCGAACCACATTATCAGGAAGAGGTATTGACGGATTATCACGATAACCACCCTTGGTGCGTAAGTATCGTAACATGAGTTAAGCAACTTACTTTACTTACTTACTAGGTATATTCCATACTAATGTTAAATGCAAAAGTGTGTCTGTCTGTGTGTTACCTCTTCACGCTTAAACCGCTCAACCGATTTAGGTGATTTTTGATGCAAAGACAGTTTGAATCCTGGAAAAGGACATAGGATAGTTTTTTTCCTAAAATTCATCCCCTAAGGGGGTGAAATAGGGGGTGAAAAAGCTACGATATAAAGGAGTTCCACGTGGACGGAGTCTGGCAAGATTAGACTGGCAAGGTCATAACTATATTCCGAGTCCATATTGACTCATATAAAATTGGTCTTTAGAATTTTTATACAAATAACGATTTGTGACTATACTTATCATTACTCCGAAAAATTTTGCTCATACTTTTTTGTACATACTTTTTTAAGTCATAATCATCGCAACTCATAATACCTTTTTTCAAAAAAACTGATACTTTTTTTAGATTTTTATAAATCTAACCTAACCTAACCTAATTTTATCTACACGAAAGATACTTAAGAAATTCTGAAAAGTGTACGGTTCCATAAATATTGGCGTTATAAGTTCAGATAATTATAAGTTCCGATCATAAGTATTAAAAAAAAATTAAGAGTATGAAGAGTGAGTTATATGAGATACATTTTCGGAGTTCCAATAATCTAATTTGCAATTTTATATGAACTTTGGCGCACCCCTATATTCCTCATTAATGCACATTTACAGCCGCGACAGTAAAAAAAAAACTTCTTACTTAATTCTTTTAATTGAGCTTAAATGCTATAAGTTTACTTTAAGATATGGCATGAAGAGAACGATAGTGACTCAATTATTTTTTTTGTAAATTGAGTTAAATACGTTAAACAAATTTAAAAAGCATGTTCTTCAGTTAGCTCAAGCAAAAACTGACGAATTTGGGCTAGAAAGGGACAAACGTAGAATTTGTGTCTCTTTCATTACCGCGTCTCTCGCCATTGCAATGATGACGAATTAATTATTGCGACATCATGTACTTAATTTCAATAAAAGCAGTATCGTTACATCATGTCTAATGAGGTAAGCTCTATCAATGGATTTTAAAGTGATTGATGTCCTTTGTGAGAATTGTGAGTCATTTTACCATTGAAATTTTTGCTATTTGGTCTGACTTAAAACAAGTTGAGCCATTTTTACATTTTAAGCTGTGCCTACACCAATGACTCTTTAGTATTCCACACCACTCTGCAACGGTAGACGACATGGTGGAGTGAGTCCGTCAGAAGGTTGGATGCAGTCTGACGGTATTCCAGCTGCGGTCGCTTCGCTCTGTGCACTTCAGTTCGTAGGTATTTAGTACGCGTGCCGCGGGTTATGCTGGGGACCGTCGAGTGTCCTGACTTCTGGCCGAAAAGTGTCGTGTTCCGGTTGTTTTGGGGCAACCTACCGGCAGCGAGCATGACACCAATTTTGGCAAAACAGGACCATGCTGTTCTGTCACCTCGGTGTTAGTTTTAAGTTCTATACCTATTGTTAAGTATGTTAATCTATGATGAAAAATGTCGAAAAATTAGAATATTTAATATGTAGAGGCCAATTCCACAGAAAATTTTATACTAGGTTTTTATTTAATTTTAGTTAATTGCTTTCACATCTGTTAAGGTGTATTTTGCCAATGTCAAGTTATTTATAGACACTCCCACAGACTTACTAGAGCAATAAGTCCGTGGATATCACACGCGAAGACAATTGTTCGGTAAAAGAGAATTTTCTCCAATGGACTAAACAGAAGCACATGGGGTTAGGCTAAGACACTAACTAGAGTTAAAATGACAGTTGTCGTATGAATCTGACGAATACTGGCTCGAGTTAGTGTCGTAATCCGGTGTTAAATTTCTGTGCAAGTGGCCCTACGTATGTATTTATATTTCGCAAAAAAGTGTTGTTCCTCAGCATGGCTATCGTGACATAAAATCGCCGGAATGATATACCTAGGGCATGGGATAATACACGTGTGCTTTGTAAAATAATTCATGTATGGAAGTAACCTCCGATCTTACAGTCATTCGATTGTCAGCTTAATTATGATGAACTTTTTATATTTTCGTTAGGCAATACGCTATCTGGGCCAAGAGACTCGCTTCTACGTAGTTATTATTTATTATTATGTGCCACTGACTTCTTCGACTTAGTGCACAGTTTTTTATACATCGAATGATAATTCGAAATTCAGAGGGAGATCAAGGTCTCGCTGGACGCAGTCCCTAAGGAACTGTCACTTTTACTTCTTCGAGTGTAAGAATTCGTTCCACTCAAGTCTACGGACTGCTCAAGAGAACTTTATTCATCCTACGGGAATACAAAATAAAAGATGTATCTAAAAGTTTATTATGCTAACTTCTCCACCTTTCAATCTTACATAATTATTTAGTATCATGCATGACCTTTTATTATAGAAAATATAATTATTGCCAACTGAAAGATTTACCCCAACAGATTGCTAGTCTTTTTTATTTTTTTTAATTTATTTGGATCAACAAACAGTCACAACAAGGAATTAAATTACAAAAACAAACTTAAAGAATTAGATAACATTTGTGTGACCAACACCGTTAACCACAATTACATATTTGATGAGCTTTTCGGATTACAGTGCCTATACTAAAATATATTTTTTATATAAGTAGTATACTATACCAACCCTCCCATTCACAAACGGGCGCTTCCCAAAAAAAAAAAAAAAAAAAAAAAAAAAAAAGTGCACATTGCTAAGGACAAAAATTAAGAAAATCTAACCTCTCCGCCGCGTCACGAAAATTACCTATACTTTTTGTAAGCTTAACTTTCGCGACGCAACGGAAAAGCCAAACCCCCTCAACTTCCGTCCCCAACCACACACCTTTTATGGAAAACGCCCAAGCGCGCGCGATAGTTAAAGTATGCTGTAAACATGTTTTGGCCTAATTCTTCATTGCGAAATTTTGATTTGACAGAAAGTGATAAAACATACATTAACCAAAACCTACTCTTATGAATAAGAGGGTACATCCATAGGAAGTTACACGAGTAACGTAAGAAAAATACTGTATCTTGCTTCTCGCTTACATAATCGCACTAGGTACGACGCGACGCTTACAATTAGTGGCTCGCGAGCAAAATCAGTGCGCGAGCACATGCAGACTACGTACTGGGGTGTGATTCTCTCAAGAAGCAAAGGTGAACGAATGGACGAGTGATCTTCAAGCGGCGAGATTAAGTAGTCCGGTCAGTGCGAACAAAACACATTTTAGCGCGTGCATTTTCAATTTAGCAGCATGGTTCCTGCCGATGGATCGAACGTATAAGGCTGCTTAATTGAAAATGCACGCGCTAAAATGTGTTTTGTTCGCACTGACCGGACTACTTAATCTCGCCGCTTGGAGATCACTCGTCCATTCGTTCACCTTTGCTTCTTGAGAGAATCACACCCCAGCACGCGCGATCGCGCTCATGGGCTTACGAGCGCACGCACGCCAACGCACAATACACAAACACACACACATGGACACAGAGCTAAAACTAAGTACGTATTTATTTTTATAATGGTAAAACTATACATAGTGATGGGCTAGACTAGTAGTTCAAGTACAATTATCTTTTTCAATTTTATCTTTAAGCACGTCTAATATTTGGTTCCTATAAATATGCGCATTAGTAACAAAGATATCTGTTTTACAAAATACAACATTATACGAGTCGACGAGCCTGCGCATAGGGGCCCGCTCACCGGCATGAGTGCGGCAACGAGCAGTCACGAACAAGCGGTGAGGGCGCCCCTTGCGCTGCTTTCCATAGGGCACTTTGAAACACAGTTTGTTGTTAAGTTCAATACAGTCGTAACGATTGTTACAGAGGCAGTGCAGTACCATCGCCTCTAACATTAGGCGTCTTGAAATCAGATCCAAAAGATGATATTTTTTTAATAAATTACAGTATGATAACCGGTTACGGAAACAACGGTATTGCATGGTACGGAGAAACTTCTTTTGTACCGCCTCGATAGCGTCTGAGTACTTTTTATAATAAGGGTTCCATATTACAGCAGCGTGTTCTAGTTGAGAACGAACAAGGGTCTTAAATAAATATAAATAAGTAGTGGGGCGCTTAAATTCAGTGCTAGCACGCATCACTAAGCCGTACATTCTGAACGCTTTACTTATGATATTATTAATGTGCAAATCAAGGTGTAGTTTTGAGTCCAATGTTATTCCAAGATCCCGAATAGACTGAACTATTTCTAATTTAGTGTTACATAAAAAGTAAGGATTGTTTATGACTTGTCGTTTTTTTGTGAATTTAATAGTTTTACATTTGTCAAGGTTTAATAAAAGCTTATTTTTAGAACAGTATTTTGAGAAGCGAGTCAAGTCCTCTTGAAATTTGTTGCAATCTATGTCAGAACGAACGGTGTGATATATTTTTAAGTCTTCAGAAACATATAGTAATAAAAGAAAGGAAAACATAGTCTACGCACTCTATTTGAGGCTTCCTCTTGTCCCTAGCTTGACAGAGACAGAATTACTGATTTACGTGGATAGATATCACATTTTGAATTTACCCCAGCTTCGAGTTCACTAAGAACGCGCTAGAGGGACATCCAGTCTGGTGTCGAGTCCCATAGGTCTGGTGTTAGTCAGTAATGTAGTTATTTATACGCGTGACGAGGTGTGAAGTATAATCCGCCATAATATATTCTGAAAAAAAACCACCCGACGTCGACGACGTCTTACGGTTCCAAAGATAGGATGGACGGACGGACGGATATCGTAGGCATATTCATAGGGTTCCGTTGAATTACCCCTCGGGTACGGAGCCTTAAAAATATCATATGGGTTTACACTTTACATGTAGTGAGTAAATGATCTTTTGATTAGCTTATAGAGAAAGCAAAACGAAAAAAAAACTTGAACGAAAAACGATGTCAGATAGTTAAATAAATAAATAAAGACATGTGTTTGAGAAAAGCATTATAATTATGCTTCAGCGGAAACGGGGATTGCTTGGCCTGTACTGCCTTGTCCGGCGATCCCCTATGTTGCGGGCCTCCGCAATAACGTATTTATTCACTTGTAAAACAATCTACTGTTTGTGACCTAGTAGCATTGAAACATTCAAACATTAGTATTTAAATAAGTACGTACTACCCGAATAAAAATGATTGTAAAAAGGTAAGTTTTTTTGCAGTACCAGGACATAGAGTGTGGCAACGCAAAGGTATGTAACCACAGCCGTAGAAAGGTATGCGGTACGATATGGTTGGGTACACGCAAACCAGCAAGCCTGTATCGTCTTTTTCTGGACGAGTGCGACAGAATAGAGTTCAACTGCGACATGAACCCTCGTTGGAAATATGGACGACATCACTTATACCTTTGTTAGTATTTACTGGAACCAAATCCCCTTTAGTAAAAAAACCGTTAGTAGTATCAATTACCGTAACCCCAACGCAAAGGAAAAGAAAAAATCTTAAAAATAACATTTTGTTGGAAAACAAAGCAATCTTTAATAAACTGACACCGTAAAAGTAAAAAATATTATTTTTCTAATTTCGAAGTTTTTACTTTTGAACTGTGCTAGGGTTCGGACCCTACAAACGTTTTTTTGCCTTCATTAAGTGTAATCTGACTAATAGGGTTTTTAATTTTTGACACATTTAAATTTTTAATGAAGTTTATTGAATTCTTGGTTCTACTTATCTAAAAGACCAAGCTTCAAATTTTTAATTTAGTTGGTATTAATTATTAATTAGGATTGCACACTTTCACAACTTTTTGAAAAAAATGTGTTGGTAATTCTGTAGCTCAGCATACCCCATTCTGAGAATGAAGGCGAGATTTTATGTATGTATGTACGTGTACAATTCTCCAAAATCGCAACAGGCTGAAAAAATGGTGATGATGGTCAATATTAAATATAATATATATACGAATTAGAATTATTTAGTTCATTTGCTGTTAAAGAAAGCTGATTAAATTTTCTTTAAGACCCTTTTAACGAAATTAACGAATAATTAGCAGTTTGTTTATTTTTTCAATGCATTTAACATAGGTAATCTGAGTTTTGTCTTCCGGCAAGGTTCACACTGAACGGTGTTAAAAAATTTATAAAAACCTGTAGAGCCACTTTCTCAAAAAAGCTGCGAAGTTATTATTAAGTATATCCAACAAAGACTGAATTCCATCACACTATCGAATTAAAAAAAACGCTTTACGTCCGTTTAAATTCAAGTTAACTGATTTTGAATGTTTTAAAAGACAATTTACTTATAACAACTTCGCTGCCATAATCAATAATCTCAATTGCGATTTAATGTAAGAATTTCCAGACATTTTTTTAAGAAAGCAATACAGGTTTTGATAAAAAAATGTACACGTTACGATTTCAAACTTACCGGAAGAAAAACTCATATTCCTAAACTTTAAATAACCACTAATTATTTATTTATTTCATTATTAGAATCTTATAGCAAATTTAATCATCTTTCTTTCGCTGCAAACGAAACTGAAAAATTCTAATAACTGTGATCGTGGCATCGAAGCATTTCCAAAATGTTGAAAAGTGGAGATATCTCGTTTTCGTGCGACTTTTACTAAACAAGAAGATGTAGTGACTAAGATTGAAAAGGGCATGCTTCGATGGTTCGGTCATTTGAAAAGGATGCAAGAAAGAAGATTGACGAAAGAGATAAAAGTGAGTGGACGGGTCGGAAGGGGCCGCCCTAGGCGTACTTTTTCGAGTCAAATCGGAGAAATACTGGAAAAGGGCCGAATCTTAAGTACCCAAAACCGACGTGCGTGCATGACTCGATGTATGAATGTGGAAGAAGCGAAATAAATTTGTCAAGATCGTAGCAAATGGAAAGAAGTGGTCTCCGCCTACCCCTTTGGGAAACGCGTGATTTAATGTATGTATGTATGTATGATTTATCATATCTTCAACTTTTAGGTCATTTGGGACTAGGCTGATAGTGATAAGGTTCTCAGGAGTTTGTCTTTTAAGTATCCAACGCTTACTGTATTCAATTATTATTATGAACAATTTATTTCAGTATACAAAACTACTAAGTATTCGAATTGCATTCAGAAATGTCCATCTTGTAAAAGGGTTATGCGTCTGAGAATGCTTACAAATAAAATGCAAGCTCCTTCTAGGAATTGGCATTCACACGCCATGAGAATGACGACGTCCTACCCCCTAAATAGAACGACGACGGCCACTCCCTCAAAGAGAACGAGAGCGACCACGCCCGCAATGAGAACAACGATAGCCACACCCAGAACAAGAACAACGAGGACTTACTTGTTGAAAAAGGAAGTGGTGTGGAAAAACGGGAAGGCGTATTACAAAGTAATTAAAGCGATTGAAAGAAGAGAAAAAATTACAGGTCAAGAGAATACGAGTGCTACAAATATAAAAAATACAGCAAAAAAGAGTACGAAAGGTGTAGATTCTACCCAATACTGACTGTCTACCAGTTTTGTATCTCTTACTTTTTCTATCCTGTTATCACAATCTATCATTGTCACCATCTGTGTTCGCTTTTGATTTCATAAAATGCTTTTTCTGTTTAATTAAATACTCTCTAAGTTTAACATTAATTCACAATTAATGATACTATTTCAATAGGTTCTGGTCCCATCAATTCATTATTCAATTAAAAGTTACGAAATATATCCTCAAGTTTTTCAGATTGGTAAATATTAAAAAGGATCTCTTAAAAAACACCGTGGAATGCACACGCTTAAAAATGTCTGCAACAATTCCTATTATTAATGTTGAGAAGTAAGTAGGGCAGGAGAATTACGCGGCAAGGAATTGTGCTGTGAAAAATTACTTAGAGCATGAAGAATTCTGGGAGCCAATCACACCCGGTACCGGTTGCGTCGAGAATAAAAAAGGATACTAAGGCGAGATCGAACATTATTCTTCTGGTAGATCCAATCAACTATGTTCATGTACAAGATGCAACTACGGCTAAACAGGTATGGTTCAATCTAGAGACGGGTTTTAATGACTTTGCTTTTACTTGCAAGGTGGGTCTTTTGTGTGATTTAATTACGACCACGCTGGACAACAATGACAATGTTGAAGATTTTGTTAGTAAATCATTTCGACGCCGCGCTGTGCGGGCTCCGTACGAGTACGCACTGCTGACTGATATTCGTCACGGCCGTATCAGCGGCGCTTCAGAGTCAATGCGATGCGATCGTAATACGAGAGAAATTAGGAATGATTTAAGCTTGCAAACTAAGTTCAGAGGATTGAAATCGGTCTTATCATGCACCGCGGTCATAGAAATAGGTGATACCTAAAACGAATACAGTCATGCGCGTGCACTTCTTGTTAGTGGTAGCCAGCATTGTTTTAGAACCGAAACTTTTGAAAAAAAAATTGAAAATTTATCTTATACAATCCACTGTACGTGTCTCGGGTGCAGGGCAATCAGTCGCTAGCTCGAGCCAACTCGGCGATAATACTTTGCGATCAAATTTATGCGATTATAATACACACGTGAGGTGTATTATAGTTCTGTCGCGTATCAATTCTACCTTGCCCACTGTGCGGTTACATTTTAAGACGTTTAGTATACCGGAGTACTTACCTTTAGCAGATCCCACATTTGACGTTCCATCAAAAAAAGACGTTTTGATAGGGCAGATAAATTTTGGGAATTGTTAGATGGAGACAAACTACGATTAGCTTGCGGAGCATATTTACAGAGCTCTAAATTAGGCTGGTTAATATCGAGAAGCATTCATTCATTCGAGTCAACGAGCCCCGAGATTCAATGTACCTAATTGAATTAATACAACGGATTTAGATACGTGAATGAGAAGGCTTTACGGGTACTTGAGGAGATACCTAATAATACGAATGCACTCACATTAGATGAGCGCAAATGCGAAGAGATATTTAGCAACACGACATCACGTGGCGATAACGGTAGATTCAGTGTTCGGTTCCCTTTAAAAGAAACTGCAACTCGTATCTCTAGAACGTAATTAGAACGTAATTAGATTACAAAACTATGTACCTACAGCAATCTTATACATGAGTATATTGAGTTTGGTCATATGAGTCGTATCGAAACGTATGAGTCCCCATACTTTGTCTTTCCTCACCACGGCGTGTTTCGTGATAGCTCGACGATAAAATTACACGTGATTCTTGACAGCAGTGTCAAAACTACGTCAAGTAAGTCACTTAATGACATTATTTATAAGGGGTACAATATTTTCAGTATTTTACTTAATTTCAGGCAACACAAGTTCGTAGCGTGCAGACGTGGAGAAGATGTTTCGTCAAATAAAACTTGCAATTGATTCTCCTCCTCCGAGATCATCCTTCACATCCGTTATGCCGGCTCCACATGTTTGAAGTGTTTGTCAAACACTGCAGGACGCAATTATATGTTAGAGTGAGCACGATGTATTTCCATCTCACTCCAATGTATAGTTGCGTCCTGCAGTGTTTGGCAAACACCGCAAGCATGTGGAGCCGGCATTACATACTTACCAACTAAATACTGTGACTTATGGTACTTCCTCAGCGCCTTATCTCAGCATGCGGTGCTTAAAGGAACTCGCAAAGTGCTGTGACGATCCTGAGATCCCGAAAATAATAAATGAAGATTTGTACGTTGATGATTTAATAACTGGTTCTGATGTCGCTCAGGTTCTGTTGCACACGTGTGGGAAAATATCCCAAGTGCTGCGTTCAAATTGCTTCCCACTACGGAAGTGGACGTTTAATCTAGACTTTACGTCCAACGATTCAAAGGAGTTATCTGTAGGTGAACATCAGCAAAATAAAACGACGGTGTCAGGATTTAATTCCTAACGGCCGGGCACTATAGTCGCATCAGGGTGGGTGGGTAGTCACATGTTCTTACATTCAAAGGTTGTAGCCACAAGCCCTACGCATTATCCATGTTTTTATTTATTTTGGCCTTAGTAGGTAGGTACTATACGTGCCTACATACTAAACACTTTTTCTGCCGATAACATGGCTCGCAAAAGTTATGGCATCCCATAAACGAGTATTTAATAGGCACAAAATGATTTTAAGTAAATTGCCTTAGTTTGTGAAAACACGTGAACGTTTATGTAACCAAATAAATAGCATGTTAGTATTCCAGATCGCTTTCTTTATCGTTTTTTTTGTGATTTATATTCCACTGCCTTCTGAACCACATTATCAGGACTCTCTGAATGCAAAATACAATGGACAATCTTGGGCCGTAAGTATCGTAACGTAAGTAAAGCATATTATAATACCTCTATAAATATCTAAAACCATTATTTTTTACAAGTCTCCTCTCAATTTATAAATAAATTATCGATTTATGATTTTTAACTATAAATAGTGAACAAAAAAAGAGCTTACAAACTTACCTACTACCTACCTAGGTAAGTTACGAATTCTTGGTTGGAGACACAACAATATAACTCATTAATGCACCTACATTTATAGCGGCAACAGTAAAAAGTTTTTTTTTTTAAATTGTGTGTAAAATGCTATAAGCTTACTTTAAAATATATCTGGTCTGACTTAAAACAAGTTGAACCATTTTTACATTTTAAGCTGTGCCTACACCAATGACTCTTTAGTATTCCACACCACTCTGCATCGGTAGACGACATGGTGGAGTCAGTCCGTCAGAAGGTTGGATCCGTTGGATGCAGTCTGACGGTATTCCAGCTGCGGTCGCTTCGCTCTGTACACTTCAGTTCGTTTGTAGTGCGCGTGCCGCCTCTGTCACCTCGGTGTTAGTTTTATATTGTTATGTATGTGATATCGCACCTTCGGTAAAACAAGGGCACAATGTACTATATGATTATAGGGGCAATTGTGCCCTTGTCCTACCGAAGGTACGATATATTGTTATGTATGTTAATATATGATGAACAAATAGAAAATTTAATATCTAAGAGGAACTTGCACAAAAAAAATACAGTGGGTTAAAACACTAACTCGAGTTAAAATGACAGTAAGGTAAAAGCTCCTATTATGGACAGTGCTCCAGTTATGAACAATTCCATAAATATAAGTCTCTGAGATTGATAATGCTTTTGGTTCTACAATTAGATTATATTAAATTATTCGGGAACACTACTATTAGAATAAAATGTTTAGTATTGATATGTTTTCATTTAAAAAAATTATAATGTTCATCACTGGAGTCTTGTCCATAGTAGGTGCTTTTACCTTAGTCGTATGAATCTGACGATTACTAGCTCGAGTTAGTGTCGTAACCCGGTGTTAAATTTTCCGTGCAAGTGGCCCTAAGTCTACTAATACTTTTTGTAATCCTTTCGGTATTACAAAAAGTATTGTTCGCCAGCATGGCTACTGTGGCATAAAATCCCCAGAATGATATACAGCACGGGATAATACACGTGTGCCTTGTAAAACCATTCAGTCATTCGATTGTCAGTTTCATTATGATCAGACCTAGGAATATTCGGGGCAAAATTAAATGACAGCTAGGGATTGCCTATATCGATAAACTCCATTTTCGATGCTTTTCCCATATATTAGTGACCGCTCCAAGTTTTGTTTGTAAAAAAAAATTTGGTTGAAAGTATGCAGTGAAACAAAATAGCAAAATAATTCTGGTTATTGTTTATTTTAAAAGGATTTTATAACCTTCACTCATCATCATCATATATTTTTACCGTATTGTGAATTTCAGAATGACTGTCCCATCCCATTAACTATTGTTAAAATAAACGACTAGAATTGGTTAGGAGTAAAAACAATATGACGATGAAGAGTGAAGGTTATAAATCCTTTTAAAATAAAGAATGACCAGAATTATGTTGTTGTTTTGTTTAATTTGCATACTTTAAAAAATAAACTATTTTTACAATCAACACTTGGAGCGATAACTAGTATATGGGAAAAGCATCGATAATTAAGTTTATCGATATAGGCAATCCCTAGCTGTCATTTAGTTTTGCCCCGTAAATTCCTAGGTCTGATTATGATGAACTTTTTATCTTTTAAGAGTAATATCTAAACTTTGGCACTAATCTTTTATCCACAGCTTTTGTCGTTTAGTGGAGAACATCTGTTCAACCTCTAGCGCAAATCGCCGCCAATAGAACTTGCAAATGATGTAAACAAAACCAACCGATCGAGCCAATTCACCATAAACTCTACTTGAGGCTTCCTCCCTAGCTTGACAGAGACTTACAGAATTATTGATTTACGTGGATATATATCACATTTTGAATTTACCCCAGCTTCAAGTTCACTAAGAACGCGCTAGAGGGACATCCAGTCTGGTATCGAGTCCCATAGGTCTGGCGTTAGTCAGTAATGTACGTATTCATACGCGTGATGAGCCGCGAAGTATAATCCGCCATAATACTACATATTCTGAAAAAAACACCCTGCCGTCTGTTACGGTTCCAAAGATAGGACGGACGGACAAACGGATAGCGTAGGCATATTCATAGGGTTCTGTTGAACTACCCTTCGGGTGCGGAACCCTAAAAGTATCATATGGGTTTACACTTTACATGTAGTGAGTAAAAGTTCGAGTTTATCTTTCTTTCATAGTCAGCTTTCATATCTTTTGATTAGCTTATAGAGAAAGCAAAACGAAAAAGAAACTGGAACGAAAAATGATGTCAGATAATTAAATAAATAAATAAAGACATGTGTTTGAGAAAAGCATTATAATTATGCTTCACCGGAAACGGGGATTGCTTGGCCCTGTACTTTAACCTTGTCCGACGATCCCCTATGTTGCGGGCCTCCGCAATAACGTATTTATTCACTTGTAAAACAATCTACTGTTTGTTACCTCGTAGCATTTAAACATTCAAACATTAGTATTTAAATAAGTTCGTTTTACCTGAATGAAAATGATTGTAAAAAGTAACAACTTTTTGCAGCACCACAAATTAGAGTGTGAAAATGCAAAGATATGTAACCACAGCCGTAGAAAGGTATGCGGTACGATATGGTTGGGGGCACGCAGACCAGGAAGCGAATTTCGTCTTTTTCTGGACGAGTGCGACAGAATAGAGTACAACTGCGACACAAACCCCCCTTGGAGAGTTGGAGAACATCACTTATACCTTTGTTAGTATATAGTGGATTAAAATCCCGTTCAATAAAAAAACCGTTTGTAGTATAAATGACCCCTAACCCCCAATGCACAAAAAAACATTTTGTTTGAAAACAAGGCAATCTAAAACTGACACCATAAAAAGTAACAATTATTTTTCTAATTTCTAAGTTGTTACTTTTGAATTATGCTAGGGGCTACAAACGGTTTTTTTTGCTTTCATTAATTGTAATCTAAATAAAAGGGTGTTTAATTATTGACACATTCCATTTTTTTTTTAAATCTTTCGAATTCTTGGTTCTAGTTAATTAAAAGACACGTATTCAAACTTATAATACATTTAGTTGGTATTTAGGGGTTGCACACTGTGACAACTTTTTGAATATTTTTGTTGGTAATTCTGTAGCTGGGTGAATTGCAAAAATATTGTACATAGTTAAGGGCTCCATTAAAAAATCCTTAACAATCCTTAACTTTTTCCTTTGTGTAACGAAGATTAGTCATATAATCATATGGATAACTTTCGTTACACAAAGGAAAAACAATGGAAGAAAGTTAACGTTGCCTCAATTAAGCCCTTAACTATGTACAATATTTTTGCAATTCTCCCAGCTCTGCCTATCCCACCTATATTATGTATGTATGCAATTCTCCAACACCGTAACAGGCTGAAAAATTATGATGATGGTCAATATAATTAGTGTTTGACATAAGCAACTAGTTAGGGTGGGTTCCTGTAGAAGTGCTACGGAACAAATTAAATTTGGCGTGCCACAAGGAAGCATTCTCGGCCCCACCCTCTTCATTATCTACATGAATGGTCTTCTTAACTTACCAATTCAAAACGCAGAGATTATTTGTTATGCTGATTATCTTTAATGAGAAGAACTGGGAGAAAACAGTCGCTGCTGCAGAAAGAGGTATGAAAATAGCATCCGACTGGTTTAATGCCAACCTTTTGACCCTAAATAGCAACAAAACGAAATTCCAATGTTTTCATAAAACCGCTTCGTCGAAACCACCACTTAATCCTGTTCTAAAAATTCACTCATGTAAAGAATTTCCTACAGTTTCCGGTAACTGCGATTCCATCGAACGCACCGACACCGTTTGTTAGTCGTATACCTACCTCGAAATCAAAAATTCCTTGTAGCTTTTCACCTATTCGCGTTTCGCCGCGATAGCGTATTTTGTTGTAGCGTGTAATATTGGTGGTATATTTTGTTACTCGCATATATTTTTAATAGATTTTTACAACAGTAGCAAATTTTGATGTAGCATGTATTATCAATAGCCTATTTAGTTAGCCGCAAAAAAATTTAGTCGCCTTTTACCTGGGTCGCATATTGTTGTAGTGTATTGTATTAATCGTAAAAAAATTGGCTATATCACTGAGATGTAATAAAAATACAGTCGCTTATTGACTGATTTGAAGAATTTGTGGTTTGCAAACTAGCTATAGTGCTTCAAGGAAATATCGCGATATGTAATAACGCATTACAAACAAATCGATGGTCCCTAGGTAAATCATCGAAAGTCATTTTGGGCACTTTTCAGTACAGCATTTTGAAGTTGGTTTATGGTATAAATCTGAAAATATAAATATTACATTGATGTTATATATCCAAAATAACTAATAAAAAAAGCTTTTATCTTTCGGCATATTTATTTTAAGGAAAATTATATTAGTTTTCTGGAAATTTGAGTTTCGATAGCATACGTCGTGATAAAGAGAATTACATGTATCGAAACTGCCACTTTAGATTTTTTACGCCGATATTATTTTTAAAAGTCTTATCGAAAGTGGCAGCTTCGATTATTTACTTCGACAGTAGCACTGCGGTAGCTAACGAAACTGGTAGTGTCGATAATTTACGCCGCAAAAAATATCTCTATTTTAGTGGTTTACCAGTTTCGATATAAACGCACAGTGTTTTAAGACACTGTTTAGTATGAGTACTTAAATTAAATCAGTATAGTTATGTTAATGCAAATCCTTATTCGGAAAAACCACTCTTTCTTCTAAAAATCAGACTTTTAAATCACTTTTATCATCACTGCTTGAATGATTAAGTCTTATTATTTTATGATTACTGCCTAGGGTAAATCAAAACAGTTCTCAACAAACTACAGACTCATACCATACAACATAAAATGTTTCCAAATGCTCTGTTACTAAACTAAAATACTTCTTAAAAACTCTTTATTGCACTACTATACTTATGAAAAAAGAACTGTTTTGGCTGACTAACTTTAAGCAAAAAAGGAAATATATTCTAATCTGAATGGTCAACCTTATCACCAATGTTCGTACTGTAATTAAAAATTAAAAAAAAATAATGATATTCTTTAGGTATCACCCCCGATTGACATAAAGAAATAAGATCTTTATATTTGACATCTGTAATAGTTAGCGGGTTACCATACAATCTCTTCCACGTCTTGTAGTAGTGATAACTGTGTTTAAGCCAAATTACTCACCCTTTAAGTCGTTCTTTAAGAAAAGACAATTCGGTACACCATTTTCTACCCTGACCTCTTTGACTTGTTCTACGTTAAATTAACATTTGTCGTATCTCTATTGCATTTGCGTCCGCCTAACAATGGTGCATAATCAAAAACATCCGAAGAGTTAATTCGATTACGTTGTAAGGCTGTTTGCGGTTTTAGTCCACCTTATTATTGCGTACCAACTGGTCAGGAGTAAAAATCATTTTCCCTTTAGACTCTTTTTCAATAAGAGCGTGGACACTGTCACCCCATTTTGTGTATGATTTTTATGATTTCTCCAAAAACCTGTGCGTAATGTCAACATTATATTTTTGTGACAAGAACATTATACGTCGAGTACGCAACTCGATTTCTATTTTGACCTGAGCAATTATTTGACCAAAATATAAACCGTTTTGCCACTTTATCTATAAGAGTTTTTGTGAAGGTGTGAGCAGTTGCTCACTTCATTTGCTCACTTCATTTGCTCCCCTTTTGGCTGTGCATTCTGTCCACATATAGCAGAAGCCCTCTTTGTTTGCCAAGTCGAAAATTGTAAAAGTATAAATCAATAATTTTCGCTTATAATTCAGCAGTCTAACATCTCCATGTGGATAATTAAAAAAACATTGAAAGTCAAATGTAGCACAAACAATTTTGGGTGATTTTAAAACTACCATTTTGTCACCTGCTTTAAATTCTCTTGCTTTTTTTTATCTTCTTTGTGCTGAGACGTTGAAAATGCATGACATTTGTCGTAAATATATTTCTTCGGGATATAGAATGCAACGTTCATGTGCTCATTCACTATGTCAGTGTACTGACGTGGTGTGAGAGCTTTACTGTCATAGTTTTGCAGCTGATCCCATTCTTTGTACAAGGGAAACAACTTTTTGAAGGATAAGTTATTATTCAGATAGACTTTACTACTACTTTCACGCGTATAGTGCGAAGGGACCGGTTAAAGTGAAGATACGTGGTCACATACACTTTTTACCATTTCAGCAGATATTACGACAAGATGGTTATGGTACCTACTTCTCTTTCATCAGGTAAAGTACCTAATTCCTTCTCGGCTCAATTTTGCATGGGCAGTGCGGACCATTTTATCCGATATACACAAAGTATTCAAAAAAGTTCTGAGGCAGACTTGTACAGGATCATAATGAAAACATTGTTGATCAGAAACGTTACTAGGTAGTGATAGGGGTAAAAAATACTTTGTAGTATGTGGTCGCCGGGAAGGGCCCTCGGTAGTAATGCATGTATTTGCTTTCGGTAAATTTGTTTACATTTACCCACTGCTGAGTATGTTCCCCTTATTTTTAAAAATTGGTTAATATTCTTCGCTGTGTGTCGGTATCTAATTTATCGTATCGTAACATTTTAATATACACGTAGAACGATAATCCGGGCGCATTTTTTTTCTTCTATATCTTAGATAGTTCTTCGTCAATCTATTCCCTCGAGGGCGGCCCATACTGCACCTCCAAAGGTACAAGGTGCGGGTAGTGGAAAATCTGAGACAATATTTTATTGACATTTGCCTTAACATAGAAACTATTATAGTAGTGTTGATAAGTATATCAAACTAACATTAAATACTAAAAATAGTGACTAGTAGTAGTAGATAATACTTATCAACAGGTACTAAAACTAGTACAAAATGATAGTTTGATATACTTGTCAACACTACTATATCAGTTTCTTTGTTAAGGCAACTAATACCAACATTTTAAGGAAAAATAAAACAGGAACTTACCTGGTAATTTATCGAAACTCAGAATAAAATTACGATAATATCAGCGTAAAACATTGAAAATGGTAGTTTCGATATAAACTCAATCTTAAATTTCGAGGTACAATATCGAATCTGCCAGTTTTGATACAATGTTTACGGTAAATTCCAACGTACAATATTGAAACTGGCAGTTTCGATACCAAGTGAATAGTAAATTCCAACGTAAAATATTGAAACTGACAGTTTTGATAATTTACGCCGGTAATAATGCAGGCTTGTACGACGTAAACTATTGAAACTGTTAGTTTCGTCTCGCTTGCACGACAATTATTCCCACTTAAACAATCGAATGTGAGACTTTCGATGATGTACTACGAAAATTTTACATATTTTCGAGGTTTTACGACTCAAAAATATGCTTAAAAATAAGAATTTTTTCTTTTTCTTTTCGGTGGTGTAAAATATGGGTTAAAAGAAGTAGATTACACAAATAAAAAAAAAACGGCAATTTTGACTTTCGATGTTTTACGTAGGGGCCATCGAAATATCTATCGAGGTGAAAAGCGACTACAGTGAAGAAAGGCAGGGAAGTAAATATACTATGGATTTTATATACCATTGTAATTTGCGACCAGAAATCATACTACAAGAAAAAAAATCTGTTCAGAAATTTTGAGATCGCGGCGAAACGCGAATAGGTGAAAAGCTACAAGGAATTTTTGATTTCAAGGTATACGACTAACAAACGACCGACACATACGAGTACCTTGGTTTATTTGTAGACGAAAAACTTTACTTCAAACATCACATTCATAAACTCTCCGCAAGAATCAGGAAATCCATATTCATTTTCAAAAAACTTCGCCAGTCTGAAGATAATTGCTTACTAACTATGGTTTACACAGCGCTGTGCCAGTCAGTTATCGGCTACTGCATTACAGTATGGGGCAGTGCGTCAAAGTCCGCTATGCTGGAGATCAAAAGAGCGCCACGTTCTGTGTTATAAGTGATTTTCAAAAAACCTTTTCGATTCCCAACTGAAGCTATTTTCGCGGAATCACATGTTCTAATTGTACGTCAACTTTTTTTTACACAAAATTTCCTTTGCTTACAAATATTCTAAGTCCATGACCTGCTATGACACACCACTTGAAAAACGCGTTTTCAGACTACCAGTTCCAAGGGTATTTTCCGCCTTCGGTAAACGTTTTGGGGATCACGTCCTAGCATCTAATATACAGGGTGTACAATCCAAATGGGTCAGTATGGAGAAGTCGGAAACTATGAGAGATAGCGAGATCTGTTCTTAGGAACCATGACGTCGATTTTAGATTTAATAATGATTACATTCAAACTTTTTTATTAACTCTCATACATAACCGGGAATATCAGACAATATCACACGATATCAGACTTATTGGCGACAATAGTCCTGTCCGTGATGACTGATCGATCCTAATAGAGCGTAGCACAACCATTCTCGAGAACTGGCGCCGGTCTGTACTTCAGCCTCAACAAGACCATATTGAAGAGCAAGTTCCTGGTGGATAATCCTGGCTACGAGGTTATGTCTGTGCAAGTACTCGCCGTTGGCCAAATGCGAACAACCGGAAATGTTGTGTCTGAGGGACTCGACAAATGTCGACCGTGCCATCTCTCAGAATATAATATTTCCGGTAACTGTTCGTCGTTAAGTATGACCTCGTCAGCAATTGCACAGACGAAACCTTATGTTTCCCCGAAAAAGTCACCAAATCGTAGCCAGTTCACGGACGCTTATTAAGTTGACAGAAAAGTTAGTTACACTTTGTTGGTTTTGGAAAAATAATAAACATTTAAGTTCTGCTCTTCCTAAGTTGTCTATTTGTGCAACCTCTAAATATTGTCCGTTCACCTTGAAACTCTGTTTAATAAATCAACGATGTAATAATTATTATGCATAACAACAAAATGCATAATTTTAGAAATCGTTATAGTCATAGGTTAAAAAGTTGTTACGTCTTTAATTGGTATCCCCTTAGTTACAATAAAAACGTAATGGCCTTAACAATACTTTCTCTACATTAATTTACAATAACCGATCACATGCTGTATTATAAGTTTTAGATGCTGTAAAATTATTTGCTATACTATCAAATTCTATAACATGAATTTACCATAATAATTATCAGCCATAAGCTTTAAATGTCATAAGATGAATTTACTTAAACCTTCGAAATTTCTAATTAGCAGCGCAGAGTTAGCCCTGAAAATCTTGCTTGTAATTTGTTTTAACTGAAAATGCAACGAGCAAGACGAATCAGGGCAGAACCGACTCGGATAGAATAGAATAGAAAGCCAAGGCAAAGGCAAGCCAAACTTCTGCCTTGGTCTTACAGGTTTTTTTTTTATCTGCCCTGAAACACATGAGTAAACAAGAATGATAAAAAAAAACTGAGGGTACTTTCATGTCCCTTTCAAACGTGCACATTATACTCGTAATGCAATAATCAACGTTTGTTTGAGTTACGGGTTTAAACGATTAGACGTCAATATTCTAGGTTTTGAATAGTAGGTAAAATAATATATATAGGAAATAAATACTATAAAACATAATTATACAGATTTTAAATGGGGAAATTTCGTGATGAACATTAGATATTTTAAAATTACACGGTATAGAAAATAGCTATTATAGCGAATGAATGATTGTAGCAAGTGATTTTATAAGAAATCAATTTATAGCATGTAATTTTATGAGACTTGATTTTATATGAAATATCCTCTTTAATTACTACTAATTTGGTCACAACTGCATGCATGTTATGTAAACACACACACAGTTGTAACAAAAAAAAATTGTCAGAGAGGAAATGTCTTTACGCATCATCCCCCCCCAGCTAGGGTAGCCTAATAGGTGGGGGGGTTTCTGTTTTTTATTTTATTTGTTTCACACTTAGAAATATTTTCTTGGAAAAAAAAACGTACAGACATAGTTTTTCACGTGCTTACCTAACTATACATATAAATATACATTGAAAAATTAAAAAAACTGCTAGTTATTTATTAATTTTGTTAGAAGGGTCTGAAAGGAACCAGCTTTCTTTGACAGTAAACGAAACTGAATAATTTTAATAACAGTGATCGTGGCATCGAAAATAGTGAACCAGGGTACCGCATTTCCAAAATTTTGAAAAGTTGAGATTTCTCGTTTTCCGTGCGACTTTTACTAAACATGATTTATCATATCTTCCACACTCCTGAGCTGAGTTATCCAGCCCTGTTAGGTGGTCCACCTATATCCCGGACACCCGGTATACTATACCTAGGTTCAGGAAGATACAAGAAGTCAGAAGATAGTAGAACGGAATTTGTTATTCCTAGTTGTCCACACCTAATTACTAGGGTGCGGACATCTGGGGAAAAAAAACTCAGTTTTCCGCAGTACGACCAAATGGGTGTGGACAGCTGGGAATAGGTCGTTTTTCACGATATCTACAACATTATTCAAATCGTCAAAATCGGTGTAGGTTCAAGGGGAGAGAAACGTTATCGCATTTTGGATTGAAATTTTTAGCTTCACAATACTCTTAAAGACTTCTTTTTCCAAATATTCAGTTATTATTTTTACTTGTAGGTAAAAGCTTAGTTTCATTTTGGACTAGGCTGATATTGATTAGGTTCTCAGGAGTTTTTCTTTTAAGTGTTCAACGCGTACTATATTCAATTACCAATATGAACAATTTATTTCAGTATACAAAACTACTTTATATCGGAGTTGCATACAGAAATGTCCCGCTTGTAAAAGGGTTTTACGTATGAGAATGCTTAAAAAGAAAAGGCAAAGGGTTTTGCGTATGGCAAAGAAAATGCAAGTTCCTTCAAAGAATTGGCATTCACACGTCATGAGAACGACGACATTCAACCCCCCAAATAGAACGACGACGGCCACTCCCTCAAAGCGAACGACGACGACGGCCACTCCCTCAAAGCCAACGAGGACGAACACGCCCGCAAATAGAACAACGATAGCCATACCCAGAACGAGAACAACGTGGACTTACATGTTGAAAAAGGAATTGGTGTGGAAAAACGGGAAGGCGTATTACAAAGTAATTAACGCGATTGAAAGCAGTGAAGAAATTACAATTCAAGAGAATGCGAGTACTATAGTATAATTATAAAAAATACAGCAAAGAAGGTGTAGATTGTAACTAATTCTTACAGTACTTTACTACACTGTATAAATCTTGAAGTTATAAATGCTTTTAAATACATTGTTTTGTATCTCTTACTTTTTCTATTCTGTTATATAATTTTTTTATTCATGGCGGTTCACCGCGATATTCCACAGTGATTTCGCCAGTGCCAAGTGAGTAGAGTAAATCAGTAATCAGAAAAAATCAAAAGTACAAGCCGGACATCTTTCAATCGGCCATTTCCCCTCCCCGTAGGTTACCGAAAGCACTAATTTGTTATCACAATCTGTCATTGTCACCGTCTGTGTTCGCTTTACTCTCCAAGTTTAGCATTAAGGGCCTGTTGTTTGATCAGTAGTTAAACTAACTAATTGTTAAAATTTGAAAAAAGAAATCGAAAATTTGAAGGAATCTCAAGGAAATGTGTCAAATTTTCAGTTCCTTTTTCGAATTTTAACAATTGGTTAGTTTAACTACTGATCAAACAACAGGCCCTAATTGACAAATAATAATGCTATTTCAATAGGTTATGGTCCCATCAATTCATTATTAAAGTAACAGTTACGAAAAATATCAAGATTTTCAGATTGGTAAAGATTAAAAACGATAACTTAAAAAACATCGTGGAGTGCACTTGCTTAAAAAAGTCTGCATCAGTTTCTATTGTTAATATTTCGAAGTTTATTTAGTGACCTAGGTCTGGAGAATTACGCGACGTGGAAATATGCCGTGAAAAATTACTTACAGCATGAAGGACTCTGGGAGCCAATCACACCCGGCACCGGTTACGTCGAGGATAAAAAAAAGTATACTAAGGCGAGGTCGAACAATATTCTTCTGGTAGATCTAATCAGGTATGGTTGAATGTAGAAAGGGGTTTGATAACTCGGGTCTTACTCGTAAGGTGGATCCTTTGCGCGACTTAATTACCACCACGCTGGACAACAGTGACAATGTTAAAGATTTTGTTAGTAAAATCATGTCAACGGCACACAAGCTTCGAAACATTAGGTTTGTGGTGGGCTTTGGGACTTTGCTACTTGCTGGCTTGCCTAATACCTATAAACCCATACCACTAGTTAGAGGAAGTTTGGGCATACCTTTACCTTTGATCGCATATTATAAGCCTCATGTATGCGAATGGATCCGTTTGACCGGTTTGTCCGCTTTTGACTTCATTACAACTTTCCCCTTTTCTCTCTCTCGTTGAAGCTCTTCTTGTTATAGTGTATGTTTTTTTAACGTTCCTTCAGTGAAGTCTTCAGTGACATACCTAATATTGGTTCATGAATTTTCTTTTTATTTCAATTTTTTCATTATGTGAATTGAATGACGATTATTTACACCGTTATCTTGTTGCAATTTTAGGATTTCACATTGTTTTTAACCTCCGATGCAATAAAGAGGGATCTTATAAGTTTAACGTGTAATTATCCACTTTTCTAGCTTGAAATGTTTTTTTGGTCCAATTGTTGACACTTATTTGGTTAACTAATATTTCCTTCGGAGTCTCTAACAGTGAAGTCGCTTGTCAGTCGTCTTCACTGTTGGAGACTCAGAACCGGAACCGCACCCTTATAGAACGTGTTAAATGTATGATTCTGAATTCTAGGCTGAAAAAGATCTTCTGGGCCGAAACGGTATACACAGCGGCATATATCATCACTCGCTCACCCATAAAAGCACTTTGCTAACGCACCCCAGTATAACTTTGATCCTAATTTACAACATATGAAAGTATTCCGGCGTCAAGGTTTGGTTCATGTATAGTCACAATAAACAAAGGTTTATCATTTTTCGACTCCAAAAGTGAGCAAAGCAAAAAAGGGTAAAATGGGATCCGAAATCTGTATGTATGATATTTGTTGGATATTGTGATGTTATTAAAGGTTATTAATTATATGATGAAAGAGAGAAAGCAATATTTAAAAGTAGAGATGTAACTTTTATAGAGGAAACTCCAAAAGATAATTCTGTGCTTATACCGTTATCTGATTTACAGTTGTCTATAAATGACACAAAAGAAGAAACAAGCATTACCACTGATGCAATTCATTTTACGCTGAGAGTAAAGGACAGAGTTATGTAACTGCTATAGCTCCGTCCTTTACGCTCACTGTAAAATGAACTGCATAGCCATGTCATAATAACCCCCCTGAGCTCCGAAGATTGTGTTAGCTGGCTGACTGATAACTTATTTTTTACAGTAATATTTTATGTATCGATGATGTATAGATTACTTACTCCTTGAGTATTGTTTAAACTGACCTTTTAGAATTGAATAACCGACCAATTTCCGCCGAAAAATAAAATGACTGTCCATTATCTATCCTTAATATTATAAAGCTGAAGAGTTTGTTTGTTTGCTTGAACGCGCTACTCTCAGGAACTACTGGTCCGATTTGAAAAAATCTTTCAGTCTTAGTTACCACATTTATTGAGGAAGGCTTTATATCATACTCACATAAACCGAAGCGAAGCGAGGGCGGGTCACTAGTTTTTTTATATATTTAAAAACTTATCTAATTATCTTAATCTATACTTATTAGTAATTATTTAACAAAATTTGATGTCATTTTCAAAATCTGCGTCCCTAAAATCTAAGAAAATGAGTCCCATGTGCACTTTTACAAAAAACATGATGGTCGCCGTCTAGAATTCCAATTTTTTGATTAAGGCTATACTTTGATCGATCAATCAGTCAGTTTTACCCCTTCCCATCCCTTTGGGCATGGAATTTTTAAAAACGCTGAGACACATATAAACTAATTTTAAATCATGGCCCTATACCTAAAATGTGAAGATTCTCACTTCAAGGGGTCGGCCTTAGAGGTCGGTTTTGTTTGGTTTACCCCCTTAGGGGTGGAATTTTCGAAAATCCTTCAAACGTGGTGCAACGTGCCTTCCTGACCCGGCCAATGGAAGTAACACGTTGTAAACGAAATGTACTTAATGTTCAGAAAATCATAAAAACAAATGTCCGGCGTGACCTCAGGATAAAAGTGGGACCATTCAATGGAGCTAAAGGAAACCAGTTAGTAAGTTGAACACAAACTTTATTTCTACTCCTGTTTTATACAAGCCAAAATTATTTTTGTTAATTGCAAACCTTTGCTTTGAAACGACCAGACATTAAATTATTGTAGCTCAGTGAAAGCATGGGTCGTGCATAAACGTTGTGGTTCTAATAAAAGTTCACAATTATCTAATCTAAAGTAAGTTAGTCCCTAAGGAACCTAATGCCATCAATTCCAATATTCCATTTACTTTTAAATCCTACTTCTCTAAATCATAAATTAAATAATTAATTAAAAAAAAAAAAAAAAAAAACACAGACCTCAATCGGAAGTAAGTAACCTTACTGCACAAGGTTGTCCGGCTGCAGACAGGATCCAGGCAGTGTGAGTCGAAGCGGTGCTGTGGGCGTCGACTCTATGCAAACTCCATTTGCAAGCCGCAAAGCAAGCACGCGAAGATAGAATGTTCAGGCGGTGCAAGCAGTAAGATATCCTAACTTGAAGAGCTTCAAAATGGTTGATGCAAAAGGTTCAACTTCAGAATAGTTCAGCATTCAAAATTCTCAGCATTCAAAATTATCAGCCTTCAAAATTACTTCAACTGCAAAATAGTTCAGCCTTCAAAATTCTCCTCATTCTAAATTAAATTAAATTCTAAATTCTCAGCATCAAAATTTCTGAGCATTCAAAATTCTCAGCCAGCTGGAAAGAACCAAATTGCCTCGATTAGGTTATGCACATGGCAGAAGTTTAGCGGAGAGGACAGTAAAGCAGATCATAGATGCTTACCGGAGACTATCCAATAGAGATCATCTCAAACGCTGTATTTCCCTCCGTCCCGGCATACAGAACCCTCTTGGTGAACTGAAAGTTAACCACGAGGTTAAGAAACTAAGTTACATGGTGCACATGAATTCTTCCTATGAAATATCTACTTACGATTTTGTTACTGCCACAAAATAATACTTAAATCGGCTGCTACTTTGCCACATAAGCCATTGAAGACTTTTATCACAACTCGGACCTCCGTCCTGCACAAGATGTTTCAAGCTTCTCCTGCAAGTCATCTTGGAGCGCTTGTTATAAGCTGAATCTATCCAATATGGCGGAAGGTCACAACGACGGAGAACCCTGGAGCACCCTCGGATGAAGAAATTCTCCCACAATATTTACCCCAGAATTTACCCTGAAACGAGTTAATTTCCAACTGTGGTATTATTGATTTTCAAAGCAATAAATCACTTGACTGTCAAAGAAGCATTCCATGTTCTTTCTGAAACCTAAATCACTACAAAACTTTATTTCAGCAAATACTTCCATTCATTAATGGAAATAAACATAATATTATAAATCTTGAAGTTCATATTATTTCCTTACAATCGCGTAGAAAATCCAAGGCTGACAACCCCAATGCCAAACCAGATAAAAAAATGTGTGATTGACATTAAGTGTCAATCTCGTTACCAGCCTTAAAAAAATACTAAAGATTGTTGCCAGTTCTCAGAGTTTGGGTTTATTCAAGTCAATGATAAAACCGCAACGTTACAGTGGATCTCAACACTGTATAAGCTATCTAAATATGTGTAAAATGTTTCATTTATAGATCAGCCGTTTCGGCTGAATACTGGGTTCATCGAGGCTGATTATTGGATTTTAGAGGCTGACCACTGGCAAAAAGTGCCATTTTTTGTTTGAACTTAAATATATATTTTATAAAGAGGAATATTGTTTTTGACCTATGTTGTTTAAAAACTATAGTAAACAATTAATCCAAATATGTGCTACGTTTCATTATCCGACGACTCCTGTAAAAATGCCAGCTGTTCAAACTTCAAAAAGTCGTTATGAGGCTGACCACTGGTGCTGTTACCTATAACATCAAAGGTGAACTTTGAAATATCCTCTCTTAGTGCTCACTTACATCATGAAAAGAACCCGTACGAAATTTCAAGTTTATAGGTAGGTAGGTACAGTAGTTCCGGTTGTGCGTGCGTTGATATATAAGTCAGTGAGCCAGGTTTGTCTTTTACATAATATCGTTCATTGAATACAAAACGGACACATTCCAAAATGAGTCAGTGTTGCATTTTAAAATTAGAAGCTATTCGTATAAGATTTTCAATGCAAGAGCAAATTATTTTAGAATGTGTCCGTTTTGTATTCAATGAGCGATATATGTATAAATACTCATATACTTAGATTCAGAATTATACGTACTTTACACTTTTTCTGGCGATAACATGGCTTTCAAAATGTATGGCACCCGTAAACGAGTATTTTATTGCCGCAAAATGATTTAAATTGTATTAGTTTGTGGAAAAACGTGAACGGTTATGTTACCAAATATAGCATGTTCCAGTTCCCTTTTTGTATTGGGTTCCTTGTAATTCATATTCCACTGCCTTCTGAACAACATTATACCGCACCTGCCGTAAGTAACGCAAACCTCTAGAAACCTCTCAAGCTATTGTTTGTTTGATTTTTAACTATGCATAAAGAACAAGAAACAAGAACTTACCAACTGACCTACTATGTACCCTTCTACCCATAAACATTACAGCTTATTGACAAATCCAAAGATACATATCAGTATGTTATGAAATAATTTTTTTAAAAAACAGAAATTATTTCAGTCTTAATACTTAGTAACATAATAATGCTTCATTTTAGGTTGTGTCTCCGCTTACTCAGTAATTTGCCTCGTTTTACGATACTTTATCAACGTTTGAGTTTGTTTTCCTTTCTTACTTTTTGATAAGCGTAATAAGAAAACGAGACGAAAAAACTTATGCTACGAAAAACGATGTCGGATAGTCAAATAAATAAATAAAGACATTTGTTTGAGAAAAGCATTATAATTATGTTATGCCTAACTTGTGTATATAATTGGGATTGCCTGACTTGTATTTTCGCCTTGTCCGGCGAGCACATATATGTTCCGACACACTATCATAACATGTTTTAGTGTTTTGGTAAACAATTTACTGTTGCCTCGTAGCATCCAAACTTTAAAAAAATATGTTATTACTCGGGTAAAACCCGAAATCACTCGAATGAAAGTTGTAGAAGGTAACGATTTTTTGTAGATAGATCCGTCAGCGTGTGAAAAGCAGAAGGGGTGTCACCACACATTTATAAACGTGTGCGGTCGGGACGCCAGCATTACTGAACCGCGGGGCTTCCTGGACGATTGCGACATGTTGGAGTACAACTGCGACAAACAAACAAGTTAGAACATGGCGTAACAAAAATCCTGTTCAGTAAAAATACGAATAAAACATCAATGGCCCCTAACCCTTAATACGAAGCAAAAGAAAAGCAAACTTTAAAAAACTGTGACCACAAAAAAAGTACCTAGCAATTCCTTTTCTAATTCCGAAGTTTTTACTTTCGAATCGGGCTAGGGTTCGTAACCGGTTTTTTAAACGAGGTTTTTGTTTTACCCAATATAAACAATTCAACGACTTTATCTGTTTTTCGCTTTTCTCTGTTTTTCGTCAATGATTATGCAATTCACTACACCACACATTCTTAGGTAAGAACTACATGCATCTGTAATTGGTGTGTAATGATTTGCATAAAAACGAACGTATTAACTTTCATTTTCCATAACACAAATTGCATAATTCCGATCTATAACGGACGTATGTACTGTTCGATTCTTAACATCAAATACTTATCAATCTTATCACCTTCTACAAAACCCCGTTTTCCACCTATCCCTACCAAGAAATCTCCCTTAGCAGCATTTGGCAAAGTGATCCGATGTGCACTTTGACGTCATGTAACAGGTCGGCCATATAAACTCCGTGTTAAATTATGTTTTGCTAGCAAGTGATAGCAACAAATCTTTGTTGGCTTATATCTTGGTTATTTTTATCGCTTTTCAAAAAAAAAATTGTCTCAACTGTTTGTTAGCTTTTATTGAAGCCGTGAAAAAAAACATGAATATTCTCTATTTGATTTGTCCGACCCAGAACTTTAAAACGGTTGATCTCACACCAACAGTGACTCCATCTTTTTGCCTCTATCTTCCTGAAAACAGTCCGTTCAAGCTTCCGCGAGCATGCCCTATGCGCTACACTGCCCTCTTTAGAAAAAAGGGCGTATGTCTCATAGAACCGCGGATGTATTAATCACCTTATATCTTAAAACGGGGAGTTTACTTTACTTTAACTATCGAACTGCGCATGCGTCCTTGTTATTTAGGAAGGCAGTGCACCTTCTCGGCAGTACCATCAACATTCTGAAGCGGTTATTGTATTGCACGCACAGAGTGCTATAACTCTTTTTGAATGCTTAACCCACAGGTTGCTCGTGTACGAGTAAAAAGATGGATTAAAAGCTTTAATAACCAGTTATAAATCGTTATAAATCCTAAATTAACATTCAAAATTAATAACGACGAAATAAACCTAAATATGGTTTTTAAATACCTATTCAACAATACCCCATTTGTCATAATCCGTCAATTAAATTAAAAAAAAACTATATTATTGTAAGTTGTTCTTTTTTACTTTTTACGGAGTTTGCCTTTTATTCAACGCGTACCTACTTAATTTATTAGTATCAACCATTTATTTCAGATTATAAGGAAGTTGCATATCACGAATGCCAACGCCCTATTGGAAAACACGGGGAATGTCCCGTTTGTAAAAGAAAAATGCTACGTATGGGCGAGCTTCAAGAAAGCGGGCAAGTTCCTTCAGAACATTGGCATGCACACGGCACGTCAAGTTACATACCAAAACGGCGGTGCATAAGAAAACTCCGCGCAAGAACGATGACGTCCGAGCCCCCACCGAGAACAACGAGAACGTACTTGTTGAAAAAGGAATTGGTATGGAAAAACGGAACGGCATATTATAAAGTAATTAAAGCGATTGAAAGAAGTAAAATTCAAGGGAATACGAGCACTATAAGTGTAGAAAGTACAGGCAAAAGGAGAACAAAAGGTGTAGAAAGTACAATAAAAGGGAGATTGATAACTAGAAAAAATACAATCAATGGGAAAACGAGTACTGTAAGTGTAAAAAATACACAAAAAGGGATTGACACAAGTGAAGATAGTAGTGGATACATGGAAAGGTAAAAACTCGATTTTAGGGCAGCATGCGTGCGTCACAACCGGGCTGTAAAATATTAGTTTACACCTATGGCATGTTGAAGGTTAACCCAGCTGAGGTTCCAAAAGTGTGCGCCGCAGTGCCTTCGTTCGTAGTAGAGAAACAGGGGCACCGTGAGGCGCTTCTGTCTCTATATACCTACTGGCTATATGGGGTGCGTACCCTGCCCATTAAACGTGGATACAATCAATACGACAGATACATTTAATTTTAGTGCGAGGCTTGTGTTTTTACAATCTGGACCCCATTAAAAGAGTTTTAACAATTACCTAAGTAACAGAGTGCTATGAGGGGCAATCATATAATTTGCCTCAACGACTACAGGTGAATGCCATAAAGTATTAAACCTACATTACTATATGCTGATACTTAATAAAAAACGCCGCTATGTTATTATCTTCTAATCGCAGTGCCCTTCGCATCATCTAATATGCGAGCCCGGCAGCACCTGGGCCCTCCATTCCCAGGTCTCCGGAAGGGATTTTCACCTCTGCCCCTTTTCTTAAAGTATTCAAGTTAAAAACAAACAAAAGCAAGGAATGTCTGACCCTTCAGGCGATTCCCCACTGCCGCTGCTGCTAGGGATGTACCAAGTGATGTCTAACACAATCTACTTTATCATAATATGTTAATTAGCATCGCATTCTGCGCAAACGCAATCTTGCTCATGTGACCGCGGCCATGTTCCAGATAAACAAATATTTCCGTTATCATATAACTACGCTAATTACTTTAAGTATTATTATTTTCTCGAGTGCACTTCCTGCGGCAACGCGATGCAGTCGAGGTCATGTCATAAGGTTGCCTTAACTACAGGCTATTTTTTAGGTTTCCGTATCTGAAAAGCACCCAATGGGACCCTATTCCGCCGAATATGCAGTAGGTATCTCAATTCAACCATCAAAGCAATTTTAGTTATATTGTGTTAGTATTAAGGTTAATATTGCTACATTAGTTTTATCTTAGATAGCCTATATTGGCTGATGGCCGAACCCTATATTCAAATCGCGGATAGTTAAGGCTTACTTCGGGTTAAAATTCGACATTTACCCATAAAAAATGTGTCAAACTTTAATCCAAAGTAAGCTTATCTGTCCGAGGTTTGAATATAGGTACCGGACATGGGAGGGCAGTATTATCGGAAGATTATTAGTACATCATCGGAAGGCTTTTCTAGGCGCAGGGGTTAACTTCTTGTGATAGCCAAAAGTCTAAGGGCCGCTACAGACGGACAGTATTTGAACTGCAATCCAGCTGCAAAATGGCAGTTAGAGTGCAGTTGACGTAACTGCATCAAAATTGCAAACTGACTGCGCAGTCCGCTTGTAGTTGCCGCGCAGTCCTGTCGCAGTATTTCGAGGTACAAATAACTATGGAAAAATCATCAGTGGCTGCTGCAAAAAAATATTCTAATATTCTTGAAACGAATTGACCTAATGCCCTTTGTTCGAAGAATATTGTCTTTTTTTTTCAATTTAAGAGGGTTGTCATACACAAGTTTGAAAAAGGAACGAGTTAATTATTTCTAAAATATCTCTAAGTATGGGGTAAAGATTGTTAAAGTTTCAAAGTATACATATAGGTATGTATGTATGAAAACTCTTTATTTCACAAACAGAAAATAACAAAAGTAAAAAAATAAACAGAAACAAAAGGTATGTAAAAAAACTTATCCATTTAATTTTTTTGTTAGACTTGTATGACTAAATAATCGAGTTTTTATACATTTCAAATATTTTTCCACACTTTTTTCTCGCGTATTTAACAAAACCAGCCCCAAAATCCTTAAATATTCCATTTCACAGTTGGATGCACACGGCTCGATCGGCTCAGTCATTTTTAATGACTCCTTTTAACTTCTCACCAACTTTCTTACCTACCAATGAAGGAAAATATTCAGTCGAGAAAAAGTTGTGAAAAAGTTCTATAAAATTTAGGGAATATTAATTAAATCGATTATTAGCTACGGCTATCAAAAGAATGAGAAAGAAAGAAAGAGGAAGTAGATTCAAAACGCCATACCTAGGTACTTAGAATACATACAAAACCGGCAGGTTCATTATGATCACAGTGGCGAGTTTAAGTAGTCCCGTCAGAGCGAACAAAACACATTATAGCGCGTGCATTTAATAATTGGCAGCCTTATACGTTCGATCTTATCGACAGAAGCCATGCTGCCAAATTGAAAGTGCACGCGAAAAAAGATAAAAAAAGATAAAAAAGATAAAAGATGTTTATTCAGTAAGTAGGCCGCACGGGCACTTTTACACGTCAAAAATCTACCAGCGCTTCGCAAGAGACCACTGCTGAGAAGAAGCGCCGCAAAAAACTCAACAGTTAGTCGTTTTTTAAATATAGGTACAATTTTAAAACTTAACCTAGCATTATATAAAACAATGAATCTAACATATGATAAGAAATAAATGTATTCACGCGTAGTTGAGCAGGAAAATGTGTCAAAACTCTGAGTTTTCTCCAGAACTAATTGGTAGTAAGTAATAGAAAATAATTATGAAAAATTATACTTAATTATGATGGTGTAATACAACTACATAAAAAGTTTCGATACATTCTCCTACAGAAACCGTGTCCCCTAGACAATATACAATGTTTACATATTTCTTACGATGAAGTTATTATTAAGTTATTTGGGTGTTTAGTTTAGGCCAAGCACTTTTATCTGATAGATAGTCCTCGACCCTATAGTAAGCTTTAGACATTAGCGACTTTTTCAAGTAAGTTTTAAGTACTGGAAATGGTAACTTTAAAACTTCGTCAGGTAATTTATTATAGAAATGGATGCATTGACCTACAAATGATTTAAAAACCTTACGAACACGAAATTTTTTAGTAGCTATTTTATTTTTATTTCTTGTATTAAAATTATGTATATCACAATTCTTAATAAAAGAGTCCTGATTTTTAATGACATAAATAATATTCTCATAAATAAATTGTGACGCTACTGTCAAAATACTAATTTCTTTAAATAGTAATCTTAAAGAATCACGGGAGTTTAGGTTATATATAGAACGGATGGCTCTTTTTTGTAACACGAATATAGTCTGTATGTCAGCAGCTTTTCCCCAAACCAGAATACCGTATGACATAACACTATGAAAATAACTATAATAAACTAAGCGAGCTGTCTCAACATTCGTAAGTTGCCTGATTTTCCTAACAGCATAAGCTGCAGAACTTAATTTACCTGCTAGTACTGCTATGTGGGGACTCCATTGCAAGTTTTTGTCTATAGTTATCCCTAAGAAAAGCGCCTTATC
Organism: Acleris laterana; assembly: GCA_963966035.1. NCBI lineage: Eukaryota > Metazoa > Arthropoda > Insecta > Lepidoptera > Tortricidae > Acleris > Acleris laterana. Next base: position 5,775,440 of record OZ014459.1, on the reverse strand, counting down.
TACCATTTCCAAACACTCGCCATTTAGAAATATACTAGATTCTACCGGTCTAACATTAGGCAAAGCGAACCTAACACATTTAGTTTTCCTAGCATTGAGTAGCAAATTGTTACTAGTAAACCAATTACCAAACGAAAACCAATTAGTAAACGAAAGAGAATAACACCCCTGACAAGCATGAAAGTGCGAGAATGACGAACGCTTTATCAACATACGCACCTTCAGAACAATAGTGACCTAATTGAGTAATTTTAAATTTCGATTTGGGTCTCTATAGTAATAAATTTATGACATGAAATTTGAAAGCTGACATTTTGACTTAGGTCACTGTTGTTCTGAAGGTGCGATTATATCCACAGCGATTGACCAGACTGTAAGTAAGTATATACAAAGCCCACAGCTTGTTGAAACTATTTCAACACTAGGTGACCCGAATTATGAAAAGTAAAGTGTCATTAGTTGCTGGGCCTCGATGCGGCGGCGGCAAAACTATATATGAGGTAGAACTATATCGATAAAACAGAGAAGGGTTCATAATGCACATAAAATTACTTTATTCCAATCTGCGGGGCTAGTATGATTGCGTCTATAACGCGTGTCAAATGTGGATAAAGCATCCGTCACTCTCGTACTTATTTACGTGTCAGAAAGTGACTGATGCCTTATGCCCTGCACTGCATTGCCACTTTGTCACGCGGTAAACGCAGCCGCATTAGGCCCCCTATACACATTAATAAAGTATTCTATTGAGTAAAAATCACGACATGATGGTGACCTCTTTTATCAGAGCCATCCCGCTTTGAATATGAGTGCTCTCTCCCCCCCTTGTATGTAAATGAAAAGTTCGAAACCATATAGATTGACTTCGGGACTTTGGACTAGGAGTTACACATACAGTAACTTCGTAAAGGGTCATTCCACCGTAACACCCGTCTACTATTTGAATAATATTTTATTTTTCCTTACACGCAAAATCAAAAGTATAAGAGAATAATGAGAGAATCACTAATAAAAAGTAGCCGTTTTGGGTGTTTCGGTGGAATGACCCTAAAGCTATCAAGAATGTAGTCTAGTCAAGAATGTTTGACATTGAATTTATATCAAGAGCAAATCAATTAGGTATGCAATTGAGTCATTACACTGACATTAATTATGTAAATGATATTGTTTTTATTGTGCTTGCTGAGCGGGACTTTAGCGGTTAAAGTTAATATCCGTACATAGACCTTGAAGTGTTATGATCGGAAATCCATCCCGGAACTATGGCTAAAATGTGCTAAATATGTTCATCATAAATTATTGAATGAATCATTTTTAATTTAAATATGATACGATGTAGTGTGTTCATATAGGTGAAAAACTTAAGTAAGTCACTCACACACATTATTTGCTTATATCTTTCAAGTTTGATTAAGTATTCTTGTCCACTTATGATTGTATTGTCATGATGAGATATAATAGTTGTCAATGTCGAGTAACAATTAATTGTCTTCATATTTTTTGCCTCGTTCATGAATAAACCATAATACTAACAAATCAATCCAATTAAAAACATTTGCGGAATAGTCAAAGGAAAACATATAAAGATGCCTAATACGTATGTATTTACATAAGTCAGTAAACAATCCTTCACCCATCACATGATCTCTTAAGCAATAGAGAGTCCTATGCCAAGGTCTTTAAGTTATCAGATGCGTTTTGGTGAAGGAAAACATCTTAAGAAAACACATCTATCTGCGAAGCCTTTGGCATTTACCCCAATTCTTATTAAAAATAGTTTAGTATAGTTTATTTATTCATAACAAACCGGCCAAGTACGAGTCCGACTGGCGTACCGAGGGTTCCGTAAACATTTGTATACATCATAAAAATAATAAAAAATCTGTTTAAGCTTGTGTCTATGAAACCCCACATGACACGATTAACTCAACTCAAAATTTGGACCGCCGTTCCTTGCAAAAAGACCCTGTTTTGGTGACATATATACATACATACATACATAAACTCACGCCTTTATTCCCAGAGTGGGTTAGGCTGAGCTACAGAATTTCCAACAACTATAAAAACTTTTTGATAATTCTGTAACCACATTTTGCACACTTAGGCGAAGATGTTTACCAGTGTATTAGTGACAGGTTGCAAGCCCATCGCCTAACAGTACTAGAGTACTACACGCCTTTATTACCTTAGTCGGCTTTTACGACATCCACGGGAGACTTGGAGTGGCACTATTCTAATCCGGCAACCACACGGATTGATTAATTAGTAAATAATATAGTTTTAGATTTTTCTTTTGTGAAGGTATGTAATATTATCCGGTGTTTTTTTAAGGGATTTTCAATAGAAACACTAACATGTACGTACCTATGATTTAATTTTAATTTAATTGATTTTAAATTCAAATTAAATTTTGTTATAGAAAAGAAACTGAGGTTAATAATAAACAACAAAACACATCAACATCACAAAAAAAAAAAAAATTAGCTCTGCCTACCCCACTCTGGGAATAAAGGCGTGAGTTTATGTATGTATGTATGTGTGTGTTAATAATTGTTATAAGGTTGTTTCATTTATGAGGCCAAGCGAACAAACCCGGGGTCAAGTTCATTATAAGAGAGAGAGGTTGTAGAGAGGTAACCAGACGACAGACAGAGAGATAAATAAACGTGATCATCTGGGCATCCTTTTTTTATAAACATATGCTGGCACTGTGTTGAAAATCGTCCAAAATCGAGACCTGTCAATACCGATAATGTTTACATGCTGGCAGGTCAACCAGAGTATCTTTGTCGATATTTTTATATTTTTCTCTACGTATTACCAAGGAAAGATAATTTCGGGACAGTGGTCCAACTGCTCTGTCCTAGTGACCAAAATTAGTATCATAAATATGAGGTAGGTTTAGGTTGAGGTAGGTCTAGTCCTTCAGCTGGCCCGGAGGGCCAAACCACCCAGAAATAGGAGCTCACTTGCTCGCTGAAAACGTCTTCCTCCTCCTCCGTCGGGACAACATCGATCGGGTTAATACCTGGTGCAGCGAGTTTCAGAGCGAGTGCTTTAATAGATTCACCTATCTGGATATAACCTTTCTCAAAAATGACCACCGTGACTGGGTTTTATTATTTACTGAAATTAAAATTTATTTTGGCAGCTCCATGTAATCAATCTCGCGTTATGTTTGCTACCTTAAAAATTACAAATAAGTAAAGTAAAGTAAGTAAGTAAACTGTGGGGCTAGACAAGTTGCCATCGTTCATGAACGCAAGCGTTAGGCGATCACTTTAGTGATCACCTGTCACTTGGCGCTGTCAAAATTAAATAGGCTAGACAATCAGTTTTCAGCGTGTCAGTTGTAACGAGTGATATATCACGTGACTTACGTCATTCCCATACATTTTTCAATGACAACACAATACATGTCGCCAGTGATCACCTAACGCTAGCGTTCGTGAACGATGGCAACTTGTCTAGCCCCACTGTTTATTGCACAAGTATCGTTTTACAAAGAAACACTTATATGAATATAAGTTATGTACAAAGGCGATTACCTATGTGTAAAAGAGAATGGAGGGATGGAGTTTAAGGGATCTCTTCCAGTTAACTTTGTAATGACTGGGTGAGGACAACGCACGAGGATGGCAAAAAACAAGTTAAAACAGTGCAATTAACGCATGTTTTTTTTTAATTGCATTGAATAAATTACAACCTCAACCCGCAGTCTTAGGCTTGTTTCACACGTACGACAACCACACCACGTCGCAGCGACAGAATGTGGTCAAGCAGTGGTTACGTGAGATTAGTGACGCTCAGTTTTTATCAGTTGTGTTGTGGTACTGACAAAATTACGTTAATTCCTTTGGTGGTTGCATGATCGTTGCGATATGGTTGCCATGTGGTCGGGTTACTCACGGTCAATAATGACGGCAAAATGTGGTATGTGTAAATTGTACGATTCATTTTCAATACAAAATATTCGCCTGCCGACGTGGTGTGGTTGTGGTAAGTGTGAAACAAGCCTAAGCCTGCCAGCTTGAGGTTGCTGGCCTATTGCCTAATGCACTCGCAATCGCAATCCTTTTCATTTTGGCAGTCCAAAGGCGATTCGGCATACGAAATGAAAACAAATTATTCCACTATGAAGTCGATTTGCGATTGCAATAGGCAATAGGACTTGTAAAACTTGCTTGCCCGCCTCTATTTTTAGTACAAAAAATAGGTTTTTTTTAAATACAGCTATAAATTTTAATAAACTTTTTATTACAACAACTTACTCTCACAATTTGAATAACTAATGAGCTTTTAAAATAATTACAAATAATTACTGTGATAACTTATATGAATTCTATAGATTAGGGTTTTTAAAATATATTTTACATCTAAAATAATACTTATAATTAAAATTATTACAAAAGTAATATAATAGCATGTACAGTATACAAAGGCTTTTTAATTCAAAAATCGCTTTAATTGTACCATGAGTTACAAATAACGTACCTTTTAAAATATATTTTACATCTAAAATAATACTTATAATTAAAATTATTACAAAAGTAATATAATAGCATGTACAGTATACAAAGGCTTTTTAATTCAAAAATCGCTTTAATTGTACCATGAGTTACAAATAACGTACCTACTCACTCGAGCGAGTCGAAGGCTCTGCCCTCGCAGATCTCGCAGTATTCTTATATAGTGCGAGGGACAGAGCATTCGACTCGCTAGCGAGTATAGTAATTGTAACTCATGGTAAGGGTTACAGGACACGATCTACCTTGAGGTTACTACACTGCCGTAATACTCGTACCATAGAAGGCGGCTAACTACAATGTAGTGGTCGAAGCAATATATAATCTATTGCTAACCACATTAAATTTAAAATGCTTATACTATTACTATGCAGTTAACTACCTTCTTTGGTATTACGGCAAAACGGCGCTCCCACGACACGAGATCGTCGTCAAGATGTCTAAATTATAATCTCTCTGTTACATCAGCCTTCAATATGATAACGCCCAAACATATAAGAGTCCTTGTATCCATTATATCTAGAATAACCTAAAGGAAAGTGCGTTGTGGCTCTTAAAATTTGAGCTCTGTTACCATATCGTTCTTGTAAAACTTGGAAATAGTCTCTCGTCTCGCTTTTAGGCGTCGTTTCCCATGTCAACGGAATGTCTTTACAGTATGACGGATACGTACAAGTAGATTGGGTACTAGTCGTTACTGCATTAATTTCTTCGTATACTACTACTGTGGTGTAGGCGAGTTTTTCGATTGGGACACGATTTGATACACGTTCTATCAAGTTGCACGTACACTCTTCAAATCCCATAGTGCTCAAAGTTGTTGGCTGGGTAGGTGTACTTGTTGTTGATGAAGATATTGTCGTTGGAGTAGTGGTCGTTGTAGTGGTTGTTGTTGACGCAGTTGTTATCGAAGTAGTAGTAGTGCTAGTTGGTTCAGTCGTTAGTGTAAATTTAGTAGTGGCCGTAATTTCTGTCGTAGTAGTATAAATATATGGATGACATGTACACTCTATAGGAGATACTTTTTGAGTGGTGGTAGTTGTCTCGGTAGTCGTTGGCTGGGTAGTTGTTGTCGGAGTAGTCACAATCGTTGTTGTAGTTGTAGACAGAGTAGTTGTTGTAGACAGAGTAGTTGTCGTAGTTATCATAGTTGTAGTCGCTGTCGAAGGTGTAGTCGTTGTCGTCGGAGTAGTCGTTGTAGATGAAGTAGTAGTTATTGGTGTCATTTCAGTTGTGGTAGTATAAATATATGGATGACAAGTACACTTTACAGGAGATACCTTTTCTGGAACGGTAGTAATTGTTGTGGTAGACTCAGTAGTAGACTCAGTTGTACTTGTGGTAGTACTAGTTTTAGTGATTAATTCTACACTAACAACTAGACGCGAAGCAGCGGGACACGTGCATTTTGCTGAAGATGCTATATTAGTAGTGGCCATTAACTCCGTTGATATTGTTGGCTCAATACTAGCAGTGGTAGACTGAGTAGTAGTAGTGGTTGATTTAGTAGTAGAAGTAGTAGTAGTAGTAGTAGTAGAAGTAGTAGTAGTAGTAGTAGTAGTAGTAGTATCAGTAGGTTCTGTGATAATTTCTGTTAAAGAGGCTAAATACAAAGCAGCTGGACACGTACATTTCCCTGGAGATGCTATATTATTAGTTGTAGTTATTGTGGTAGTAGTAGTAGACGGAGTAGTAGTAGTAGATTCAGAGTTCTTTTTTCGACCAATATCCAAAGCTGCAGGGCACGTACATTTTGAATTTCTAAGTATCCTATGTATATCCAAAATTGCATTCGGCCCAACAACCGTAGTCGGGTCAGTAGACGTAGTTAGTCCAATAATCGCAGTCAGATCAGTAGTTGTGGTAGCAGTGGTGGTTTTTTCACCATTACTTCTACCATCACATTTACGAGCGCCAAGTAAAGAGAGATCATGATGTGTAATATAAGTATTAGTTGGCTCAATAAACTTAATCAACTCAGTAGTTGGTTCAGTAGTCGCAGTGGGTTCTGTAGTGGTTATTGTTACATGATTACAACCACCACATTTACGAGCTCTAAGAAAAGAGTAATCATGATGTGTAGTGTAAGTCGTAGTTGGCTCAATAAACGTAATCGACTCAGTAGTCGGTTTAATAGTCGCAGTGGGATCTTTAGCGATATTCGTTACATCTTTACAGCCGCCACCACATTTACGAGCACTAAGAACATAGTGCTCATATGTAGTGTAAGTCGCAGTAGGTTTAATAAACTTATTCGATTCAGTAATCGCAATAGTAGTGGTAGTAGCTCTATCATTACAACCAACACCACATTTACGGACACCAACTAAAAAGTGATTCACATGTGTTATACTAGTCGCATTTAACTTAGTAGTCGTAGCTGGACTAGTAGTCGTAGTTCGTTTATAAGTACTAACTATATTACTAACACTATCAAAGTTACCAGGAAGTGTATTATAATTCGAATCAATTCCTCGTCTTGCTGGATGACCTGTTTTGATCATCGCTGGTGTTGATACCAGATTACAAGTACAGTCTCCCCCGGGATCAATTGGAGTTATTGTAGTTGCTTCCGTAGTTGTTGCAGACTCAGTAGTTGGTCTTGATAACAAATCACAAGTACATTTGCCGCCGGGATCAATTGGCGCTATTGTAGTTACTTTAGTAGTTGTTGTAGACTCAGTTGTTGTTGTATACTCAGTAGTGGTTACAGACTCAGTAGTTGGTATTGATACCAGATTACAAGTACAGTCCCCACCGGAATCTTTTGGTGTTATAGTCATTGTAGGAGTTTCAGTGGTCGTTGTTAGTGCTGTAGTGGTTGTCGATTCAGTTGTTGATGGTTCAGTAATCGTTGTATCAGTAGTCAGTATTAGTTCGTCTTTACAACCACAACCACATTTTTCATCAATATCAACACCATTACAAGTTGTTGGAGTTGTAGGTAATCTGTGTACCTGTTGAGAACATGTGCATTTTTCCCCACTTCGCAGAAAATGCATGACAGGACTTAATGTAGTTGTTTCCGTCAGTACTTTCGTATCAAGATTTGTTAACGAATAAGTCCAATCAAATGGTGTATTTTTATCTGTTAAATCATAATCTTCAGGAAATAAAAACGTAACAGTTGAAAAAAAATCTTTAGATGATAAAGTATTTTGAATTAAATCACCATTTCTTGATTCAGTGACAGAGAGTCTCGAACTATCTTTGTTGAGAGGAACACGTTGTAAGTGGTTGTCATCATTATTGATGTCATCGATATCATACTTATAAGACGCAATTTTAGTGGCAGCATCTGCGTCATTACCTTCTATATATACATTGGGTTTCGTAGCAGTTACGTTTGAGTAAACATCTGCTGTTAGAAATTCTTCGCTTGACAAAAAGGTTTTATTCAAATTATCGTCCTTTAATTTAACGACTGAAGTTCTTGTATGATTCGTATTGATAAGAACTCGTTTTGTTTTGTTCTCATTATTGCTATTATAATAGGCAACTGTTGTGGCAACATCTGGGCCTATATCAACATTATCTACATTTGCTTTTCTACCGAAAACATTTAAGTCCGCAACAGCATTTATACTTGTTTCATTATCGCACTTCTCTACGGATGTTTCCGTATACTCTACAAATAAATAACGGAATACATTTATAAATATACTTAAATCATTTTCTAAGTTGATCTCTCAGCCTTTAAAAACTCGTTTGCGATTTTGTACTAGGTACATTAATTCAGAAACGTAAATATATTTTAAGTTTCCTTTTTCGTTTCCTTTCAATGCCGTTTGTCAGTCAGAAATTGAACTAGGTAAGTATTTAATTTATTTGAAAATATTGAACCGATATAAAACTTGTGTGTCTAAAGTTAAATGGAACGTTATGGTACCTATAACATAATCATTATTCATTATTACAAAAAAAAGTATAATTTAACGTATTCTGCCTTCCTATCAAACAAGGCGGTTTATTACAATGTAGTAGTCAAAGCAGTATAAGCTCTATAGATTACCACAATAAATTTAAAATATTTATACTATTACCATGCACTTTATTTGGTACGACGAAATTATTAATTGTGTTTACCTTTTATGTTATCACAGTTATATTCTATCATGTCACACAGGTCGGCAAACAGTTTTGTACTTGAAGAGATCTGTTCAAAACCGCAAACTGGAATCCAAGTGTGGTTACACACGTCGGCCAAAACGCAGTGTCGTACGGGCTGAAATGTCATGAAAACTTACTTATGTATAATTTTGGTGTGAAACTTAATATTAGGTGTCATTCTGGTGTGAGGTTAACATGGTGTATTATTATGTATCATTATGGTGTGAGGATAAAAGGCTACATTTTTATGTTTCATTTTAGCGTTAGGTTACTTATATAATAATTTATCAAATCAGAATTCGTTTTCAAATGGGGTTTTCTTCCTCTTGGGGGCTGATTTACGAAGAGCCCTTTCTTAGTGAACCCCTTGGGTACCCGAGGTATAGTTTCTTAAATTTTTAAATCCATATGCCCAGTGGCTTAAATGTGAGTAGTCGGTCAGTCATAAAAGAGTTTTATGGAACGACAAAAAAGAGAGATAAAGGTTAAAATAAAAAAAAAAGTTGCATATATATCTTACTGGAAGGAAGTGCTGTACTGATGTTCTATAGACGGTCAAAATACAAACTGGAAATGAATTGTATTATTTATTATTTGTTAGAAATTAATACAAACAATTCGACATATTTGCATGTTCCTATACTTACCCGCCATTATAAGTGTGATTCGCATTTTCCGGTTCCATTATTTATAATTTTTATTTACTGTTATGCTTCATAATAACATATTCAACAAATAAAGTTTTCTTTTCTGCCGTTTTTCCATCAATTGCGCTCCTTTCCTCTATTGCCGTAAAATCGTGAAATAAAACTGAAGTACCGCAGTATTGCGACACGCCAGTATCAATAATATTTTCAATTCAATCGCTACGATTGGTCACATATTTATGATATTCCTTAATGGCGTATAACAACCACGATGTTTTGACTCAACTTCTAAAATGTAGGATGAATGCCGAAATCTGCCGCTGCGAGAGAGAGACGCACGGAGTCGCACCATAAGGGTCTCCCCAGACCTATCGACGCGGAAACGGCTTGAGCCGGTAAGAAAAAAAATTATGTCCGTGCAGTAAGAGTGAAAATGGTATCGCTCGGCTCGGCTCGGCACGGCTCGGCGTTGCGAACGGAACGACGTCGTTTTCGATCTTATTGCGTGGACATAAAACTTATTCTTGCCGGCTCAAGCCGATTCCGCGTCGATAGGTCTGGGGAGACCCTAAGACTTCCTTCTGAACCTTTTAGTTTGTCACTTCAAAAATATAAAAAATCCTGCGAAATTATAGCAAACTCCACTAAAATTGGTCTATCCGTTTTGGAACTTCGAATCACAGACAGAAAAAAATAGTCTTTCAAACTCAAAACTCTATTACCGACACTAATTACTATTAAAACACCTCTTCAAATGAAAGCGCTTATTTTGTAAATGTGATTTTTTTTATTCTAAATAGCCACTACTATCCTTGTCTGTAATTTCTCTTATTCCCTTGAATACTCGATATGCCATTTTGCCTTTAAGCCATACAGTTTCTCTTTTCAACTCAAAGGTTTCCGTGCGTTCGGGCGCCGTGGTTGGAGCGAGAGGCGTGCTAGATGGAGTCGGCGGTTGGAATACTTTTCGAGGTCTCCCCTCCAATTGTAATTGTCGACGCTTGAGTTTCTTTACGGGAAATTTCTTTTTGCTCTTGTTTAGGGTTATCAACTCTCTTACTGGAGTATGATGTTGAGCGCATTCGCCATGGGATTTTAATTTATTAGGGTTGGCGACACCACTCCTCAGATTACATGGCTTACACGGGGGCGGTTTTGGACAATCAGGGAAGCACTCGTGGAAATTTATTACCTCGTACTCTGGAAATTAAAATAAAATTGTAAAATTTATAATTTCAATAAAGGAATGTTCGTCCTGTATTTTAACGCATAATGTACTTCGCTTCTTTCCCTAACTTTTAACTAGAACTGAATTCGAAGCTCGTAACCTTATTTAAAATCTTTCTGCTTCTTTATGATAATTTAACACACCCTACTATAACCCTATAATATGAGTGTGCCGATTGTATAATAATACCGTGACTGAGCATTCTTTTTGGAAATTTTTAATAGTAAATTGCCTTCTTAAAATAAATAATATATCCTGTGCTTAATTCATTAAGATATATTATAATGAATTTAAATATCTCTAAAAAATCTCTAAAACTAACAAATACAATAATGTTGACGAACTAATTTTGTATAAGCCAACCTAAACCTAACCAACCCAACCCAAAACCCAACCCAACCTAATTAGTACCATTAACCTAACCAATACATTTACATACACTTTAATCATTTCATCATTATAGTCTGGATCCACAAATTCTCGTTATAATTTTGCTTTATTTCTAATTGATAAGTACTTTATTTTGTGAGCCATTAATATATAAAAGAAAAATTATACAGGGTACATAACGTTGGTCAAAAATCAAACGAAGCCGGTCGATGGAAGAGACCGTGACCTATCCATTTTTAAATACGTTTAACGATTTCCTACATAAGCATAAGGTATACTGTAGGATATTTTCTCTAGTTTAATTTACATCATAAATCAAATCACCTGTTACCTGTGGTAGTAGGTGACAGCGATGACAGCTGTTAATTTTGGAAGATGTTCCAAATTGGGATCTCATTACCTTACAATATTGCGGGTGGTAGGACCTTGTGCAGGGTACGTCCGGATCGCTACCACCATCTTATCCATTAACCTACCGCCAAACAGCAGTGCTCGCATTGTTGTGTTCCGGTTTGGGGGTAAGACAGCCGGTGAAATGACTAGCATAGAGGCATTCCATCTTAGTCCTCAGGGTTGGCAACGCATTTGCAGTCTTAGGATTGCATTGCAGTCTTGTGAGTGCAAATGTCTATGGGTCACAGTTTCCACTTACCATCAGGTGGCCTGTGTGCTCGTTTGCCTTCTCTATGCCATAAAAAAAAATCGATAACGTTATGAAATTACGTTTCAGCTGTCATCATTGTCACCTACTACCAAAGGTAACGCTGGTCATTTGCCTTTCGGCTTCTGAACCCATCTTAGAGTACTTATAATAATATGTACGTAGATAAAGTATTGTACGTGACTCTGCGTAATTGGCATTACGCAACCGTCACGTAAACTACTATTATGGAACTGGGTTTTTGTAAGCACGTATACTTACTTAGTTTATGGTCGCAGTTAAACTCATGCATGTCGCATTCGTCCAAGAAAAGACGCGGAGTGGTGTTAGTCACGTCCTTTGCGCACTTATTTACAAAGGTGTGGTTGCAGAGCTTGGCCAGGAAACATGGTATTACTAGCTGTAAATATACAAAAATATTATTATGCATTGCTAGCAGACCGTTTTAGCACCAGAAGGGCTAGCACCAAGTTGTCCGCGAACTAATTGTTGGTTCTCTGTCGTTTGCCCGAAAGTCATTTGCCATAATTCTATCACTTGCCATAATATTCATTCGCCATAAAGGCATTTTTTCTGAAATCGTGAATTATTCAGAATTGTTATAAAACAAACCTAACCTAACCTATTGGGCTCTATACGATGGCATGTAAAAATTACCTGAAAGGTTTACAGTTTCAGAAAAAAATGCCTTTATGGCAAATTAACATTATGGCAAGTGAACAATTATGGCAAATGAAATTCGGGTAAACGAAGTGATCCGCTAATTGTTGCGCGATTATACCTTTCTAACTAGTCTGAAACGATAGAGACGCACTGAGAGACAAGCGAGAAAATACAATATTTGCTATATATATATATATATATATATATATATTATAAAAAAAATCATTATGGCAAGTGAACAATTATGGCAAATGAAATTCGGGTAAACGAAGTGATCCGCTAATTGTTGCGCGATTATACCTTTCTAACTGGTCTGAAACGACAGAGACGCATTGAGAGACAAGCGAGAAAATACAATATTCGCTTGGTGCTCAGATTGCACAGAGGATGTTTTCGTTATCGAGACTACTGTCATCAGCGAGCCTAGTATGGCTGCGTCTATATCGCGTGTTAACTGTGGATAAAGCATCCGTCACTTATTGACACGTGTACTTATTTACCTGTCAGAAGGAGACGGATGCCTTATCCAAAATTTATCACGAGATAAACGCAGCCATATTAGGCCCCCTGGAGTTTTACCCGAGATTCAAACGTGAAAACTATTTAAAAACTAATTGGACCATGCACGATAAAATGAATTCATCCTTAATATAACCAAATAGATCCCTGCTCGTAATCATTAATCGTGTTTCACGAATCTAAATCGTTATTTTTTGTATTTAGCATGGCTGTCATTTTGACGTTATTTCCACGCTCTAAAAATGGTTCATACACAATCACTGAAAATGGCGATAGTCCTCCTTTCACAAACACCGCGATTGGTTGTTTAAGGGTTACTAAAGCAAATTAAAAAAACCGGGCAAGAGCATGTCGGACCATGCTCAGTGTAGGGTTCCGAAGCCGTAACGACAAACACAAAAAACTATCTCAAAAATCAACATGTATGAAACAATTTTCTATATAAAGTTATTTGGCGCTGTCTTAGATGATTTTTAGTAGGTATAAACCCGTTAATCGCCTGTATCTCAGGAACTAATCATGTCTACTTAGCCGTGATAGTTTTCCTTTAAAATTCGTTATATGCGCTTTCGTTGAAGATTTTTTTCAGATTTTTAGTACTTGTAGTTTTGGCTGTAGGGGGGGGGGACACTTGACTCTAACAAAAAATAGCGCTTTAAAGCTTAATATTTCATAAACGGATCCCTTAATCGAAAAACTGTTTTCATAAACCCGCAATATTTTTGAAAGACCTTGTCAACGACACCCCACACTTTGGGGTAGGCAAGAAAAAAAAAAGACATCCCCACGTTACGTGTAGGGGAGGTGCATTAAAAAAATATATTTTTCAAAATTTTATTTTACCACTTTGTTGGCGTGACTAATATGTACATTCATGCCAAATTACAGCTTTCTAGTACTATGAGTCTCTGAGCTAGACTGGGGACGGACTGACGGACGGACGGACGGACGGACATGGCGAAACTATAAGGGTTCCTAGTTTGACTACGGAACCCTAAAAACGCTTTAATCTCTAGTTAATAAGGAGCTTTAGTCCATATGCAGAGACTAAAGTAGCATTTTAAGAGCACGAATATTTTGATATTTTGTTAACAAATTGAGAGGCGTGTTGTAAAAAGTAATAACTTAAGATGTTTATAGAGGTATATAGGTAATTACTGCCACACTCAGAGACGTCAATTAAATTTAATGCATATTTAGTGACGTGTTGTCTTATTCTATTGTTACAGCAAAGAATATTTTAATCAAGCATTAAATTTAATTGACATCTCACAGTACAGCAGAGAAAGTGACAGCAGCTACTTTAATAAAGCTTTAAATTTAATTGACGTCTCTGAGTGCAGCAGTATGTGGCTTAACTTAGGTTATGTACTTACGTAGCTTTCCACAAAATGTTGTTCTGAAGGCAGTGGAATATGTATCACGAGAAACCCAATAAAGAAAGGGATCTGGATTACAAGCATGTAATTCATTTGGTTACACAAACCTTCACGTGTTTTCGCAAACTAAGGCAAGTAAAATCTTTTTGTGGCTATAAAATACTCGTTTATGGGGTGCCATAACTTTTGCAAGCCATGTTATCGCCAGAAAAAGTGTAGAGTATGTAGGTGCGTGTAGTACTGAATATTAACTAAAGCGAAAATAATTGATCCACGAAAAGGTTCAATTTCTATTTGATCGAATGCGGTCGCCGCCGACCACAGCGGCACTCAGTCGCCGCAACCAAAATGCATTAAGCTTACTAGCGTTACTATTCGTTTCGGTTTTAAACCAATCGCATCACTGATAGATGACGTGATACGAAGAGTCACGTGACGTACCAGTAACGCGATTGGTTTCAAAACGAAACGAATAGAAACGCTAGTCAGCGTAATGCGTTTTGGCAGGAACCTCTGGTTCGTATGGAGTCCTACGAAGTGCAGCGGCTGCGACACTGTCGCCGCACTTGGAACGTGTTTCATGGAGAACCATACAAACCAGTAGTGTCGTCGAATGCCTAGTGATGGGCGATTTCTGAAACATTGCACAACTTTCCTTAACTGCGAAAATTACAGCTTCTGACAGTTACATAATTAGATGTAAATTATTCTAACACAAGTAAATTTCGTTTAAATTTCATGAAAAGTTGGGTAACATGTCGAAACTATAGTAATTTTCAGAAATAAAACGATTTCACTGTGATAATTTTCAAAATATTGCTTGAAATTCTAGGTGAAAGTTTCACTTTTGAAACTTATAGAATATTGCAGAAATTTAAATGAAAGTTTCACTTTTAAAATTTTCAAGCCGCCCATCACTAAGTATGCCAAAGTATGATTCTGAATTTGGAAATTATGTTGAAGGTAAATGCAATGATAAAAAAAATCTGCAACAAATTAGTAAACTATGTGTAATCACGTTTTCGTCGGTTTTAACGATTTCGATGAATGTCTGGATAATTAAGTGTTGTCATTTGTACAATTCATATATTTTAAAGGTATAAACATGTTTTGTTACTTAATGAAATACTTTTAAGTGCATCGGAGCCGAGATATTTAATATTCTTACCTAGGTGTACTTTTAGTACCAAAAACTGAACACATCTTAAATATCTCGGTCCCGATATTAGTAAACGCCATAAATTATGTTTGTTTCGAGGTCCTCTAAATAACTATGTAAAAATCAGCCGTGAGCGCTGAAAAAAAAATGACAATATTCTTTAAACAAATTTACCCAATGCCTTTGCAATATGTAGGTTTACGAGAGCGAAAAATCGATCTGTCAAGTTATCGTAAATATTTTAAAATGGATGGTACTTTATTTTACAGAAATGGTTATATATATAATACGGTAGTAAATGCACTCGAGAAAACAATAATAATTAAAGTATCAGGCATGGCCGCAGTCGCGTGAGCCCCGCTGCGTTTGCACACGATGTGCGATGCCACTTACGAGGGCACATGTGCTGAAATACGTAACTAGTGTTTAGAAATCTGGATCTCGATGACGAATACGTGTCAATTTGTGTGACATTGTCCCCTGATATTCATTAGAATTATTGTACTTATACACAGATGTTATAAATACATTCGCTTTTTTAAGCGTATTTGCGGCACTTGATAGTTCGAAAACGTGGTCTGCGGCGGTCCCTGGCTGGCAACCAGAACCTTGTGCGTATCAACGCAAGTGACGTCCCAAGCCAAGGGACGACCAAGTTGCCATGGTATTAAACTGAATCCGTCGGATCTCTTCCCATCTGAGGCAGATAGCCCAGTGGGCTCAAGCGAAGCCGGGAATATAATTCTGTTAAGACCCCAACGGATCAAATCTTTTATCGATGCATATCTGTAAACTCGACCAGCACTAGATTGGCAACTTAGAACGTGGCGTCCTAGGTCCGCGACAACGGCACAAGTACGCGGCTCGCAGACTTTAAGACCGAGGCGGAGGCAGACTGTAATCCATAAAGTATTAGGATCTAAAAGAGACCCTAAGGTTCTTGAAGGGAGCGAGTGCAGCCAGTGACCGAGCTCTGGCTCGAAAACTGCCAATAAACGAGCCTTTTCGAATGAATATTGACTATTTTCCAAAAGATTGCGATGACAAATTTTGACAGGAATAAGGTCCCATGCAGCGTGGCTAGCTTTGTCAACTGGCAAATTCTCACTCGGTTTACAGACACGCCAAGCAATCTCTGCATCGGAAAAGCACGACACCTGAACATCAGTGGGGTTAGAAAAGTTTAGAATCTCACTGATGATTGTGCTGTGGATCGAAGAGAAGAAAGCTTGGAGTGCCAGGTCGCTAGTCACCGGAATGTAAAGCCGACCGTACTTTACGTTACGAGGAGGTTTGCTTGAGACCAACTGTTAGGTGAGATATGGTTTGTAGGTATAGATGAATTAGCGAGAGCGTGGAATTGCATATGTAGTGGTATTGTGTAGGCATTCTATATTTGAAATTTCCCTTTTCCCGTACTATCAGCATAAAAAGATGTTTGTAATAAAATAGTTATATTTAAAAAGAAAATTCAAAAGTAATGTCAGTATATATTATTAGACTGTTTTAATTGTATTGAATTTAGCAACTGAAAGAATTAATACTATTACTGTTGAGGACTGGGAAAATATTGGTCACCATGTCGAAAGTGAAGAAAATAAATATAGATGTCAAGAAGGGGAAAAGGATCGAACTACTCTACTGTCTTCAGGATCTACTTTTCATGCGAACCGTACATCCACTACAAATGCAATTCCACGCTCTCGCTAATTTATCTATACTGCCTAGAATAGAGGCCTCGCGTTACTGGTAGATCACGTGACTTTTCGTATCCGTATCTACCAGTGACGAAATTGGTTTAAAAACGAAACGAATATAAACGCTAGTTAGCGTAGTACATCTTGGCAAGGGCTCTGGTCGTCTTGGGGTGTGGCAGTTTAGTGAGGCCTCATCCCTAGGCTAGACAACTGATCCTGATAGATGATTCTCTGAAACACTGAGTGTTCTCCTCGGCAATGAATTAATCGGGAAGATAGAGTGGCCTCGTCAGAGCATTAGTAACATGTAATTGGGTGTATTTTTAATTCGGCGACAGCTGTCATCACCAAAGCTTAGGAAGTAGGTAAAATATGCATTCTGTGAAGTGCGAACGTTATCTTTTCAAAAGTGTTAGACGTGCGTTTATGTCAATCCCATATATTTTGTCAATTAGTTTACGTTAGCATTAGGCATTAGACGTGGTTGGTCCCCGTGTGGTTGCCGGATTAGAATAGTGCCACTCCGTGTCTTCCCGTGGATGTCGTAAAAGCCGACTAAGGGAATAAAGGCGTGTAGTACTGTTAGTTACTGGTTTAACCAGCAGAATAGAGGCTCAGTTTGTATAATCAAAGCTACTATAAGTACCTACGCTGCCGTCCTACGGAGAAAAGGCACAAGTTCAATTAATTAATAGAAGCATATTAAACTCTGAATGGTTGTAATAAGGTTGGAAGTGCAATACAATTTATATAGTAGATGTGCCTTTTTTCCGTAGGAGGGCAGTACGGTACATAGGTAACTTTGGCTTACGTTCCTACAATCGCGTGGCAACTATAAATGAAAAACTTAAGTAAATGATTACTTGCATGTAGCATAGAGGCATTCCATCTTAGTCCTCAGGGTTGGCAACGCGTTTGCAGTCTTAGGATTGCATTGCAGTCTTGTGAATGCGAATGTCTATAGGTCACAGTTTCCACTTACCATCAGGTGGCCTGTGTGCTCGTTTGTCTTCTCTATGCCATAAAAAAAAAAAAAAAAAAGCTGTAACACATAGTATTGTAGGTTGTATAGACCGTTTGATATTCTTTATTTGGACATAAATTCTATATTAGATTTGTACACAACTACATGCAAGAGTTCATATACTTAAGTGTTTCACCTATACAATTTACCTTCTTTTAATTCACTGACGAATTAAAGACTATGCCATTTAACCTGTAACACCTCTGGTGCCATTAAACAAGTTCCTGCTAAACTAAACAGGTTCCGGAAGTGAGCTAGTCTTCATGCAGTAAGATAGCCGGAAGCGAGTGCATGGACCTTCCAATGTCAAAACGAGGTGAACGGGTTTGGTACTTGATGCTGCGCTGTATGTATGCTCTGGAGATGTTTGACATTTAAAAAAAACCGGTCAAGTGCGGAGACTTTACGCTTAGTGTACGGAGTCTAATGTCGTGATAATTATATTGAACTTTACATATTGGACACGGTGAAGAAGCACACAGTAGTAAATAAAGGTTTTATGGAATTAATTACAAAAACCTGCCAATGGGCTAACACTGAAAGATTTTTTCACATCGGACCAGTAGTTAAAGATTAGCGCGTTCAAGCAAACAAACAAACTCTTCAGCTTTATAATATTAGTATAGATTCTAATAGGTTTTCCCGTAATCTACAGCGATTAACTTTTTTTTTTTTTTGGCTCCGTGGTTTCGCATATCAGGGGGAGTGGTCAATTTTACAATACAAAAAAAAACTATTTAAGTAACAATATAAAAAAAAGAATTAAGATTTTC
The DNA here is from genome assembly GCA_963966035.1 of Acleris laterana. Lineage (NCBI taxonomy): Eukaryota > Metazoa > Arthropoda > Insecta > Lepidoptera > Tortricidae > Acleris > Acleris laterana. The sequence continues at coordinate 5,756,664 of OZ014459.1, read as the reverse complement.
ATAATGAGCCCTTTCATTTTATACAGTGTGTCACCGGCATGCGGGCATTTATTAAAACTGCCGATAATATGTTGCTTTAGCTATTGTTTGCAAGTACCTATTACCAATGAAAAAAATATTAAAATAACTTCACAATTAATTTTCTTAGATACTGTCCAATTTTAATGTAGTGCATGTGCTGCGTGTTCATCGTTATAAGTATCGCTGTTGCTTGGTACAAGGCATGTCGTGGTACGGGGGCAGATCATAATAATCAAAGTATCCGTTGACTGTCATTTACACTTGTCAAATTGCTGTGCTTTACATTGCTGGCAATTAACATTTTGTTAGAAAGTTAACAAAGCCTGAAAAGTTGTTTAATAAATAAATTAATGTCATAGTTACGTTACAGATATATGCTACTTTAACGTACTTTAAAAAAGTCAGGGTGCTGGTAACACACTGTATATGATACAGTAAGGTTTGCATTTATTATTTTCATTTCCTAATCTGTCCCCCGATAATGACCCTTACATAAAAAGAAGATTCGGTACAAATAGGCTTTGACAGACGGACGGACGGACAGACAGACAGACGCCCCTAGTGTGAGTGATCCTATAAGGGTTCCGTTTTTATTTTTTTTGTACGGGACCCTAAAAAAGGTAAAAGTAACGGATGTTGCAATGACGTAAAAGTAAGCTTTGGTAAAATCTTAGTATTTTGAAAATTTTAAAGGAACTTGGACCTACTTTCAGAAAAAACAATCGGTCAAGGTACTACACGACCTTTTTTGGTTCAACGAGTAAGTATTTATATTATCATAATGTAACTTTGCAAGTAAATGCTTCACAGGTCTCAAGCAAGCTGTATGTTAGCTTTAAAAAAATATAATTATACCTTCCTTGTGAATCTTGTGAGCAAATTCGTAAGCTTCCCAGGCATGGTAGCGGACTATCGGTCCCGGAAGCTCTACAGAAGGTTAGCAGCCATAGGCTATATAATAGTGGCGACGCTTGCGCCAGCGCAGTCAGTACAGCGCGCGTGACCGTGACTTTTGTTTATAAAGTAAGTGAGAACCGTTAAATAAGTTTTGAAATTAGAATCGTGAATGGTTTTTGTTTGTGACCATATTTTTTTTTATTAATGATACGAATAAGTTTTCATGTGCTACGGTTTTTTTAGTAACAAAACTTTGGTGATTTTAATGGTGTCTTATTGTGATAAATAAAATTAGTCAAGTGTGCAGATTCGCACACTAAGGGTTTCGTAACATTCTTGCATAGTTATTATAGCGGTAATAGACATTTTCAACTTCAACTGTTTAAGTACTGTGGCTCTAGTGAAAAAGGATATGTCGTGTGAGGTTAAAGTGAAAAAGGGTATAAGTCTATTAGACTCTTTATATTAATTACACCCTTTTTTATCACAAGCTAAGTTGACTTGTATCTTTATTCACTAGGGGCCACAGCCGTTACAGTTCAGCGTAATCTGGGGTCCTAGTGCAAAAAGATAGAAGTGGTTTTAACTCGTAATTAAAAAGGGTATATACACGAACGGTGTGGACTAGACTTACACCCTTTTTCGTTTGATCTTCAGAAGACTTGTACCCTTTTTCACTAAGACCCCTACAGTAAAAGCGGGTAGCAGTGTCCTGTGGGCACTCCCGTTGTACGTTTTCATATTACCAACAGCTATAAATATTCGGTTTATGGGAGTTTTCTGTAACACCGGCGCATAATCCAGAATGTATTGTGTATAAAAGCCTTCCTCTTGAATCAGTCATCATTAAAATCCGTTGCGTACCTACCTAGTTTGAAAGATAGAGGGACAGACAGCGGGAAGAGACTTTGTTTTTTAATATGTAAAAATAAAGTTATTCTACTCGTATCCTATTCTGTTAACCCTGTAGACCTAGGCTTCATAAATATAAAAAGATCGTGAAAAAAGGGGTACGTATCATATAAGCTTTTTGTACAGCTTTCACCTTTCGTTACAATGAATAATAAAGCATCGACAACTTGTCGCTTTATGTATATGTACAGATGTACTGAATAATCACCGACGTTGTTGCTTTAACCCCTCGCGCTAGAAGTGGGGTATTACGGGATTAACGTGTGAATCTGTGTGGCTGTTTTTGGCATTGTGTAGAACAATTCTGACGCGCTTTTTTTTTAAAGAAACCCATTTTAACCCATTCATTGCCGATGACGCTGATCGGTGTCATATTTTCACACGATTCCATAGACAATGTTTCTTAAAAAATATGTGTTATGTAATTATATATTTATCTATCCTTCATTGTTTTTTTTACTAAAATTCGATCTCGAATTCTGGTGAAGCCGATCGGTGTCCAATTTTATTTAACTTAAGCTGGACACCGATCAGCCACCAGCTAACCTTGGGCTGCAGCCCAGCAGCTGGCCTTTACTATTTAAATTAATAAAACCTATAGAAATATCCAGCGTAAGACTCTTTTTCCCTGATGAGTCAAGTCTAGTTGCAATGAATAAACTTCATGCTGAATTCAACGCTTGTTTTATCGATAAAAGTTTTCCTGTACCAAGCATACTACTTAGCCTAACACTTTACCTGTTCCAGATTAAAATGCGTTCCCTAATGATCCTGTTCGTGGTGGCCGCTGCGCAGGCGCGTCCTGGCTTCATCTACACGCAGCCGCTTCAGCCAATCGGAGTGGAATACGCCCACCCCTCCGCTCCCCTCGTCCAGGCCAACCCCGCCGTCGAACGAAACGCTGCCGTCGAGAGCCATCTGCCCAGGGAGTTGCTGAAGTCCAGGGACTTTTATGATAATCCAGCTGTAGCCGAGGGCCTGGCCAAGGAGTCGTGGTTCACCAACAAGGAGATGCTGGTGGTGGAAAGAGAGGCCGAGAAGATTCCGAGGGAAAGTATTTATAAGATCGTGAAGAGTGCAGGGTTTTTGGATAGGAATTAAAAGTGGACGAAAGATATCGTTGATCGGTAACGTTTTTGTGACGTAAAAAGCACAGCAAAGAATTAGTCGTGACCGGTTTTTCTTCTGACTGTTTATGCTGTTGTTAAAATAAGAACAGCGTTAAGTTATTTTGTAAATATGTATATTAAACAATATGTTTTAAAAAATATTGTTAATAGTCTGTACTGTAACTATTAACCCTTAATTTGACAATGTTCGCAACAGTGAACATACCATACGAGTATGTTCACAATTTTGTTTTTTTGGTCGCGATATCAAATAGGGTTTGAATTTACGTCTTATTTTTTTTTAAAGGTGGAAGGTATCTCTGTTTTAATAAATAAAGAGTAATTTCATATTTGTAGGAATATAATTAATTTGTTACAAGATCTATGCCCACTTACATAACGTAGGTATTTACATTATGTTATTTGCCATATGTATATATTATTTTTAGGTTTATTACGAATATCGAGTCATTAAGATAGAAATAGAGTAGACATCAATTTATGTATTTTTAAATGCACGCATATAATTAGCATAAATAAATGAAAATACCTAACTTTAGTAAACTGTGCAGAGGTTAACTATTTAAGTTGTTTTCTATGTTAATTAATGTTCAATGACATATTTATAATTTAAATTAATTTAATTTTATAACTTAAATGGCGCCATATACTTAAGTAAAATCATTATAGAAATAAGTGTATTTTATATAAATGAAAAAGCTGTGATCTCGAGCAATTAGTACGAATTCGTAAGTTTTTGTTCAAATATAACTTTAAAATAAAAAATTGACACGTTTGATATCTTAATATTTTATTCACAACTTATCACTACTCTCCTGGCTATGTTAGAATTGCTTATTATAGCTGATAAAACAAAATGTACTAAACTATTTAAAAAACATTATTCAACATTTATTACATCTAAGTACGTGCGTGGACATCATCTGCAAAAAGAAAATTTAAAAGTTTATGACCATCATTTTATCATAGTAAATAAAATTGTAGGTACACACTGAGGACTATTAAAACGTTCATCTTCTTGTAGTTCGAGAAATTTATGTAATGTTCCCTCTTAAGTCTTTAATCATCAATTAGCATCAACAATCATCACCTTTGGGATTTTAAATATAATTGTATAGTAAGCACACATTATACAGCAAGAAACAAAAATTCCGTTCATCTACCACAACATGTTGTCTAGGGTTATAATTATACTAGTGGCTCTGGAGCTGTTCCTCGCGACAAACTTAACTTTGACGCTGAAAAAATTGTTATCCCCATACGTAAATAAGTTCGTAATCGCAAAAACCCCCATATCTCCGCCATTTAAAAAAATATCGAAGGCCTACAAAATATCCGTAATATCCATGTAATTATCGAACCTGCTTATAAAATTTAACAAGAATCAGTTTAGAAATGCGACCAGTGGAGTAGAAAACATCCGAATAAACAGATGAATATGTTACCCGTAACGAGCAGCTGGTTTCTCCATATCGCACCCCTCCCCGTACGTTGGCTTCTTAAAACTCCGTCCTCTCTTGCAGGTCACCCAGCACTCATGCACTGGTTTTTGAACAAAATCTGAAAATAACAATAAAATTGCCCTTTACTTAATACTGGCGTAGACTAGTAACATACTTGACTTGCTTCTAGGAAAATTGATATTACCATGAGTTACAATTAACGTACTCGCTAGCGGGTTGAAACTCTGTCCCTCTCAGACCTCGCAAGTATTCTTATAGAGTGCAAGGGACAGAACATTCGACTCGCTGGCGAATACGGTGATTGTAGCTCATGGTAAGGGTACTCTCAACTCAGTGGTGTAGTAACTACAGCTGTGACTCCGTGACGTCATAGTGACGTGATCAGTCGCGCGCAGACCCTGAACCCGCGAGGTTTTCAATTATTTAAAATTCAAAAAATTATATTAAGTGCGACGTAGTTTGTAAGGAATCTGTACCATGGCGCATTAATTGTTGCTTGGCCAAACATACGTGATATTTCTATTCGTACGACGTCGGGTAAATTGGGTTAAACTTGCAATAGAGCATGTGAGGGCGAGAGAGAGAGAACTTTAACCCCGAAGGCCTTTTACTTAATTATTAGAACCTGGGGGGTTATTATGACATAGTTATGCAATTTTGTTTATGTTGGGAGAAAAGGACAGAGCTATATAACTGCCATAGCTCTGTCCCTTACACTCACCGTAAAATGAACTGCATAGTTATGCCATAATAACCCACCTGATATTTTAAAATTCTGGCTCTTTGGAAAAGCGTGATTCATTAAGTGTTGAACAGAATTCAAATAAACTACAATAGGTTCATATTTTTTGTCCAAACCAACAGAAACACTTAAGTAAAATGTACCTAAGTATACACTGTAGTTATTATTTCACAGACTTAAAGTTACGAGAGAGTATAAAAATCCACTTTACCTCAATCAATATGTCCTCTAACAATACCAAGAGCATTCAAAGTTTGCTATTACAACATCGCTAAATCCTTGCAATACGCTAAATTTGTATGCAGTCAATGATTCCGCGGTTTACAATTGTAAGATTACCAAATATATGTTTACGACAATGTCGACACTTCACTTAGCGTTAACAAAACAAAGTCACTTTAAAATTGCTGTTGTGTGGGTGTGTTAGCATGTACAAGTTTACAAGGTACGGTCAGCCAAGAAAGTGGTCTACCAGTTTTGATAAAACTTTCTGTGAGATCTAATTATTGCTAAGGTTGACCAATGTCACTGTCATAATATTATCGCATGGGAAAATCTAGCTTTGTAGGATGGTAGACTACATTTTTGGCCGACTATACCAGTTTATTATAGTGGTTCGGATGTTTTATCCAAAGCTAAAAAACTGATCGCAGAAATAAATAAAAAAAGACATTTTTTTTCCATTTTAACTCATGGAGACTAAATCCTTGAGTTATAGTCGGAACCACATTAAAGAGAAGATCTTACTAATATTAGAAATGAGAAAGTTTGGATGTTCAGATGTTTGTTACTTAATCATGGTTCAACCACTGAACGGATCGGTATGAAACTTGGCACATATAGGTAAGGTCCTGGAAAAGGAAATAGGATAGTTTTTATCCCGGAAAATTGGATAGCTCCCGAGGGAGCAGCCATAAACAACTTCGACACGGACGGAGTCACAGGCAAAAGCTAGTAGATAAATAAAAACTAATTCATCCGTCATAATAGGCTTTTTATTCTTATTGTTTTTTGTGCATAGACAAGGTGTATCCTGCGAACGTTATCGTAATCGAAAACATATAGAATAATCGTAGACGTAAGACGTAAGCTGCCGGACGATCGCGTCGAACGCTTATGGTCAATCTCAATTCCATACATTTGGTAAATTTTCGATAATACCGAATATCTATGATTATTTTTCACAGCTTCAACAAAACTGATTCATGTAAGTAACAAATAGCTGAGATAAAATGTTTTTTGAAAAGCTATAAAAAAAAACAGGATATAAGCCAACCAAGATTTGTTCCATCTCTTTCTACCAAAACAGAATTTAACACGGAGCTTAAGTGGGGTGATTGAACCAGTAATACACACTTGATTCTTATTTTACAGAAGATAACGGTTATTCATTTGTTTTCCAACTCAGGACCGTATAAAATTTGAATTAAGAGTGAAGTGAGTGAGTGAGTGTTGTTGTGTTCCGGTTTGGGGATAAGACAGCCGGTGAAATGACTAGCATAGAGACATTCCATCTTAGTCCTCAGGGTTGGCAACGCATTTGCAGTCTTAGGATTGCATTGCAGTCTTGTGAATGCGAATGTCTATGGGTCACAGTTTCCACTTACCATCAGGTGGCCTGTGTGCTCGTTTGTCTTCTCTATGCCATAAAAAAAAAAAAAAAAAAAAAAGTGTCCATTTGTTGGTGCTGACGGCACCAATGATGGCTGACCTGTAGCATGACTAATTCGCAGTTAAAAAAGCTTGTATCATCCGTATGTTTTGGTGATATCGTTTACGGTATTTTCACATTTTGTTGAGAGTTGCGATTTAAAAATCCATGCATATTCCCTATTTGTAAAAAAGTGCTGCTATGTGAGCACCTCCGCTCTGCCAGGCTGAGAAATATCACGGTATGTAACCATACCTTTGCGACTGTCGCAGTTGAACTCGTGCATGTCACAGGTGTCAATGAAGGTTCTCATCTCGCCGCAGGAGTCGATCCCACATACGGGCACCTGGTCGTGCCGGCAGATGTCCGCTATCTTACATTCTTCTTCTAACTGTGCAACAAACATGATGGTAGGGCAGATTATACGCATAAAGGTTGGCGCAGACCTAGCCGCTTGTCACTGAATCAGTTAAAAGTTAGACATTGAAAGGGAGCTTTGATCTGTGTCTTTTGCCGAGCATGGGTGGTGCGTTAGGTATTATGAACTTTTAGGGATTATGATACATTCGACTTATTAATTTCAGGCGTTCAGGGAATGCAATTAAACCAGTTATTAACCATTTATGTATGAAAATAACCGGCTAAAACCGGCTATAACCGGTTATTTACATTCCCTAGTTCAGGTACGGAACCGAATTAACTAGGTTACTTCTTTACCTTCGCAGATTCCACGTGTCCTTCACACTTATATATTGTCAATGTATAAAACACTAATCGTATCACTAATTTCATAGTCAGTAATCTAACATCGTTTGGTCACTATATTTTCAAAGCAAACATTTTGTTTCTATCTGTTTATCACAAGTATAAACGTGTCGAGCTCTTTCATGGCGAAATATATCGTATCGTAATAAATATTTTTTACTGCTTTACGTAAAATATCGAGCGAATTGAACTTTTTCGAACGGAATCGTTAAAATTTAGTTAAGTATATTAAACAAAATATTAACCAATTTTGTAACTCAACTAGTGACAAATAGGGTAATTCCCATCATTGCATCGACTTTCAATTCATCGGTTGTATCATTTCATCGAACGCTATTTTCTGCTGCAACCATGACCCTTTCAGGACGGGTGTGTAGTGAATTGCATAAAAACGAATGTACATACACACGTACATACTAATTTGCATAGTTACAATCTCTATAATAAACCAACGATATACTTACCTAACAATTATTATGCATAACAACGAAATAATTTCTTAAATCATAACATTCGTACTCGTATGTTAAAAAGTAAACGTTTCAAGCGTATTTTATTGCTATTTAATGTGGTCACAACCACTACGTCTGAAGAACTTTACTTAAAATGATCGATGAATGATTATGTTATTTGATCGTATGCGTGGTAAAATTATATAATTTGTTTTTATGCTCAACCTCGAAAGCAACCTTAAAAACTACTACTTAGTTACTACCTAGTTAGAAAAATCAGGCACGAAGTGAATGAAAGCAATAAATAGAATAATTTACAATGTACATTGCCTCATTATAACCATGCAGCGTACAGATGTGTGTAATTAACCGTGGTGCTCCCCCACGTAGGAACCTTTTAGAGAAGTAACATTTATTGAAATTCCTCCACTTATGGGGGCTGAAGTTTGTATGGGAACTTGGTCATTTTGAAAGTTAGGAACATGAAAATTGGTATTTCAGCTATTCTTTTAAAACATAGAAAAACCCATTCCATACTTTTAGTATTACCCATTACCTATCCCGGGGAGTTTTAAAAATTACCCCTCGACTACTAGGTGAAAACAAACGACATGCATAATTTTTAGGGTTTGTTATCATTTAGTTTTATTTATATTTTCATTTAGTCTTCACCGTTGACTTTTCTTTAAAATACCTGGGTTTTAAATTAATAAAAATATGAGGGTAGTTTTGCGTGCGGAAATTAGCACAAGTTTAGGTTTGGTATACGTTTACATGGTTAGCCATTGTGAATATTATGTAAAATCAAGTCCCGTGTGGTTGCCAGGTTAGAATAGTACCACGATACTCCATGTCTTCCCGTGGATGTCGTAAGAGGCGACTAAGAAAATATATGCTTGGAGTACCTTAGGCGATGGGCTTGCGACCTGTCACTAATACGCTGGTGATTACACAGAATGATCAACAAGTTTTTAAAATTGTAGGTATTTCTGTAGCTCTGACTACCCCACTCTGGGATTACAGGCGTGAAGGTATGTACAGTCAAGGACTTTAATTGTTAAGCCACTATGGAACCCTGTCGCATAACGTTAATCATTAATTTTAGCGTAATTTCTTTCATATGGTTTGACGCTGTCATTATGACAGGGTTCCATAGTGGCTTAACAATTAAAGTCCTTGACTGTATGTACTTATTTATGTACAAATTCGCGAGCACCGATAGTTACTAATATTACAAGTAAAGTAGATCAACGCAATCATCGAAATGATCAGACACGCGTAAAACAGCCCCGCTTGTTTCCCATAAACTGGATTTTGACCAATATTCACATGTCTAAATTGATGTCTAACAGTTTAAATTAAACTGTCTTGTAAAATATGTCAATATGATCCATTTGTTAAGCCAAGGGCGGCACCATCCCTTCCATAAACCTAAGGGACGCACTTCTGTTCTACAGAAAAACTGAGAAGATGGGATCCATGCAGTGTCATCGTCACTGAGCCAGTAACCTACGGCTCAACCAAGGAGAACTGGGCAGAATTACCGGGAGACTGTCCTCCGCCCACTTGATCCGGCCGGGCGTCCCTTCCCCGCTTATCATCATCATCAACCCCCCGGCTCGTTCCTATAAGTTTTATTACACTAATAAATATTCACATGTCTAATAGTAAAAAAAAATGTGTCTGTCTAATAGTGTGGTTGTTGTTGTTGTGTGTGTGTAGCCGGTGAAATGACCAGCAAAGAGGCATTCCATCTTAGTCCTCAGGGATGGCAACGCATTTGCAGTCTTGTCAAATGCAAATGTCTATAGGTCACAGTTTCCACTTACCATCAGGTGGCCTGTGTGCTCGTTTGTCTTATCTATGAAAAAAAAAATTGTTTAAACGTTACTATTAATGATGTTAGATATTATAACAAAATATGCATGCACGGCCCCGGGCTTATAAAATATCTCTATTTTGGCGGCCGGCGGATCCCAGAGCAGGCTCGTTCTTTAAGCAGCGGCTCAGTCACGCTATGCAAAAGGGAACGCGACCAGCATTTTAGGGACCATGCCACGAGGCGGTGAACTGCAAGGGTTATTTTATTTATAGTCAGTATTTTAAGATGTATTAATAAATTTCTTATAAATTATGTTAATATTGTCCATTTTTTATGACGGGGTCTGTGCTGCTGAACCCCCCCGTCCCTCCGCTCTGCACTTTTTACCCCTGTATCCCCTCGGCTTGTTTCGTATAAACTTCATTTTACCTAAGATTCACATGTCTAATAGTTTAAACTATCTTATAAACGATGTTGATCTGGTCCGTTTTTTATGCTGTGGCTGTGCCCCTCTCCCGTCGGCTCTGCGCTGTTTTACCCCTGTACCCCCCTAGGCTGGTTTTCTAAAAACTTGACACAGAATGAATAGTTTAAACCTAACTATAATTCAAAGTAACGCTATTCTCTCTCTATGTACTTCACGTGACTTTTGATATAGCGTCATCTACCAGTGACGCGATTGGTTTAAAAACGAAACGAATAGAAACGCTAGTTAGCGTAACGCACCTTGGCCAGGACCCCAGTTCTCTACTCGATAGGTGTTAATACTACGTAAGTCATTACTTATTACTGCTGTGCTGGTTCTTTCTACTTTCCATTAGCCAAATGGGGGGATGCCCTAAGCATGACCAGTGTTTTAATACATTTTCACTTCGCTTTAGTTAATACTCAGTACTTCCCGTACCTACATACTCTACACTTTTTCTGGCGATAACATGGCTTGCAAAAGTTATGGCACCCCATAAACGAATATTTTATAGCCACAAAAAGATTTAACTTGCCTTAGTTTGTGAAAACACGTGAAGGTTTGTGTAACCAAATGAATCGCATGTTTGTATTCCAGATCCCTTTCTCTATTGGGTTTCTCGTGATACAGATTCCACTGCCTTCTGTACAACATTTTGTGTATAGCGAAGTAAGTACGTAACGTAAGATAAGCCACCTCTAGAAACATCTCAAGCTGTTATTTTTTACAACTCGCCTCTCAATTCGTTAACAAATTATCAAATAATACAGTTTAACTATTAATAGTAAACATAAACAACCAACGAACGTACAAAGTTAGCTACTTAATAATAAACAAATTATTAGTACTATTATTTTATTGTAAAAGTTAATGTTAAAAACATGCAGCCTAACTATATTTAGCAGACATGCATTTTACAGCCCCCATATTTGTCTATTTTTTACTTTATCTGCCCTAAGGACAATAACTAGGCCTGTCAAGATGATTTTAACGGTATCAAAATGATTAGATACAATCCATACAGCTGTTTTAATGTAACGAAGTAAAAAAAATTAAGTATTTATGTATGTATTTATCTTGAGCTTTAATACCTTTTGTTTTACTTATTAAGAAAGCACGAAAAAACTTAAAGCAATGAAAAACGATTTCGGATTATTAAATCACTTGTTGCTTAGTGCATTACGCTAGCGTTTCTTTACGTTTCGTTTTTAAGCCAATCGTATCACTGGTAGATGTGATACGAAAAGTCACGTGACCTACCAGTGACGCGATTGGTTTAAAGCGTAATGCATCTTGGCCAGGGCCTCTGGTGCTAAAATGGTGAGCTGGCAATGCGTAATAGTGTTTTTTATCATATTTACAGATAATAAAACCATGTTTCTCTGCCAGCGTCTGCAACCACACCTTTATAAATCTGTGCGCGCGGGACCACTCGAAAGCGAGTAATAAAACAGCGCGTCTTTTCATGGACGATTGCGACATGCACGAGTACAACTGCGACAATGATCTATGTACGTATACGTTCTTACAAAACTCCGTTTCGTATAAAACCGTTTGTACAGGCGGCCATATAAGTAGCTGCAAATTTTTGTACATTGTCGCTTTAACACCTTTGACATAGTCAAATAAGGAAAAAAAAGGGATCAACCTCGGAATGACAGATAATTGACTAATACTACAAAAATAATAACTGAAAATCTGTATCAAAAATTAGGCTTCTGAAAATGAACCTTATTACATATACAATAAAGTAGGTAATAAAAATGAGCATTTTCCTTTCCGTAGAGTTCAAATGCTTACTAATTGAATTTCTTTGAACGTTTATTCATCGCGATATCTAAACGATCGTGATAAAAAAGACGGTGTAAACATTTAACAATAAAATTCACAAACTATTAACGTCAATCGGAATAGTGAAAATGACTTTACATACAAGTAATTTGTTAGCAGAAAAATCATGGGAAGTGTTTAGTAGTTTATTTTTGTCATTATCTTTTAACATACTTAGCTCTTAACAGCTGCCACCCTCAAGTGGAACTGGGCCGGACATATCTGCCGTATGCCTGATTATCTTTGGGCAAAAATAGTAACAAATTGGGTACCGCAAGATCGGATACGACGACGTAGCAGACCCCGGCGCAGATGGCGAGATGAGCTTGAAGCCTTTCAGCACGATTGGCGGGAGACTGCCCAAAACCGAATTACGTGGAAGGATGGGAAGGAGGCCTTTGCCCAGCAGTGGGACATTCCGGGCTAATAATAATAGCTCTTAAGGTACTCGTGCCTGTATTTAGAGCGCGAGCCTGCGAGCCTAAACTAACTTTTTTTTTTTTTAACGGAGAGGAAATGCATTTACGCATCGTCCCCCCCGGCTAGGGTAGCCTAATGGGGGGGGTATGACGGACTCTCAACCACCTCAGCTGAGGTGGAAGCCTACCGTCTAAAACCTCTCCGGTGTTAACCTCCAAAGGCTGTTAGCGGGGGCACCGTGGGCTGATGACTATGCCACCACTGGGTGCCCCCCAGCCGCCCCAGCCTATCGCTGGGGCACCTGCGCCAAAGGAGGGAGGGTTCGGTTAACACTCCGAACCCTCCCCCAGACGTGTAGAACCATGTTGTGGGACCCTATCCCCACGGTTCTACTAGGGGTTCAGGCTGGCAGCAAACTGCCTCCGCCTTCGCCCCACACGTCTACGCCGGAGCGGGTGCGCATCCACCTCCGCCTCGCGCTCCCGCTCCGCCGCCTCCTTCTGCAAGATGACGCTCTCGCAGAAGGAGACGACCGCCAGAGCCTAAACTAACCTAACCCAACCTCGGCAATCGTACCTTAAGAAGCTTCATTATGTACCAGGTACATAAATAACTATTTTGAAATAATTTGTAAACTATACAATCTGCTTTTAATTTCCAGTTTATTCATATACGGATTACAGCGACTGCTTCGACAAATGTCCCAAGCCGCCCCCGTGCACTCCATGTAAGCGACTTGTGAGAAACGGGGTAGAAAACCCCCATAATTTAGCATTCGATACCAAATTCGAACAATATTATGCGGGTAAGTAATACGAGATAACTACTAATATAACGGTCACAATATATACGCTCGCTTGGTATAAACCTGTTTAGTATAACGTTCACTGGAAATAATGAACGAAAGATATAATTTTGACATAACTATTTCCATAAAGTATAACGTTATTAATATATAATACCAATCAATATAACTATTAAAGCGTATAATGTACATGACACCTAAGATATAAAACCTATATAAATCAATTAATCCAACATCAAAAAACAAAATGCACTTATATTATAAACAGATTTAAAAAAAACCGTAGGCCAAGGCAGGAGCTTAGCTCTAGAATAACCTAACCTAACCGAGTCGGTTCTACCCTGATTCGTCTTGCTCGTTGCATTTTCTGGAAGCAAGATTATCTAGGTAGATAAAAAAATAACCTCGAAGGCCAAGGCTGGAGCAAAGACGCTAATGCGTTGTAAGGTATTGTTCAATCTTAAGATACATTACCAATTTTCCCTTTTCTAGTAGCCGATCCTTTCAGTACCTTTTGAGTATAGCATACGATATTAGATATTATACCTAATCCTAATACTAAAAGATAATATCTATGTATTATGATCGCTATGATGCATGTTATGTATGTTATACGATCTGAAATTAGACAATGTGACTGTTATATAAAATGAATGTTATGTAAACTGACCGTTATTTCTTATAAAAATATTATTTATGTTTTTAAAGTTAACGTTTATTATATCATGTAAACGTTATTAACATGAAAATATTTATTTTGTAGTTATAACTCGAGAGACGCACTACCCACCACTCCAGTTCACTGCTCCCGCAAGAGAGCAGATATCGCAACGCAAGAGCGAAAAAAAAACGAGCGCCAAAAAGAAATTCCCTTTAAAGAAATTTAAGCGTCCCCAATTAACGGGGACACCTATAAAGGCAATCCAGCCGCCGACACCCAGCACGCCTCTCGCTCTCTCCACAGCGCCCCAACGCACAGAAACCTTTGAGATAAAAAGAGAAACTGTATGGCATAAAGGCAAAATGGTATATCGAGTAGTCAAGGGGATAAAAAGATTTACTGGGGAGAAGAACTAGTACTGGCTATTTACACTAGTGAATATATGTTTACAAAATAATAAGCGCTTTCATTTGATTATTATATTAATAATTAGGGTAGAGGGTCTCTATTTTTGAGTTTGAAAGACGTTTTATTTAAGTTCCCAAACGGATACCAACCCAATTTTAGTGGGGTTTATGACAGGGGTCGCAATAACAAAAAGGTTAAAAGGAAGCCTTATGGTACGACTCCGTGCGTCTGTCTCTCGCAGCGACTGATTTCGGCATTCATCCTACATTTTAGAAGTTGAGTCAAAACATCGTGGTTGTTATACGCCATTTAGGAATATCATAAATATGTGACCAATGGTAGCGATTGAATTGAAAATATTATTGATACTGGCGTGTCGCAATACTGCGGTACTTCAGTTTTATTTCACGATTTTACGGCAATAGAGGAAAGGAGCGCAATTGATGGAAAAACGGCACAAAAGAAAACTTTACTTGTTGAATTTCTTATTATGAAGTATAACAGTAAATATAAATAATAAATAATGGAACCGGAAAATGCAAATCGCAATTATAATGTCGGGTAAGTATATAAACATACAATTATGTCAAATTGTTTGTATTAAATCTCGCAAATAATAGAGAATATAATTCATTTCCAGTTTGTATTTTGACCGTCTTTAAAACATCAGTACAGCACTACCTTCCAGTAAGATATGCTAATATTTTTTAATTTTAATCTTCATTTCCCCTGACTCTTTCATGACTGACAGCAACGCACAGAACGATAAGCCGCAGGACCTATGGATTTGAAATTTGAAGAAAATATTCCTCAGGTACCCTAGGGGTGCAATACGAAAGGGTTTTTCAAAAATCAGCCCTAAAGAAAATCCATTTTCGAAAAACGAATTTCATGCATAAAAATTCGCGATCATCCTCTTTTATTTGATAAATTACTATAAAAGTTACCACTATCGCCAAACAGAAACATAATTTTTAGCTTCTTTTAACCTCACACCTTTATAATACATAATATTAAACCTCACATCAAAATGATACATTTCATTTTAGCCACTTTTAACTTCACTTGAAATTGATTCATAGGCTTAAGTCTTACAGTGAAATAATACACATATATCATTTTAGCCCCTTTTAACCGCACACCAGAATGAGACCTATTAATATTAAGTTTCACACCAAAATTATACATAAGTTTGCATGACATTTCAGCCCGTACGACACTGCGTTTTGGCCGACGTGTGTAAGCACACTTGGATTCCAGTTTGCGGTTTTGACGAAATCTCTTCCACTACAAAACTGTTTACCGATCTGTGTGACATGATAGAACATAACTGCGATAATTTAAAAGGTAAATTTATATAAGTCGAAAGTCCCGTTTTACTATGTATATGTGCCTAAGTAAATTGTTTTAACCGACATACAAGTTTTATATCTATACGATATTTTGACATATAGATAAATTAGTTCATTTTCTGACTGACTGACGGATACTAAATTAACGGATTGAAAGGAAACGAAAAAGGAAATTGGAAATATATTTATATTGATATATACAGTGTGTAAATGGTATACGGGCGTTCCTTTTAACTGTGGTTAGTATAACCCCTACTGAGCACATTTAGGCAGCTTTTGTTAAAATTAAATAAAAAAAAAATACCATACAAAATAATTTAACACGCAATGTATAACGAAAAATGCAATTAATTAAACATTACGTACTTACCTGACAGATGGACTTCGATGTACATTGCGGGTCGATAGTATGTTCAAAAATTAATAACGGTGTATACGTTAGCGTAATCAAAATAATTATTTCTGTTAATGATTAGTAGAGTCTTAATCTATGTCCAGTTTTAATAAATGCCCGTATACCATTTACACACTGTATAAAATGATTGATGTATATTTATTTAATAAATGCATTTTTAATTTATTTGTAGAGTATACGGAGACTTCGATAGAGAAGTGCAATAATGAAGCGAGTTTAAGTGCTGTCGCTGACTTAAATGATTCAGGTAGAAAAACAAATGTAGATTTTGTTAGTATTGGCCCAGATGTTGCCATAACAGTTAAATCAAAGGACGATATGGATAAAAGCTCTTCATCAATTGAAGAATTTTTAACAACATGTGTTTACTTAAATATAAATGCTACGAAAGCAAATATATATTTAGAAGGTATATACTCCGAGGTTGCCACACCTGAGTATTATAATATCAATGACGTCACCAATGACGACAATAATATAGATCGCGTTTATTTGAATACAGATGGTTCGACTAAAGATGTTTTTACAACAGTTTCGTACTCAAATGTCATTGCTAGAAAAGTTAATATAGACTTGGTAAGTATTGAACCAGATGCTGCTACTACAGTTACGTTTTACGAGTATGATATCAATGACATCACTAATGATGACAACCACGCAGAACGTGATCCTTTCAACAAAGGCAGTTTGAGACCCTCTGTCATTGTATCAAGAAATGGTGATTTAATTCAAAATACTTTATCATCTGCAGATTTTTTTACAACTGTTGCGTTCTTATTTCCCGAAGATTATGATTTAAGACATAAAAATACACCATTTGATTGGACTTATTCGTTAACAAATCTTGATAATAAACTACTGACCAACACTACTACATTAAGTCCTTTCATACATTTTCTGCGAAATGGAGAAAAATGCACGTGTTCTCAACAAGCACAAACATTACCTACAATTCCAACAACAGATTGTAGTCGTATATATGAAGAGCATGCTCACTTCTGTAATGATGCTGATATTGATGAAAAATGTGGTTGTGGTTGTAAAGATGAACCAATACCGACTACTGAAACAACGATTACTGAATTAACAACGATTACTGAACCATCAACGACCACTGAAGCTCCTACAACAACTACTGAGTCTACTACAACTACTGAGTCTACAACAACTACTGAGTCTACAACGACTACTGAGTCAAAAACAACTACTGAAGTAACTACAATAGCGCCAATTGATCCCGGCGGCGATTGTACTTGTGATCTGGTACCAAAACCTGCGATGATCAAAACAGTTCATCCAGCAAGAGGAGGAATTGATTCGAATTATAATACACTTCCTGGTAACTTTTTTGATAGTGGTAGTAAAATAGTTAGTACTTATAAAGATGTAACGATTGCCAATATCACTACGACTGCTGATCGAACTATGACTACTAGTCCAGCTCCGACTACTAAATTAAATGCGACTAATATAGCACATGTGAATCACTTTTTAGTTGGTGTTCGTAAATGTGGTGGTGGTTGTAATGATAGAGCTACTACCACTACTATTGCGACTACTGAGTCGAATAAGTATATTGAACCTACTACGATTTACAATACACATCACGAGCACTCTGTTATTAGTGGTCGTAAATGTGGTGGCGGCTGTAAAGATGTTACGAATATCGCTTCAGATCCCACTGCGACTATTAACCCAACTACTGAGTCGATTACGTTTATTCAGCCAACTACGACATACACTACATATCATGATCACTCTTTTCTTAGTACGCGTAAATGTGGTGGTGGATTTAATGAAGTAACAATAACCACTACAGAACCCACTGCGACTATTAAACCAACTACTGAGTCGATTAAGTTTATTGAACCAACTAAAACTTATATTACACATCATGATCCAAGTAACGGTGGAAAATCAATCACTGCTTCCACAAGTACTGATCTAACTGCGATTATTGAACTAACTACGTCTACTATCCCGACTACGGTTGTTGAGCCGAATGAAATTTTGGATACACATAGTATACTTAGAAATTCCAGATGTACGTGCCCAGCAGCTTTGCATCTTGTTCCACGAAAGAACTCTGAATCTATTACTACTACTACTCCTACTACTACTACCACAATGACTACAACTGAGCCCACTACCACTACTACTGAGCCTACCACAACTACCACTACTGAGTCTACCACTACTACAACTACTACCACTACTACTAGTGAGTCCACCACTGCTACTACTGACCCAACTATATTAACCAACTCGACTATCACTACTAATATAGCTTCTCCAGCGAAATGTACGTATCCAGCTGCTTTGCATTATGTCCCTTTAAGAGAGATTATCACTGAACTCGCTACTACCTTTACTACTAGTACTGAGTTTACCACTACTACTAGTGCTGAGTTTACTAATACTACTGAGTTTACCACTACTACCACTACTACAACTCAGTCTACCACTGCTAGTTCTGAGCCAACGATATCAACCGGGTTAACGGCCACTACTTATATGGAAAATCTACGTGCAATATCTCCGGTAAGATGTACGTGTCCTGCTGCTTCGCATCTAGTTGGTAGAGTACAACTAAAAACTGAAACTAGTACTAATCTAATATCAACTGCCAAGTCTACTACCGTCCCTGAACAGGTAACTCGTGTAAAGTGTACGTGTCATCCGTATATTTACACTACCACAACTGAAATGACTACGACAACTACAACGACGAGCGAACCAACTACTACTTCATCTACAACGACTACTCCGACCACAACGACTACTCCGACAACAACGACTACGCCTTTGACAACGACTACAACTACTCCATCTACAACGACTACACCTTCGACAACGACTACAACTACGACAACTACAACAATTACTCCATCTACAACCACAACAACGACCACGACTACTCCGGTGATAACTACCCAGCCAACGACTACCGACACACCTATAACTACTGAAGAGGTATCTCCTATAAAGTGTACATGTCATCCATATATTTATACTACTACGACAGAAATCACGGTTACTACAACGACTAGCTCTACTTCTACTACGACAACAACTCCTTCAACAACAACCACTACAACGACCACTACTCAAACGACAAAGACTACTCCGTCAACAACTACTACAACAAAAACTACAACTTTTCCGACAACGTCTTCATCAACAACGCAGGCAACGACGGCTTTGAGCACTGAGGAATTTGTAGAGTGTACGTGCGACCTGTTTGAAAATGTAACCGATCCTACAACAACAGTAAAACACGATATCAAAGAACTACACGAAGAAATTAGTGAAAAAACGACTTATAACCAAATAACTTATACGTATCCGTCATGCTGTGAAGACAATCCGTCGACGTGGGAAACGACGCCTAAAGGCGAAACGAGAGACTATGTCAAAGTTCTACGAGAGCGATATGGTAACGAAACTAAAATCTTAAGAGCCACAACGGAGTTTCCTTTAAGTTTTTCTAGATATAACAGATACCGGGATACTTATGTGTTTGGGCGTTATCATATTGAAGGCTGATGTAACAGAGAGATTATAATTAAGAGATCTCGACGACGATCTCGTGTCGTGGGAGCGCCGTATTGCCGTAATACCAAAGGAGGTAGCTAACTACATAGTAATAGTATAAGCATTTTAAATTTAATGTAGTTAGCAATAGATTATAAATTGCTTCGACCACTACATTGTAATTACCCGCCTTCTATGACATTGCGTCAGTATAGTAATGTCAAGGTACAGTGTCCTGATCTCTATTAAGAACTTACGTACTTTGTTATTTAATATGTAAATATGTACTTTAACAACCTTAATCTATCTTAGAATTAAAATTAGTAATCATAATAATAATTTGAAATTTTAGGAGTTCATTAGTCATTGAAATTGTGAGAGTAAGTTGTTGTAATAATAAGATTATAAAAAAAAAACAAGTCTGCAAGTCACACTCGCTCTTAGTAAGAGAATAATGACAGCGAGTGAGAGACAAGTATAAACCCGAAGCATTTTCTAAGAGCTATCGCACTGTAGCAGTATTTAAGGTTACAAGGATTTCTATGAAATAAAAAAGTGTCATCCGTAAATTGGACTGTTTTATTTGTAAGGTGGCCATGGTAACGCGAGATTGATTACGAAGAGCTGTCAGGTGTAAGCACAGAGGGCCCAGCCCAGATGCATCACGCTAGCTAGCGTTTCTCTTCGTTTAGTTTCTAAACCAATCGCGTCACTGGTAGATGACGTGATACGAAAAGTCACGTGATGTGTCAGTGACGCGATTCGTTTAAAAACGAAACGAATAGAAACGATAGTTAGTGTAATGCATCTTGTCTGGGTCCTTAGAGGCCCTTGCCAAGATGCGCTACGCTAACTAGCGTTTCTATTCCTTAACGTTAAACCAATCGCGTCACTGGTAATTTCAAGACTGCAATCCTAAGACTGCCCATGCATCGCCAACCCTGACGAGTGACGACTAAGAATGCTAGAGGCAATACATGTTACCTAATCATTCCACCGATGGCAAAACTTTTGATGCTATTAATATGGTTCCCCTATAGAATTCCTAATCGTCATTTGTCCTAATGCATCGTTTGTCCGAAATTTCGTTTATCCTAAAGCCATAACCGCTTAAATTTTGAAACTTTTTAGTGTTTTTATAATACAAACAACCGAGCCGCAGATATCATTGGAAAACTTAGTACCCTGACTCATCTGAAAACTAGTTTAAGACAAATGAAAATTCGGACAAACGATATGTTAAGACAGACGTTGTTAGGGTTTCTGAGGGACACCCTATTTATATTACTTTATAAATATGAACTGGTGTAAATTCCAACGGCTTCGCAGATGTTATGTGTGTTTTCTTAAGTTGTTTTCCTTCACCAAATCGCATCTGATAACTTAAAGACCTTGGCATAGGACTCTCTATTGCTTAAGAGATCATGTGATGGGTGAAGGATTGTTTACTGGCTTATGTAAATATATACCAACGTATTGCTCATTCTTCATATAAGTAAGTATGTTTTCTTTGGTCTTGATTGATTCAATAATTAATTTATGATTAACATACTTAGCACATTTTTGCCATGGTTCCGGGATGGATTTCCGATCATAACACTTCAAGGTCTATTTACGGATATTAACTTTAATCCGCCAAAATCCCGTATAGCAAGCATAATAAAAACACTTAAGTAATATAATTGACATTATGACTCAATTGCATAATTGATTCGCTCTTGATATAAATTCAATGTCAAACATTAAAGACTAGACTACGTTCTTGATATCTTTACAAAGTTAAGTACTTTAAACGCTGATTTTTTTTCTTCTTTCGAGAGAGTAACGTTAGTCTATCGACTTCGATAAAATTCGTATGTCGATTAGAATCGGCGCCTTGTGTCAGAATTCCTAAAATTTCTTTTGTAGCATCAAACTAAAATCAAATCAAATTTACATAAAACCAAGACTACTTACTGGGTAATGGGTATATTTGAATGAATCAAAAGGTATTATTAATCATAACATAAAATAAACTTATGACTTCATTCCCAGAGTGGCGTAGGATAGAATTAAGACTGCGCCGAGCGTACGCCGGATGTACAGTGGCGCCCTCATTACTTTTATTGTGTTGTCTAATAAACTAAAGTATTTTCTCAAAATTGGACGGTAAGTTATTGTATTACAAATGAAAACACAACTTATAGGGTATACCACCTAGTTTAATAACAATTTACCTTCGAGTTATCAACTTAACGGAAAAAAGTGGCCACCTTTTTCCGTTAAGCTGACTACTCAAAGGGTAATTGTTATTAAAGTTTGTTACGTATTCCATAAATTGTGTTTTTATTTGCGCTACAAAAAGTATAGTCTGATTTCAAGGAAAATCTTTAGGTTATTAGAAAACACAAAAATATACATATGTATTATTATTATTAAGTATATTTAGTTAATTTATAAGCTGTACTGTGATCAAGCGAATTAGAGTAGCTACTGACATTCTTCATTCGTTTTTTTCTTAATTAATAGCTTTCAATCCTGGTTTTAACAAGCTGTATTTCATCAACGTCGAGTTTTAGACAATCACTATGAACTTAAATATTAGAGAAATAAGTCCATAGATATCACAAGCGAGGACAAACAAATTCGCACCTACGGTAGGACAAATTCAAATTCAAATTCATTTATTGCATGTCACATTACAGGTATATAAATGGAATTACATGGAAGGTATACATATGACACACTGCAAGGGCGTAGCAACTTAGGACAGTATGGCTAGTACCTACTTATTAGAATAAAATATTAGCTACGAATATTGCACATATCAATAATTCTTACATAACTTATTTTTAATTTTGTATCGTATTTTTTTTCATTTTTATTTAATTATATTACTTGTACATTATAAAGAATTATACTAGCATTCTTATATCTCTAAATTCGGTATTTAAAAATTCACTTAGACTATAAAAGTAGCACACAACAACAAGCACACACATATTGTACATTGTGCCCTTATGCTACTGAATAAGTATTGTTTGGTTAACGAGTATTTACTCTTGTCGACTAAACCGAAGCATATGGAGTTAGCTTCACGCGCTTCTGTCGTCTTCGTCAAAGTTATACTGCACTACTAACGCCCGGTTCCTATATTCAAGAAACGAATCGTTTTCCTTACGTCTCGTTAAAATTTGACATTTGCTACGTACATAATGTGTCAAATTTTAACGAGACGTAAGGAAAACGATTCGTTTTTTGAATATAGGAACCGGGCATAAGACAATGGCGGTATGTCAGACAAAACTCCTCTAGCAAATCGTCGGCGATACTGCAAAACCACGTAACCAACAAATATAATATAGAGCAAAATGAACCTTAAGTTGCATTTTACTGCTCATTCAAAATGTTACTTACGCGGTTATGCAATTTCACCGACGAAATTCAACCTTATTATTAATGTTAGTAGATTGACTCTGCTTTGGCTTATGAGGGCAGTATAGCCAATGTATCTCAAAGTGTGACATTAATCACCCGCCAATCTAAACTCGATCAACAGGAAATGAGCTAGTCTTCGTAGAACTATATCCGAGCCGGAAACGAGAGCACATAGACCTTTGAATGTCACATCGAGGTGGACCGGTGCGGTATTGTACTCGAATCTTTATGAATGCAATGGATTTACAATGTAATCGTAATCATTTAAAGAGGAATAGGCAGAAACTACAATAAAAGTGAATGCAAGTAAACGTGTGAAAGGTATTTCATGCATGTATTTGTTTAATTTTACGTCCGCTAAAGGCTGTTTCCATAAAACTTGAATTTTAAACTTTATTAGAAAGTTTATTACATCATTAATAAGTTCAATTTTGTGTATGTAAGTTGGGGGTGAGCCTCATAATTTCCGAAAATCAAATTTAATTGGTAGCAGAATTTCCCTTTGCATTTTTTCCGATTTTAATTTAAACGCGATATTTACCACAAAAACAGGTCGAAAAATTTAAGTAGGCAGTATAAAGACGCGGGAAAGAGCATGTGTGACCATAATGACCATGCTCAGTGTAGGGTTCCGAAGCCGTTACTACACAAAAAACTAAATTAAAAAAGTGCACTAGCAAAAGAGCGTATCTTAATGGCACTTATGTAATTTTAGTGAGAAGCGCTGACACTCAAAATATCTAATCACGTTGACAAATTTCGTTGAATGTAAGTATTTTGAGCGTTACCTTTGTGATTGTTCATATTTATATTTTATTTATGATATTCATATAGGATTCATATTGGCTTAAAGTTTTTTCATAATTAATAAAGCTAATTCAGGTTGTAAAAAATTCGCGTATAATATAAATAATTATCTTTAAATTAGGAATTTTGCAGATCTTTTCGGAGATAAACCGTCAGTTTTTGGTTTCTTTTCTATAAATCAAAAAAATCCGTCATGGAAAATTACAAAATAACCATTTTTAAATTTGTAGATTGAGGCCTTTCATATGACACCCCGTATGCTTTTATCAAATCACTTTAATTTTTCAACCTCCCGTCATAGACCCCTTTTCAAATATTAAGAAAAATATTTTCATATTTTTTTAACTAAAAACAGATGCGGGCAAGACAGGAAGCAATTATGCCCAAGTGTGACATACAGACAGACATACAGGCACCGAAGTCTCACCAATAAGCGTTCCTTTTTTACCACTTGGCCGGTTTATTTGACCTAAATACGTGATTTAAAAATCGTAAAATCCACTAGATTTGAGGGGCGATTATCATTATCGCATTTTGTATGGAAATTATCAGCTTCATAATCCTCTTAAAAATGAAATCCACCGGAACTCTAAGGGCCCCGGCACACGGCGTCGTAACGTAAGCGTATCGTACCACGCGCAGTACTAGAGCGATACGACCACGTACATCTTGCTTTTTTACACCAATACGCTACGACTATCGTAGAGTTAAAGATGTACGTGGTCGTATCGCTTTCGTACTACGCGAGTTACGATACGCTCACGATACGACACCGTGTGCCAAGGCCCTTATCTTACTTTGTCTTTACAAGTATTGTATCGTATTGTTTTTAACGCCGTTACTATCATTAAATAACACTTATCATAACGTTAAATGATAAGGATAACATATCATGGGCGATGAGTTTAGCAGTAATTAATTGTCAATGTACAATTATGAGTAAATTAAAATAATCATAAGTAAACTTGTATATTGACCAGACATTGATTGAGAGTAATAAAATGCTGGATACCTACCTACTCGAACATAAAAGCATACAACCGCGCTCCCACTAAGCATATCAACAGTATTGACACCCACGCGACGTCTAGTTAGCCCTTTAAAAGTTAAAATATTAATACAATTTCCACGAGTAAAGTGCAAATGAATCTCAGATTACAGTGTCCCTAGCGTATCGTTTCTGGACGTTAAATAAGTTCTATTCAATTGCAAGCATTCGTATGTAGGTAGAGTCGCCAACGCAAACGTGTCTTGTTACGTAACGCCCACGTACCGACCGAATTGATTTTTCCTACCACCATTGAAGCTTATATCGCGCCTGCGCAAAAATAACACGCACACACCCTTAAATATCCCCGCACACAGGCGCACTTATCGATTCCTTCCCCCAAACAAATTTAAGCTGTATTGCTCGGGCCTAC
Source organism: Acleris laterana (assembly GCA_963966035.1). NCBI lineage: Eukaryota > Metazoa > Arthropoda > Insecta > Lepidoptera > Tortricidae > Acleris > Acleris laterana. The sequence continues at coordinate 5,731,273 of OZ014459.1, read as the reverse complement.
AGTCGATTTCAAAAGGCGAGTGAAATATAGATGTTATTTTTAGATAATTCGTCCCTATTACGGCGGACAAACGCGCCCTCTCCCGTATAAACCAGGAAACCTAGTCGCGGAAGGTTTTCTCGAAATATATTTTCGGAAAATTCGCGTTTTATATAACAGTTTCGCCTTTGTTAAGCTGTCAGTTGTACGTCTTTAATCGTATGTGTTCAAGGAATATCATTTAGTGAGTTTAAGGGAGAGTAAGGGTGTTTAAAACGCAACTAAAAATAGAAGTGAACCCGAGAAATTTATAGGGAAATCTAGTGCGATCTTCCCATTCATAAATTCTTTCTATTGGTGGACGGTCGCGACTGGATAGTTGCCGGGAGAAAAACTGGTGAATTAACTTGATTGAGCGTGACTCAGTGGGCAATCAATAGCGTCCCTTGGAGAGGTTTTCGTGAGAGCCGAAGGAATCAAAAATGTGAGTTTTTATGTTCTATATCGATTTAAACTACTGCGCTGTTAAGCATAATTTATACTGTCAAAGCTTTGTGGTTTAAGGATTATATCAATGGAATAGATCCTAACTGTGCAGTTTATTTCTCTTCTTTAACGACGATAACGTTATCCACGCCGTGTATCGACTCTTTTGACCCCGTTACACGTCATTGTACTTAACTTAAATGCAACAATTAGATTAAAGAGACCTAGGTATATAAGGTTAACGCCTTATTTGCAAACAAGTTGAGCAATATACACAGAATGGCAAAGGCCCAGCTGTTGGAAGAGTGCCCAGAAGAAGCAACAGTACTTCGATAAGTGGGTCTAACTTAGGCAATGTGCCAAATTGCCTTAATTTACGATAAGCACGTTCTCAACGAATATTTACCATTTAAGGAGGCATGATTAAGAAATAATACTCATAATGATGAGTATGTTACAAACATTATAATAAATATACAACGTGTAGGTAATTAGGACTTTTGTATCAGAAGCACATTTTGCAATTACTAGATAATATAATTCAAAGCTTTCCTCTTGAGAATCAGCGTCTGATACAATAAAATCCACCAGTTTTACATATCAAGTGTATCATTATCAACCCTGACCTTTTCTTGGTTAGAAGCGTAAAATACAGTTCAAACTTCACTTGTTTGTTGGTTTCATTGTCAGCATGTTTTATGCAAGTCATGCACATCAATTTTGAGCCAGATTCCACAATTGGAATGGGTTGAGAGTTCTAATGCAAACCCGATGACGATGCATATTTAGGTGTCTCAAAGATGATCCGACCATGGAGTTGGACGGTTGCAACAAGATCTCCGATGTGCTTTAGAATAAACTAGTTTGGTCTCAATTAGTTAGTAGGTAATGACTGTAGAAAAAATGCACTCTATGGAAATTGGATTTTGCAAGCAATGAAATTCAAAAGATTTCGAGGATTTGAATTCAAATAAAGATGTCAATATGTTTCGGAAAGCGGTATTCGTATTAACATTAACAATTGACAGATTCCATGATACGAGTATTTAAGTCGATTCCATTTGTATATGTCTATTAGACTTTCTATTTATGAGAAAATAGATTTGGTATTAATAATAAACATTTTCTTTTTACTACAATGTGGTACCAGTTTATTAAATGACTGATAAGGCTAATTTAAATTGTTTGTTTGAAAATAGTACAACTACTTATTGTTATTATTTTGGTAAATCAGGGGACAATGCTATTCGCAGGTTTTGGATAAAAAACGTACACTTTTTGTATGAATAACCCTGCCTTGCCGTGTTATTTCAAAAATAAGTATTTTTGGGCAGATCAACATGCAAGGCCTTTGCATTTGGAGATTGGCGAAACTAAATGGTTTTGTCGAACGAGTGTTTGAGTGACCCATCCTCAGAAAGGCGTTTTTCTACATGACATTTGCAATACTAATGTTCTCATTCAGATGACTCTATTACTAGGAGCTCAGGACCTGGAAAGGACCTGCTCCAAATGTATATGGATTTAATTCTGACTTAGCAAACCCTTCGAGTTGAAACTGTGGTTCGTGACGCATAGCGAGATCGTGATCTTTATCAAAAATGTATAGGATTGACGTTGCGTCAAGCGCTTAGGTCAATTTCTTACACTTTGTCAGTTTTCGTTTTTTTCCGTGATGAAAAGTCACCGATGTCTCCGGGTTTTAAACTAACTATAATTGTACCATTCATAATAATCGGTTAAGGCGTTGGAATATAAAGGGGAAAAAATAGACAAACAAACACTTTTGCTGTATACTAGTATGTTGATATTAGTATTGCTTTTATTTATTCATAATTTTATTTATTTATTTAATAAGCACAATTTTAATTAAAACTAACAATAAAATTAGGCATTGTCCTACAAAACTGGAGTAACAGTTTAGCTGTGGGAACGGCAGTCTCTAACATAGAAAAAATTTAAAGTATACTAAACATACATTTATAATATTATATAAGTAGATCTAAATAATGCTTTTTTAAGTCTCTTGAATTTATTCTTACTTTTTTCACATCTAATGGCTTCCGGCAAACTATTGAGTAGGTATGGGATACGCTTTTTGAGAGTTCTGTCTCCATAGTAGGGTATGGCCGTCAAAACTTGTACCTTAACGCACTGGAACATGTAACACACATAACACACTAACACACTGGAAAGTAGCCGAAATTTCTAAAGATGAGTTCACATGTCGGTTTTTATTTTTAACCGATTTTCAAAAAAAGGGGTTCTCAATTCGTGGGGATCTTTGTTTTTTTTATGTACCTATGTTTCCCGATTACTCAGAGAACACTGGACCGATTTGTTTTTTTTTTCATTTTTGAATGGGTATACTTTCTAGTTGGTTCCATTGTCAACACGTCAGGATCTGATGATGGTATTTTTCACTGTACCTAACTGGTGCATTTGCTTTTGAAAAGTACTTTTTGGTGAAGTGGAACTGATGAAGACCACAGATGACCACCGGAACTCCTTAACGGTACCTATTCGAAGGGTGGCGATAAGATATCTCTATTAAAATATTTGAGCGACTATGAGGGAGCACATTTTGGTTTTAATATGACGATGATATTATCGCGGCGTTGCCTGCGGCGAGCCTGAAATGTTCTATAGTTTCTCACTAATTGAGAAGTGGGACTATATAACAGCATAATAAATAGGATCACAAAAAAATAAAAACTAAAATAAAAGTTTAAAAAAACAAAAACCCGCTTCCAAAAATGCATGGGTTTTTGTTTTTTTAACCATTTATTTTTATTGATAAGATTGTACCTACTTTGTTTAACGTACACACAGATCTAGGAACTGGACGCTGGTACTTATCCGAATAAAACATCGTAAAATTAATCTTGTTTGATTTATTTCCAAACACATACAAATAAATGAAAAGAATAAAAAAAAACAAGTAATCTTCTTAGAAATTAGACCTTAGTTATGAGTTTATGACACGTCTAAGCTTGATACTCGTATGATACAAACTGACTAAAGTCTATCAAAATATATGTAAGTTAAGTACTTAGTCATCAAACAGGTAACACAAGGGTAATAAAACTTAAATTATTGTTCTTAATATTGCACTAGAGCAATAAAACTAATCAAACTATATGTTTACCAATATATTTTTATCAAAGCAAGGTTTTTCTTCTTTTTTTGATTTCTCCACTCTTGACGAAGACTTTTTTTTCTTCTTCTTTACATTCCGATATCTTTTTTCTATTCTTTCTCATTCTTTCTGTGTTTTTTCTTTGAGCCTCTGCGTATTTTTCTGGGTGTAAAGTTTTCAGCCTTTCCCGGTAATTTTTTTGCCGCTCAGCTGATCTGGATGGCGCCATCTTTAAATGAATATATAATATTACTTTAAAAATTCATATCGTCGGCAGAAAGAAAAAACCCCTTTAGTGAATTAGTTATTTCGAATATATTTTTTATCAAAACGTGCAATACATCTCTAGTTTTGTTACAAGAAAATAATAGGCATTTTTATCAAAAAAAACTATTATAAAAAAGCGAATCAACTTAACAATCATAATTATAATGTATATTATAGGTATGCTACGCGCCTAATATTTTTTCATATTATCACTAGACACCCGAGTTTACACCAGCCCTATTTTTAAGGGATAAAAATTACCCTTTGTCAGAAGCACAAACAGAAACAGATATTTATATTCAAGTAATAAGTATGTACATCAGTACGAGCACTGATGTACATACACAATAGGTAGCTTATCCTGCGGCTATTCCCCCGGTTTCCATCGGATGGTCAAATAATTTCAGCGTGAAGAAGTAACAGACACGCAACCAACAACACATTCATATTTATATTTGTTGACACCTATCCCTCCTGATAATCTCTATGTTAGCTTTTTATATTTAAAGCATGCAAATATTGGGTCCTTACCTATGAAATTGGCGTTTTATATGGAGAATTTAATGAAAACGGTGGTTTTCATACATTTAATTTTGCGGATTATTTAGTAACGTCAAATGCAAACCAAGCAAAATTCTGTCAGGAATATTGGACACTTCTAAGCTATATTATACATATCTTAGTTACTTAAAAATAGTTCGCTTCATAAAACTCTGCGTAATTGAAACACTTGAACTTGCAGCACTTAAAAAGAGTTCACACTTTAATTTTAAACATTAAGTAAGTAAGAAATTGAACCATATTATTTGTATCTAAAACCTTTGTTGCATAGTGTATTAATGAAATTTAAAAATATTTTGGAAGTTAAAATTGAAATAAATAAATTCCGTACGAAATAAAACACGTAAAAAAAACGCCAATTTCATAGGTAAGGACCCAATATAAACCAACCCTTATCTGGATTCCCGTGTGTTATCATAGCAAAAAGCGTATCACACGTAACGAACGGCATAACACACATAACACACAACGTAACTCACATAACGCACATACATGAACACACTAGAAAAACACACTGGAACAAAAAACAAATTGGTTTATCGCCGCCATTTTGGACGCTACACTTGTGATAATTGTTTGTTTCATAGAATATTGTTTATATTTTCGAATAGAACAACGATAAAACATAATATTTACACTTACCTTGACAAAATGTCCTTCCGACGTAATTATTGTTCCAATTCTCGTTATTTTCACTATGAAAAGTAATAAATCCCACCGATAATGCACCTATACACCCGATGTGCGACATTTGACTAAATACCTACGGTGTTGCTCTAGCAAATAAATACGATACGGTGCTACCATACCATGAAGGAAAAAAATCTAACGATGAAAACTTAAGTGTGTTACGTTTGGAAAATTGTGTGGACTTTGTATTGAAACACATTTTTGTATATATGAATATTAAATTGTGTAAATGTTTGTTTCATTGGTTTATAGGTTTTTAATCATAGAATACGGTGTGATTAATTTCATATCAAAAATCGTTTTCGTATAAAAAAAAAAGAAGAAAATATGTAAAGGGGATGGTACCTAGGCACGATTTTCTGACTACCTACATGACTTTTAATCAAATTTTTGCCGCAATTACAATCATTTACAAGAGTTTAATTATTCCAACCCATTAAAATACTAAGCGAGATTGAAGTATTCGATAGTTTCATAACATATCTATGCACATTTTTTTTTTAGAAATTTTTGCGTACAGCTTCATTTAAAAAGTACAAGTTTTGACGGCCATACCCAGTAATGATTTATCCTAAGCTATCTACGTTTAGTTAAAATAATATAGGTTAATTCAATGGTTGCCTTTTCTAACAAATTGATCAAGCCCGCATGAACTTTCTACTGATTATATCTACTGAATCTGTCGTTACAGTTGGTTGGCTGAATAACAATGAATTTCGAGCTATATTATGAGATATCCACTAGCCGTTGACCGTGACTCTGTCTGTGTAGAAGTCGTATTTCGTGTTTGGGGAGTTTCAAGAAAATAGCATTCGATTGATTAAGAAAAAGAGAAAGTCCAATTTAACTTAAGCTGGATGCCGCAAACGCCGGTTGGTGTCACATTTAGCCGTAGCTAGGTGCCGCTGACGCTGACTGGCGTCACAATTTAAAGGAATCTCTTTAGATGCCTCGGACGCCAGTCGGCGTCACACTAAGCCTACCCTTGATGCCGTAGACGCCCGTAGGCGTCGTTCTTGAGTAAGCGATTGAGGACGCTGGGCAATTAAAGGGTTGATGACGATTGTTCATACACAAAATTGAACCGGCCAAGTGCGAGTCAGAGTCGCGCACTGAGGGTTCCGTACAAACCTTTAGTTAAATAAGCAAAAGTTCACCCATCACGACAATCGAGTTAAAATATGTGATGTAACTAAAAATTTAAGGTTTTCGGTTTTCTTTTTCTTTATATTTATGTGCTATAAAACATTGCTTCATGCCAAATTTCAAGATTCTAGATCGACTGGAAGTACCCTTTAGGTTTTGATTCCCGTGCGAGTAGTTGCGAGTTTGAAAATATGCGCTTTAAATTGATGTTTCTTTTAATTGCGTTGACATAGAAGTTTGATTTTGTTACAGCTTAAAGGTATTATAGACTTGCGTATTTGATATGAATTTCAATTTAATACCTTTACGCGTTCATGAGGAGAGGGGTAGTAACTTTAAAATTATTAAATATATTTCTATTATGTTTAGTATTTGATAAAAATTGCAGCTTGACAGACGGACGGATGGACGGACGGACAACAAAGTGATCCTATAAGGGTTCCGCTTCATCCTTTCGAGGTGCGGAACCCTAAAAATTACGATTTAAATTCTTACCTCTAAAATGTCTCTGAATACCAACGACGGGTAGATATTCAAATTATTTGGAATCTCAAGACTGCGAAAGCGAACAAAAATGGAATGCCTCTATAGTTTCTCATTACACCTGTTGCCTCAACTCTAACCCGACAACAATGTGAAGATTGCTGCTTGGCTGTAGATTAAAAAAAAAGCTGGTCTGAGGGGTTATTATGACATAGCCATGCAGTTCTGTTCATGCTGAGAGAAAAGGACAGAGCTATATAGCTGTTATAGCACTGTCCTTTACACTCGCCGTAAAATGAACTGCTAGGACATGTCTTTGACCCCCCCTGGTACCGACTCAAACCCTGCAATAACTATTAAATCAATAAAAAAAAACCGGGCAGGACCATGCTCAGTGTAGGGTTCCGAAGCCGTTACGACAAACACAAAAAACTATCTCAAAAAACAACATGTGTTTGATGATTTTTATTAATTAGGTATAAACACTTTAGTCGCCTGTATCTCAGGAACTAATTAAGTCTACTTAGTCGTGATAGTTTTCCTTTTAAATTCGTTATATGCGCTTTCATTGAAGATGTTTTTCTGATTTTGGATATTTGTAGTTTTGGCCGTAGGGTGGGGGGCACAATTGGCTCCAACAAAAATTAGCGCTTTATAGCTTAATATTTCATAAACGGATTCCTTAATCGAAAAGGTGTTTTCGCAAACCCGCAATATTTTTGAAATACCTATGCAACGACACCACACACTATGGGGTAGACGAGAAAAAAATACATCCCCGTTACGTGTAGGGGAGGTTCGCTAATAAAAAAATATTTTCAAGATTTTACTTTACCACTTTGTTGGCGTGACTAACATGTATATTCATGCCAAATTACAGTTTTCTAGCTCTTAGGGTCTCTGAGCTAGGCTGCGGATGTTCGGACGGACGGACGGACATGGCGAAGCTATTAAGGGTTCGTACTTTGACTACGGAACCCTAAAAAAACATAAAACTTGGCTAAGAGCTACCCGATTACAGTAGTTTTTTTTTTGTGTGTGGTACCGTAGCTCTCAAACAGCTAAACCGATTTGGATGCGATTAAGTTTCATGAAAATCAGTGATGTCGTTTAAGACATATTGGCTCTGAAAGAAGGGGACATCGTTATATCGAGGGCAGACAAAAGTCTATCTAATAGTTAGTCGTATTAGATTCATTTCATCGGCAATTGAGAAAAATAATTTTTGAATAGCTTTAAAACCAGGGATTGAAATCCGGTTTATTTTCCGTAGCGGTTAAAGCCTAACCCATAATAAAGGTTACGCTCACAGGGAGCGAAATGCATTTACCGGTTAGAGAGCGCTTCTTCCGTGTGAGCCGAGACAAGGGTGAATGACGGAAGCGCTCTCTAACCGGTTATAACCGGTAAATGCATTTCGCTCCCTGTGAGCGTAACCGTAACCGTAATCCGTTGGAACGTAACCCAAATAATTAACCGGTTTAACCTAAATAAATACCGGTTTATTTGTAACCGGTTACAATCCCTGATTAAAACTAACTAAACTAGCAATACAGTTTATATAGCCGCCGGGTTACATGACGTCACAGTGCATATCGGATCTCTTTGTCTAATCGCTGTCTAAATTATTTGACAGCGATTAGACAAAGAGTATGGTATAGTTGAATTACCGGGAGCGTGGAATTGCATATGTAGTGGTATTGTGTGTGTATAGGCAAGAGAAAGAGAGAGAGAAACATGCTTAAGTGTATCTCTCAGCGCCAGTGTCGCAAAAAGGAACTATTTGCAATACCCAAAGCCAGAACATGTTATGCACGTAACAATTACCTAAGGCGTGCGTGCAGGCTACTCAATGATAATGTTAAATTGATCGATGTTGACATGTTTAACTGTAAATTAGGTAATATTAAAAAAGCATTTACATTTTAGTTCATCTTACCTTAAACATTATAGGCGCTCGGCTTATGATGACCGTTTGTACCTTCGGTCGAGGATATTGACGTCTTTGCGCTTTAGTACCTTGTCCAACTAAGGGTATGTTTCTACTGCCATATAAGAATGTTGCACACGGATTAAAGTGACAAGGGACTGAAGCGCAACTATGTTTGTGACTTCGACTGGACCATAATGGTCATATATTTAGTGCAAGTTTTTGTATAGTAATTATAGTAGTATTCACTACATGATGTTTCATATTGTAAGAATCAACATGTTCTTTCTTCCTCAACTTTTTAGTTTGTTTGTTAAATAGTAGGCTATAGCTGTCTTATCCATAACTAATTAAGGAAACTATAGGTTTTAGTTTACTCATATTTTGTGTAACATTAAATGTATACAACCGTTTGTTTCTTAATAAACAATAAATAAAATAAATAAATAAATCTCTCTCTCTTTCTCTAGCCTATAAACACACAATACCACTACATATGCAATTCTACGCTCTCGCTAATTCATCTATATTTATGGATTATTAAACAACATTATTTTGTTAAAAAATCCTGTTTAAAAATCCATGCATATTCGTGGAAGTAATGATATAGGTGGAAAGCTTCTGAGCAAACATTGATATTTCACCTTGCGTAGGTGTTGCTATATATTCAGTAAAAACTCTGTGATGTTAACAGAAAAGGTCAGAGGTTGTTAAAATAACGTTGTTATATAAACATAATAAGGTTTTATTATCCCCGGGTTATGGGTACACAGTGGAAAGGAATTAATGTCGAGGCCAGATAAAATAGAATAGAATAACTAGATAATATAAATTTGGGCAAAAATAGTAACAAATTGGTACCCAAGATCGGATACGACGACGTGGCAGACCCCGGCGCAGATGGCGAGATGAGCTTGAAGCCTTTCAGCACTATTGGCGGGAGACTGCCCAAAACCGAATTACGTGGAAGGATGGGAAGGAGGCCTTTGCCCAGCAGTGGGACATTCCGGGCTAATAATAATAATAAGTAATAATAACGCAGGGCAGCTAGTGGCGAGCTGTTGGTGAGTGGCGACACCACGTACCTGATTGCTCCCGAGGGTAGGTCCTGTTCCTCACCTCACACTTGCCTTCACCGGCCGGCTGCGGTGTACAATGACGAGGAACAGACCCTCACCTCTGGCTTGCCTTTATTGGCCGGTCAGAGTGGAGTCGCAAGAGCTATATGCTCGAAGGGTGGATGTGTTGCATAAGTGGCGAGTGGGCACCTTATGGTCGTTTAAAGTCCAGAAGCACCTCTCCACCCTTAGCCCCTCTGGAACTGTTGCCTCCCTGCTGCTATATATATGCGGCTATTTTGGGAGGCCCATTCCATTGAGTTGGCGAGTCACCGCCTGCCATTTCAACCAAAGTAATTAGCATTGGCCAGGCAGGCGCCGTAGTTTCATCAATAGCCTAGGTCACCAATCCATATCAGTTCATTCATAGAACTTATTATTAATGTTCCCATCCTTCTTAAATAGTCTCTTCTAATCGGTGGTTGTCCGTGGGAGCATACCTCTATAGTTTGAACTCAGGGACAATCGCCGGTTGGTATCCCATCACTTTACAAATTAAACTTGTCTAAAGGGCCTCTGCGTGTTGGCTTCGGCTCCATGTACGCCTTCCAAAGGTCCGGGACTCCCATAGTTCCGTGATTGGTAAAGACATACATAATAATAAGAATAATAATAATAAATTTAACTCACAAAAGAAAATCAATAGAAAAATATAAAGTAAAAAGAAGACATTACGTTGAACAGGATATTGTGCCGCTGATGTTCAGAGGGGCCATGACTTAAAACTGACTTAAGACAAAAAAGAAAAGTGACATATTTTCAATAGAATTCAAAAAGAGGAGGAGGTTCTCATATCGTGAGAATATTTTTTTTAGACGTGCTTAGGCTTTTGCCAGTGACCTTGCCTATACAGCTAGTAGTCCTGGGTTCGGTTTTCAGTATAGAAAATACAGAGCGATAGCTCTTAGAAGGTACGTTTATAGGTTACTTTTTCTCACACGCTCTCATACACTATTTTTAAAAGCGGGTGAGAATGAAGTACATGAAGTTGAATAAGAGCTTGTAAAATTATGGTTTATGTGAGTTCTCTGAACCCCTATACAAACCAGAATGTATTAAACATACAAACCTTCGGTGATAAAATATCTACGGTGAAAACTGCATCAAAATCCGTTGCGTGGTTTAGGAGAACTTAGTGGACATATGTACATACAGATAGGCAAACGCGGAAAGCGACTTTGTTTTACACTATGTAGAGAAGAGGAGTGTGAAAGTCTCTGTCTGTCTGTATGTAAGATTTTACAACTACGCTGAAACGATTTTGAGGTAGTTTGACTCCCGAGGAAGGAGAAATAATACTTTATCCCGAGGTAACCAATGCCTTATCAATAAATAACTTGAGTTAGTGGTCCATATTCATTAGTTGTTACTCAATTAAGTGTTGATATTCATTAGTTTCATTACGCTTAATAATTAATGATAAATTCTCCATTAACGCGTAAATATTATTGTATAATAACATTATCCTTAAGCGTGGGTGGTTAGTTAATGGGAAAACACAGAATAATGTTATTTAAGCAAGAAGCTACTGTCAGACATGTTATAATTAATTTACTCCCACGCGAAAAAATGGAAGAGCTTTTATATTTTTGTGTTTTCTCGAAAGGGCAATATTTAAGACAGTAGCTTAGAGTCACCCTGACTTATATTATAAATGCAGAGGTGTTTTTGTTTGTTAGTTTATAGGGTTGAACGTCTCAGATGAACAATGTGGAAAATTCTACCGCCATCTTCTTTGACATGTTATTGTATTGTTCTTAACTCAACCGCTATTAATATCAAGTAATTAAGAGCTATTGTAACATTGATTATACGGTATAACAAGACAAAGGCAATATGGTTTTACCGAGTAGGATAGAGCCCCAGTATATTAGAAGACCCGTGGGCGTCAAATGACGTAAACGTGGAACGTGACGTCAGGATCTATTCATATTTAAGTTTATGTTAGAAGCGGGTTGAAAGTGATCCATGTCAAGATATTTTTAAAAAAAAGAACTGTGAATGGACCTGTGGAGCAGCAAAAACCTATACAGCCTCTCTGTAGTAAGATTCTTTCAAAAAAGTACGACCGATGAAGTAGTGGCAGAAACCTATAAACACATCTCAGTATAAAAGTTACAAAAAAAAGTGTAGTTTCTTGAGCAGGATCCAAAATACAATATTCAAACCCGTTCAACAGACCCATTATTGTCACTTTATCCCTGTGGATAAAACAACTGTCACTTTTGGACAAGTATGTTACCGTCTGCGACAAATGTGACCACTTTATATCTGTAATATGCAAACACCTGTACAAGACGCCAAAATCAAAATAAGCAAACATTTTTAAAACAGGGATGTGGAGTCGCGGAATGAAAATGTTGACCACTTTAAGATCTCTTTTTGCTCGCTCAGTATCTGCTTATCGACCGAGTATGACACATTCCGTCATAATGAATGTCATTTCACTACATGGCCCACATATACATGGTTACCATGGTCACGTATAAACAACCACTTAGCTTAGCAACTATTGGTTCAAACCAAACTCAAGTCTTTATTGGTCATTACAAAAGTGTTGCTATGGTCACGTATAAACAACAGCCACTATTGGTTAACTGAACGTCTCTATTGGTTGTTACAAAAGGGTTGCTATGGTCACGTATAACAACAGCCACTATTGGTTCAATTTTATTTCTCTCGTCTGTTACACAGTTTAAAATGGTAACATGACTGTGCTTGCAACGTGTAAATAAATTTATTTGAAAACTGGTCAACCTTTTCGTTCCGCGACTGTACAAAGGCGAACTTATCCCTTTGAGAGAATAATAAACCCGCTTCAGGTCTATTATGTTCGCTTTTGTCGCTGCGGATGAATGTGCATAAAGTATTCAACACTCGCACTTGCAGAAACTTACACACTTTCCTTGCCCTAGGGGGTTATTATGACATAACTATGCAGTTCAGTTTACCCTGAGAGACAAGGACAGAGCTATATAACTGCTATAGCGCTGTCCTGTATGCTCACCGTAAAATGAACAGCAAAGCTATGTCATAATAACCCCCCTGATCTTCTTTTTATAAAATGATGGATATTTTATCTATTCATCACTCTCCTCTATTCTAAACAGAAAAACAACGATGCTTTTGACGAGTTATCGCATCGTTTCAACGTCGCCCTCCATTACTGGGAAGTAAATAAAAGTTGATCCCCTTGAAATATCGACAAACATTTCATCGAATGTGTCATTTCACCGAAATTCATTTCATCGAAAGCTAATTTATATTAATGCCTGTCGATGAAATGAAAATTCGGCGAAATGAAGCGTTCTATGAAATGAGTTTCGATATTTCAAGGGTAAACAAAATAAGAGCTATCAAACCGTTGACAAAATGGAAACATGTCAAAAGCAATAAGGTTCTACCGCGTAGAATCTTAAGCCTGCTATACCTGTCCACTTGACATATCATACGAACTAATCATGCCAAATTTAAATAGAAATCGACCCAGCTGACTTTGAACGTGATGTAGGACAGCGCTCTAGGGATTAAATATATCATATATCACTTACGCATGAGAGTAGACTACTAGGACACGTGATATTCGACAATTGTCATCGTTCTTGAGGCACTGGCATCTGTGTGTTTATGTAGTCATCCACAGGGACCACCCATTCCCCGATTAAAGCCTTTAAAAGACTTTCCTCTCGAAGTACAACTCGCTAAAAGAATAACCCCTTTGGAAGAAATATACGACTTAGTTTTGTTAAACTAGCCATCACATATGGGAAACCTAAAGAGCAGCAGTAAATTGATATTCCTCTTATTGTATAACCAATTATAAGGGTAACCCTTAAAATGCTTTTTTAAGTTAAAGGGATATTCGTTTCACTCAAACAAAAGCAAAATCGAGCAAGATGTACACGAAACGGATTTGGTAAGGGTAACCCTTTTAAATAGCACTTTAAAAAGCAAATCGAACGGCTTTCAATCGATACGGTTTTTCTAAAATATCCTTATAAAAACCCATTCGAAACCCCTTGAATGGGTTAGCGGGCCGGTCCCTGGTCATCCATAATATCAGGTCTGCCACCATAATAGGCGGAAACCAACACATGCCGGGTGCAACTAGTAAAGAATATAATAAGACAAATAAGTATAAGCTTGAGGAAAGGTTTAGATGCCCGTTTGTGTGTGTGCATGCGTGAGTGTTTGTAAGTGCGAGTGCGTGTGTGAGTTAGGTATGAAATATAACATAGTAGGTTGGTCGTAGATTGAAAATAAAGTAAGTAAAGGCGTGTCCCACCCTGACGCCTTAATCCCATAGAAAATCGGTCTAAAGCTACGTCTCGGGATATTACTATGTTTGTTTAACCCCTAGTTTAACATCCAAACACTTACAAGTATATTAACCTTACTTGAAATGAACCGAGCATGAGAACAGGCCGTGTGATTCGAAGGTGACCAGTAACAGTTTCATGAGTCAACGCTATTAGTGAGGCTAGACAGTGACGCATATAGCGTGATAAGTTGTAACACTTCTTTTTTTTCACCCATGGTTGATTCGTGCCGAGGGAAATAATAGTTATTAGTGATAGTTTTGTTCACAAGAAAATTAGCCATGTTTTTTCTGTGGTATAGGAAGACTAACGCGTACCTAGGTCACCTAAGGGCCTAACGACTATACCTATAGGTACGCTCTTCATTTCACCAACTGGGATTGTTCATATTTTTACAACTAGTCCAATTCGAAAACCATTTCGAGGAATAGGGTTTTAAAGCCGTTCTGCATTATTACGTTTTTGAAATATTTATCTATTTTGGATATTTCGACAAAAGTATATTTAACCTTTGACTTTCGTTTTCGGTTTGAAGCCGTCCTAGGTGTATCCTACGGGTTAGGCGAAAACAGTTTGAACTAGAGTGTTTTAATACACTATTACAATCACTTTTTTTCATTGGATATCATTTAATTGTTGTAATTTATTAGAAAATGCCATCCCAAATTTAAAATACTCATGTCATCCATAAAATGTCTGCTAAATAAAGAAAGATATTTAAACAAAAGTATTGGGTCAAATACAAAATTAATGAAATACGTGTCTTAAAATTTCCTATTCTTTCGAATTATAAAGTAAAAACCGTGAGTAATTTTTTTGGTCAATCCCAATTGTACTTTGAAAGTTATAATTTATACAAGGCCATATGATATCGTAATGTTTTTAAAACGGCCGCCCTTACTGTCAAGTAACAGAGCTATTGTTATGTTGACGATACGATAGCATTTCGAATGCTATATATGGTTTTACCCCGAAGAACAGAGGCCGGACCTAGTCGATGCCTCGTTTACATCGGCACGTTATTATCGCACAATCTTATGCTTGGTACAACTACAACACAATAAGGTGGTGGATACATCTCTGGGATCTCCTTTATTATTTCACTTTATGGTTTTTGATTTGTCAGTAGATCAGTCTGTGTAATAACACATATTCTGAAAAAAGCAACCCGCTATCTATTACACTTCAAAAGGTAGGCATGTTAATAGGGTCCCGTTGAGCTCCCCTCAAGCACGGAACCCTAAAAACATCGACTTTCCTAATTCGCTCTCGAAACGCTCTAGGACTTCTAAATTCGAAGTTCATGACCCCTCTTGACCCCTCACGCCTCGAACATCGCCTAACAATCCCAGCAGTGCACGACATGCTGCGCTAGACCAGCATTTTTTTTTTCGCATGACAAAATGTGGACCAAACAACCGTCACTTTTTGACATTTGTTCACGCGATAAACGCAACCTTACTAAGCCAGCAGTTTATCTTCATGCAATTCGTAGTGATGGGAACTACAGTTTAGAAAGTTCTGTGTGTTAATTACATAAGAAGCCCCTTACTAATATTATAAATGCGAAGATTTGTGTGTTTGTCTGTTACTCCTTCACGCTGCAAACAAAACAAAGAAAGACAAAATCATAACATTTTTAACGGTAGACAACAGGCGATGTCGTCGCTAGAAGCGATCTTTTCTAGATAACCTTAGAGGGAAGAGACGTACCAGCGTAAAAACACACATACATATGCAGGGTTTTTACTCAATTAATGGCTTTCACTCCTTCGCAATCACCATGGACTTATTAGGGAAGAGAGATCTCGTACTGTTAACAAGTATACTTTTACACGAGAATAAAAATCAGAAAGTATAGCCAGGGACATCTTATTCTTCAAACGATCGCGTAAGTCTCTTTTTATCGCGTAAAAATAAAACGACCCAAGAAAAATTCAGCAAAAGAAAACAAAAGACGGCTATAAGATTAAGAATCTCGCGACGACCCTTCAGTACATTTTTTGTGCAACTTGAGTCAACTGTGATAACTATCTTGTATCAAATCACATTTCAGACAAAATGAAAGAGAAAATTGAGTGATATTAGTTTGTGGAATAAATGGAAGACTTCATTTAACTCAATTGGTTTTTATAGAACGGGGAGAGTAGAGGTCGAGAAACTTCTATTTGTAGGTACAGTCAGCATCAAAAGTAGCTAAGCAGAATAACATGCTCAAAATGTAGATCACGACGTATTCTCTTGACAATAGAGTGCAGATCATTTTGACCTCTCCGGTTGCGTAGCTACTAGTGCTGCTGACTGTACAACTATCTCTATAATACACGGTGTTTTTTTTTGGTGATCAGGAACCAATTTTTCTAATTCAGTTATTAATGGCGATCACATTTAAGTCGCAGTTACATGAAACAAAACTTATTTTTTTATTTTTAAACTAACTATTAATTGAAATTAATTGTCACCCTACTAATTGTTTTTCTATGAGTTAACAACACTTAACTGATAAGTTCATTGACGTTATATCTGTCAAATTTCCCTCCAAAGCGATGGCACTTGACGTATCTATCTACTTCACTACAATAATTAATGTAGGATGTCCATATATCCAGTGGTGATTGGTTTTAACAATATCATTAACTTAAATAAATTAAACAGTGAACTAATTGTTTGAGACATCAACCAATAAATTCCATTTTTGTAGCTTATTAATTATTTTCAACTCCTGATCACCGATAAAAAATCACCGTGTATATCTGCTATTTACTTAAATGCTTCGTAAGCCCTGAGACGTGACAGTGACTCACGTACGACTGCAAGTCGACTACAAAGATCCCCTACAATGGGATAAGGTGACAAATTGGATACATCAGTTTGTAGTCGACTGGACTCCGAGACATTTTAGGGACAAAAAAGTCATATTGTAGGTTGCCGTAGTCAACAAGACAAGACACCCTTATAGTTTCGCCATGTGCGAGCTTCTGTCCGTCTTTCAGTCTGTCTGTTTGTCCGCGGTTCAACTCAGAGACTTTTGGTACCTACCACAAAGCTGTAATTTGGGATGCCTACTTATACATTAAAATGATGCCGACAAATTGTAAAATTAAATTTTGAAAAAAGAACTCGCTTTCTCCACATACAATTAAGCAAAGTTTTTTTTTTACATTATGACATCGAGTGAAGTATCATTAGGTCATACTGGGGTCTGTATTGTTTGCCATATTTAATTTTAGTCATAATCTGTTTTAAGTCATAATTATCGCAAGTCGTAATATATTAGGGAACTATTCAGGAATTTTATAAATCAAACCTGACCTAGCCTTTTCTAGACGTAAAATATTAAAAAATCTGAAAAGTGTACAGTTCCAGCGATATACAAATTATGACTACCAATAATTTTACCCAAAAAAAAAGGGAAACAACGGGCTCCCATTTACACACCGGCTTTGTCACCATCAAAATCCGTAAGTCAAATGTGCCGGTAAACGGTGGTTTAAATCTAAAACGTCAGTTTAATTGTTGGTTAACCCTGCACTTAGGGACTATGACAAGGTACCGTTAACATAGGTGTGAGTAATCGGAATTAGTAGCGAGGTAGTCAGCCTGGAACAAGGCGTGGCGTCCGAAAAATTGTCCTTTAATTGGTCACTAATGATAATTTGTTGCTAGGCTGGGGCTTGTGGCATGGTTTTCTGTTTATAATTTTTAAAACGTGATTTTAAGTGCGTTGTAAAAGTTTGACTAGTACGAATAACAAGAACTAGACCCATGTTCACTAGGAATTATTAAGATTCCTCTCAACAGTGTGTTTGCTGCTGCAGGGGGGGCTAATTCTGTTTTCAATTAATGGCTTTCACTCATGTTAATGTGTATTTTCGCCAATGGTAGATAAATAAGTCCATCACATGCGGATATCACACGCGAAGACAAATTGTTCGGAAAAGAGTATTTTCTCTAATAGACTAAACAGAAGCACATGGAGCTAGCTCTACGCGCTTCTGTCAAGTCTAAAACCATATTACTTTTGACATTGTCGTATTTTCAACGTTATGACAGCTCTTTTTAACTTTACAGTAATGGCGGCCGAGTTAAAAGCTATACGATACGTAAAAAACAACATGGTTTTACCGAGTAGCAAAGAGCCCCAGAATAAGTTATAATTATCTACTGACTATTTCATAGTACTTAGTCCTTTTTATGCTAAACTTAACGAGTTCAGTATGTAGTTTAGTCTTCTACATCGCGTATATTAATGTCGTATAGAGGTCAAGGTTGATCCTAATAGCCCTGCATTTAATAACTGACGAAGCCAATAAAAATAGCTTGACATATTGACTTGCCTCTGCGCTTGCCTAATGTAATCCAGCCATATCAAGTTCCTTTTGAGCCAGCTTAATGTAGTTAGGGTTGTCAACTTTCTAATATTTGGGGGATTGTGTTTGGACAACTAAGGGTCCGCTTGATGTGGGTCTCTTTGACGTTTGGTTCGGTGTATTGTGAATATCATAATAGCGGAAATATGTTTATTTATGTAGGTTTTAGCGGACAAATTAACTTTTTGTAATAGTTCAAATGTGGCTTTTTTAAATATCTCTTGTCCTTGGAGGACGAAGATTTTGTCGACTATAAAGCGAGCTCACCCAGAAGATGCCTATTCAGTGAGCTCGAAATAGGTTCATATTATATGCACTCGGAAAACACATGCCGGAAGCATATTCCATTCTTTCGCATTATGAAGGATGATCTTCGATCAACCAATGTATGTATGTAAACACTTTATTGTACAAAAGAAAAACCATAATAATACAATTAATATAAAAACTTCCTTCCTTTTATGGGATCTCTTCCTGATAACCCTCGAGAGATTGAGAAAAGTGAAAGGTTGTGCATCGAGTAAGCAAATGTACCTATACATTTATTAAGACGAACGTGAAACATTAACTTACCAATAAAGCCTATACAGTGTGTAAATGGTATACGGGCGTTCCTTTTAACTGTGGTTAGTATAACCCCTACTGAGCACAATTAGGCAGCTTTTGTTAAAACTAAATTAAAAAAAAAAACCATACAAAATAATTTAACACGCAATGTATAACGAAAAATGCAATTAATTAAACATTACGTACTTACCTGACAGATGGACTTCGATGTACATTGCGGGTCGATAGTATGTTCAAAAATTAATAACGGTGTATACGTTAGCGTAATCAAAATAATTATTTCTGTTAATGATTAGTAGAGTCTTAATCTATGTCCAGTTTTAATAAACGCCCGTATACCATTTACACACTGTATAAATAAATAGTACCTGGATGACCGTATTTTTTTTAGTAACTTTTCTAAAATTGAAACCTAGCTAGATCGATTGCCCCCGAAACCCCCTCCATAGGTACTAAATTTAATGAAAAACGTTGGAACCGTTTCCGAGATCCAGAATATATAAATACAAGACTTGCTCAGTTACAGGTATTAGATTAGATAGATAGATATGAGGATGGTGCAAAACGATTCGTTCAGAAAGGCGGAATAAAGTTTATTTTAATTATTACTGTGTTTAATCCTACGCATAACTAATCTGCGTGGTGGTTGCCAGGGCGACCGAGGGCGGTTTGGCGCCGACGGCCGATGGCGACATGCCCGTGGGCGGGCCGAAGACTCCGCAGCAGGTGGCCGCGCAGCGCCGTCTGCAGCAGACGCAAGCGCAGGTCGACGAGGTAAGCAGAGAAGGGTTTCATTCATTTTCATCGCAAATTTTTGGAAACCGCTGAAATTACTAGCATCTTATTGATATCTTATCGCCACCCTTGAAATAGGTACCGTTGAGGAGTTTCGGAGGCTATCTGTGGTCTTCATCATAATGTTAATGTTGTTAGTAGCTTAGATCTAAGTATAAGTAGTTACTTGACTGGGGCATGAAGCCCACAACAATGACGGATGTAGGGGCAGTCATAGTCCCCTATCATTGTCAAGAGGTTGTTGGGACCGCCACGCACCCGGCGCACCAGGGATGCGGCATCTTTTGCGCATAGTCGCATAAAAACAGTCCATTCAAATGCTGGACTTTGTGCCTTGGTCAGCTCCGTTGGATCACTGAGGCATCTTCGAACTTTCGCTAGTATTCTTATAGTAGTCTTATAGTGACGGTGGGCCGTTATAACTTTACTGGCCAATTTGTTCATAATGATTATGTAGTTTCGCATCACTAAGGATGATGGTTCTGTAGGTTCATTCAACCCAGCGTGTAAAAAAGTCAGGTTAATTAGTCAAATAATTATTGGCCTATTTTTCATGTTAATACGGTAATAACTGTTATTACCGCGTTATTCATTTGACGGTAATAATTTATGCTCATCATTTCAGCCAAAACATGTCCACTGTTGGACAAAGGCCTTGGGTAATAATTGGTACCAACTGTACTCAGCGAGTTTAAACTAATTTGCCAGGTAAATTAGGTAAATACTGGTTTACCAAATTAATATATTGGTTTGTCATTATTGTACGGACAACAATGAAGGCGGTTAAAAGGCTAATATAGTCATTCCCCTGGCTAAATTTGCCCTATAAAACCACTTAATTAATAATTACCTACTTTTTAGGGTAGAATTTTATAAACTAGAACATTAATGGATGACCTACATTAATGTCTATCATTTTGTTAAAATTATTTATTTTCAACGACGAAGCACCTTAAAATGATAATGCGAAATGACAAAACATTTCTACGTATACTCCGTGCTAGACTTAGTTTAAATGTTCTGCTGTCGAACAACCATGAAAAATATGTTTGTACTGCCAACTCAAAAAAAAACCTACAATATTGAAGAAATAGCTACTCAAAATATGGTTTACAAAAATAGATAGGGTAGGTAGGTGGTAGAGGCGAGAACAAGTAATGCGACATTATTTTCATTCCAACCACCCAAACATTAGCATACTAGTTAATCATCGGTTACTAATAAGCAGTTTAACTTGATATATTTAACTAGATACAAATTAATATTTACTTAACTGTAAATTAAGAAAGATAAAAATGTAACGAAGATGTTCATTATTATTTATTGCAGGTGGTGGACATCATGAAAACGAACGTAGAGAAAGTTCTGGAGCGCGATCAAAAGCTCTCGGAACTGGATGATAGAGCAGGTAAAAAAAAGCGTTACTAAGATACGGTACTCGTAAATCTTTTAAACATTTAAGTGACGAAATACAATAACTCGCTAGCTAAAAGAGTCCCGCGTGTTCACAAACATAAGGAAGAATAGGTACCTACCAACTTTGGTTGCATGATTCGTCGTCAAAGCAGCACGGCTAAAGTAGACAGGTACTTAACTCTATCGTATGCCAATTAACACTTTGGTCAACTTAACTCGCCAGATAACCCTTCTATGAGAACGAGGATTCTGAAACAAAAAAATCCATATATTTAAAATGCGCTAACGTTTGCCTCCCCTTAAACTTAATCCGATTTTACGATTTTTTAATACGTTGTAAATATTATGAAAAACTAAAATATTCCTTGGAAAGAAACAAATTCAATAAAAAACAGATAAATAAATATAATATAAATTTAATAACTAGTTACGTAATCAAGTAATCAAAAATCGTTGAGAAACATTATCACCCGGAGTTTAATTTGTATGGAAAAAATTGAGAGCTTCGCAATTTAAGCGTCACCTCATAATACTCTTAAAAGATGAAGAACCTGGAAAACATTAAATTTTATGTTAATTTGACAACCATGAGTTTGTACGTTTCAGACGCACTTCAGCATGGTGCCTCGCAGTTCGAGCAGCAGGCTGGGAAACTGAAAAGCAAATTCTGGTTGCAGAATTTAAAGGTAAATAACATATTTCCACCTTACAGTTAACATATTATATTATTTAGTAGGTATGCTTAGCATGCTTCATGCAACCAGTTATTTATGTGACTGGAATATAATGAGAGGCATTAAGACACGAGTGTGGTTTTATGAAACGAGCTGAAAGGCGAGTTTCATAATAAGATCACACAAGTGTTTTAATGCCTCATTATGCGTACAGTCGCATACATAACTATCTACTTGCATATCATAGGTTCCACAATATGTGAAAAACCTGTATCTGTATTTGCCCTGTATCTCAATGTACCTGTATCTTAATGTTCACATTAAAGTATAGGTCACCGATACTTTAAAGTGGTCATTAAGATACAACTACGTTGATAACTGATACTTTAGCAATCGATCGTTTCTGAACATATGTTAGGGATGTTATGATATGGATGGAAATAAACAGTATTAAAGCTCTGTTTTTGATTTCCAGATGATGATAATCGCCGCAGTGATCGGGATCATCATCCTGGCTCTCATCGTCGGTAAGCACCCTCCCCTCCCCCCTCCATTAATACATCTAAATCCGACTAATCATGACATTATTTTCAACATTTTCAGCAAACTGTCTGAACTGAAGCGTACAGCATCATTTCACAGTAACTCGTTATAACGTTTGTAGTAATTTTAACGGTTAAAGATTGCATTAAAGCTAAGCATTATTGGTAAGTCGGCGTTGTCGTTGTCAGTATATGATAATTGTTGGCTTTGTCTGTCCGTCTCCGTATTCTGTCTGTAACGAACTATGTTTCATGCCTTGAACCATACACTATTAGCAATGGAACATGTATTGCTGTCTTGCTCTTTGGAATTGGAGCAGGTAGTAGCGCTGTAATTTTTAATAGTGTCCGGTTAGTAACTGATTGGTCCTCTGTTATTTGCTCTTTCATTTATAAGGAAGCTATACTTACAAGAAATATATAACATCTCGGCATTTAAGACTACGCCGAGCGTACGCCGGGTGTACGGTGGCGCCCTCATTACTTTTATTGTGGTTTCTAATAAATTAACGTATTTTCTTGAAATTAGACCGTATTTTTTTGTACTACAAATAAAAATACAACTTATAGGGAATATTACATAGTTAAATAACAATTCACCTTCGAGTTATCAACTTAACGGAAAAAAGTGGCCACCTTTTTCCGTTAAGCTGACTACTCAAAGGGTAATTGTTATTAAAGTTAGTTACATATTTCATACATTGTGTTTTTACTTGCACTACAAAAACGTATGGTCTGATTTCAAAGAAATTCTTTAGTTAATCATAAAACACCATAATAGTAATGAGGGCGCCACTGGACGCTCGGCGTTTGCTCGGTGCAGTCGGACAATTAACCGCTTTGTTGTAAGAAGCGCCAATAAAATTAGTGATTTCACTAAATTATAAACTCACAGTGAGCTTAATGGATTCATCTCTTAAATCCTAAGCTAAACTTTTGTTCTCTATTAAAAAAAACACGGACAAATGATGCGTTTCAAAAGTCGTGTATTCAAAAGAATAATTCAAGAATTGATTATATCGCTATCTTTTCATAATTATTTAATTTTAATTGTAAATAACAGAGGTCTACTTTGTTTTGCCATCATTACGCTGTTTCTGGGTCTGCTGTGTATTATACTTCTGGTGTATTTATTTGAAAAGAAAACTTATAACGGGTAACATGTCTGATTACGTTGCTTTTCTCTTCATCCAAGAATGCAATGCTTCTCCCACGGTGTCCCCAAAACTATTCGCTTTATTTATACAAAAATATACTTACTAAAATGTACTCGAATTTATAGTGTGTAATGTGTTGAATTTATACATGGATATTAAAAATAAAAGCTTTATTTATACATACAGTCATTAATGCAATGCTTACACTGCTTTTTGTAAAACATATAAAAATCCACATTTACCTTCAAATATAATACAATTATATACATATTTTATAAATACTTTTACCAACATGAATAACTGTGTCAAATATTTTAAAGGATTAAAAAATGAATGTACTCTGTATTTAATCAACTTATTGTGTCGTGTCAAAGTTTATTGCACTACTTTACTATGTATGTTTAAATTCATATGTTTTGAATCGTTATTCGATATGGATGAATGGATTACAAATCTAACACTACTTACTGTTCCAGGTCTGTAAACATTTAAAACTGAGGATTGGCAACTAAGGTACGTGCATAGATTCAAAACTTTTAAATCCAATAAATCTTGAATATTTATATAATTACGACCCGTGCCCTTGTGGTTGCCGGGTTAGAATAGTGCTACCTACTCCATGTCTTCCCGTGGATGTCGTAAGAAGCGACTAAAGCTGGCCATACACGCTAGGGTACGCCTGCGCAGTTTTGACTGAACAGGGAATAAAGGCTTGTAGTACTGTCAGGTGATGGGCTTGCAACCTGTCACTAATACGCTGGTAAACATCTTAGCCTAATTGTGCAAAATGTGGTTACAGAATTATCAACAAGTTTTTAGGGTTGTAGGTAATTCTGTAGCTTTGCCAGAGTAGGGGAACGAAGGCGAGTTTTTGTATATATGTATGTACATACCTACGAGTATTGAAATTTTAGATGAATACATACAGTCAAGGGCAAAAATATGTATACACTTTAGTACCTTGTCTATTTACGTCATATTTGAACTGCCATATATGAACTGTCACAGTGGTTAAAGTGACAAGGTACTAAAGTGTATACATATTTTTGCCCTTGACTGTACATACATTAATTTCCGCAGAGGGTTAGGCAGAGTCCACTTCTTTTCACCTGCTAAGATTAAGAATAAGATTCTATAATATAATATATCCAAGTAAAAAGTGAAAGTGGCAAATCGTTCCCTAAATTTTGGAAATTCTCTGAAGAAAGTGCTGAAATGAAATTTTTGAGAACATTATAGAGTACTGAGAATTACGAATATTTATTCTTTAAAACTAACGAGAGTTTTCAATAGAATACTTTCACGATACTTTACCAAGTTGCTGCTTACACACATTAAATTAGATTGTCTTGAACTTTCACGATACCTATTCCACATATTTGCAGTTAAATTAAACGGGACTTAATCCTACTATGAGTACTTAATATTACTTTATATTGTCAAATTTGATTCAATTCGGTCTTAGTGTAGGTAATATTCATCTAACCCAACCCGTTTAATTTTTCAGAAACTCGCTGCCGAATTCCACAAGCACATCCTGATGTCACTATCGTTTTATTTACATTGCAAATTCAACCAGCATCATTTTCAAAACAATCTATATATGTATTCTAAAAGTATTTACCCTCTAAGACCATCTGCACACGCAAATACAGCGCTAGACGCAATTGATTAATACGCTGCATTATCGTGTATAGATCGCCTACGTAAAGAATTTAGTGACTGTATTTTCTTTATCTTTATCAACGGACTTTGAGAAACGTATTTTTAGAAAAGTTTTCGTTAATTTAAACTACTTATACCTTAGAGTAACAACTGTAATTTGCTAAACGCTATACACAATCTGAGGCTTATTGAAACCTACCATATCTCCGAATATCTATCAGATCCAATGAGATCGGACTAAACTAAAAGAATTTTTAGACGTTTATTTATTTTTATTCGGACCAAATTTCTTATAACGATTGTTACGAGTACCTATTGCGGTTATTTTTATAGAAACGCCGATTTATATAAATATCACTTTTAATTTTCGAATAGTTTAACTGTTGATCTTTGATATAACATCTATATATGTTTCTACCTTGTACGTACGGAAATTCGTAAATGTTTTAAATGTTGAATATGGTTATTGACTTGGGTAGTTTAGGGGTTGCAGTTGAAAACTTGTAATTCTGGTCCATTTTCCCTTTTAATTAAATAAATAACTTTCGCAAGATAAATTTTAAACTAATTTTATCGCTTCTATGTACCTACCTACGCTAAATATACATGTATGATTTAGTAAACTTAATGGATGTGAAGAATAATCGAGTTTAGGATGGTTTGCTTATTCGCATAGTTATAGTCGGTTAACACACGGTTAACACGCATTTTGTAGCGATATATCTAACGTTATAAACTTTTTGGTGGTGATTTGTATTTGAAACGAAAATTAATAATATTCGAGTTGTTGTTGTAATAAATTAAACTAGAATGAAGTAAACAAAAAATAATGTTCATTCTTACGACATCTGTGTCGTAACTGGCCAATATTTTTAAATAATATACATAACCATGTGTAGCGGATATGCATCTATACATATATCTTTTTCTGAGTGTATTGTATGTAAAAACAGCTTCGTAGTTAGAAATTGTAAAAAGCTTCACTATAATTAGGTGTTTTTATTGTAACCACCCATAGGCTTAAAGCGGGTAATATAAGTAAATAAAAAATATATATTCAACCTTGGAGATAGTGGGCAGTACTGGATCATAAAAACCTTTGTAGGTTAAGTGGGATTTCAAAAATAGATGTTTATATGACATATTGTAACAATGAATTAGTTTTAGATTAGAGACAAGGTAGGTAGGCCTTTTATAGAGGTCATGTGAGGGCGTTTCGTGTAACTTTGAAGGTAGAAACGAGACCAAATACGTCTCTTCCTATCTATAATTATGTATGCAAAGTTTATGCAAGTCTCTTTCTTTTGAGCCAAAGAACTGAGACGGGCATAAACTTGACAAGAAAGAAACGAAATGCACTTCGTGTTGAGTCGTTTGGTAGGACAAGTATATTTAGCCTACGGAAATTGTTACTTCTATAGTAAAGCCTGCATTCTCGAAATAATACACTAATGTTACGAAATGTTTTAAGATCTCGTACAAGTATGCTCTTTGTAACTGTTAACATTTGAGTTACAATACAATCGAACAATGAAATTATTTCGATAATGAAGACTCTTAAACATTCACTGTAAGGTAAGGTAAAAAATACACCAGAAAATATGTTTAATAATATTTTTAAGGTAAAATTAAGGCGTTACATTAATTTAAATTATCTAACATGTATTTAATGGAAAACCATTGCTTTTAAATCCATAGTGTTTTCTCGATCAACGTTTATTTATATGCTCGTATACGGTACGCGCGTGATTTGAATGCTGAGCTTAGGAATGTGCTAGTACGGGACAGCACTATACAGTGTAGTGCTAACTGCATGCGGGAGAGTAGAGGCGTTGCACCCTTCACCTCAGGCCCTGACTGCATTCAATTCGCGTGCGGACTCATCTCATTTGTGCTCATAATCTCTATGGTTTCATTAAATCCATCGCTCATTTATTCAATCCTCAATAAGTAATACAGTGCATTTAGGTGGCCTTCTTTGTTATTAAAGTAAAATCTCTATAGAAATATTTTTTTGTGAAAACCATGCAGTAATTCTTGTAAGTTTAGTAAAGTAGCAGTGGGCATATTTATTACAATGATTTTCAACCGCAGATTTTTGGCAGCCACAAAAAGTTAATGACTTTTTTACTAAAATATTAAATGAATGAATTAATGTAAGTATACACTTTAAAAAGTCAGACGTTATACATTTTATTTGAGTTTTAAAAGTTACCTTTTAAACATAAATATACTTATTATCGGGTTAGGAAATAAAAATAAAAACGTCTATTGAGAAAATGAGTTTTTTGCGTTAGTACCTAACAATTAAAAAAAATTACCAACATGAAAACCTGTAAGTACTGTGTCAACATCTGATTTTCATCCCTCGAAAATTTACCTATCCACCCGTTAGACCTGCCCCTAGGTAATTTTTGGTTTGTAATTTGGGTAAGTATTTACCCGAATTATGCCCACCTCTGGTTAAATTAAGCCATTGTTGACTCTGTGTTGACTTGTTACGGTTTAGGTACTTGTTTATATGTCTAATTTACGATTAAAAATTAAATTTGATGCTACAGAATTATGCATGTAACTTAAATAGATATAAAATACATTAAATTCGTTATTCAAGCATTAATAGATTTCAGTCAAACAATCATCACAAAAACAACAGAACAGAATTGGTATTAAAGTAGTGTAACCAAACAACCATGTATACATAGCATAATTATTGATGTATGTATTATTGCTTATAAATAAACCAACTTTCAGTATGTTAGAATATTTGTGCGCCTTTTATTTCACCTGCAATATCCTAGTCGGCAATATCATTACACCACTTACTTTGACTTTTCACAATGTACTGCGCGTATTTTTGTAATAATCAAAATAAAGTAGGTACTTTATTTTTCAAAATTACCCTGAAAATTAACAGCTGTATGCCAATTTAAATATTTGGGTTGTTTGAATGGCCATGGCACAGAAAGCTTTTAATGCCAAGTAACACTTATTTTAAGCCAGAATATCAAGCAAAATACGCAAACGGCTTATTAAGGTATCTGGAGCATAACTCTACATGGCAGCGAAACGCGGCCACTGCAACTGACTGAGAGGGGCCGGGCCGAGAACAGGGATTCGCTCAATCAGTCTAATCGCACCAAATATGTGTATACATAGACCTTATTATCAGTAGCATAAGGGTGTATAGATATTTTTGACACCTTAGGAACGAATATGTTGGTATTTATGACTTTGACTATACTACAAGTCCAATGAAGTGACCAATGCTTTTCGGAAGATTAGAGAATTCCAGGCGAAGTATATTATTGTACAGTCAAGGTCAATGGAATTATTGAGGTCTATGCAACCGCCAAATTAATCAGCATACTTTTTTGATACAAATTGGATCCTTTTGCCAATTTTACTCCGAAAGGCACGTTCGACACCATTCGACCACCATTCGACATCATATCGCTTAAGATGCAGTACCTAACTTATACCGGCTTCGTTGAAGTATCTTGTAGAAGTATCGTGTTGGTATATCGATAACTTCTTCACGAATATTCGTTAAATGCCGCATATGTGGCCGCAGCGTTACCACGAAAAATGAGAATCGGGTCCACATCTGACAGCTGTCAAGTGTCAAGTATCGTAAATATTGTAATCCGCAAAGTTATTATTTCGATAAAGTTTAGTTTTTAATTACAAAAGTAATTATGTGAATACAATATTTATCCACCTTCTAATCAATTGCTCTAATAATTAAGGTACGTTTCCGATACTTACTTTGAACAAAGAAATAACAGTGAAAATAACTTGCGGAAGGTAATACGTGTAATGATAAACATTTAAAGTTACATATTTTTTAAGTGTTGTTTCATTACCTGTTTCATCCCTTATTATTCCGCTAAGTTCTTCGCTTAATAATGATAGTAAATTATTCCAACGCCGACGTTAAATATAAAACGTTATGTTGATTATGTTACACTATAACTTCGTAACCTATAAATATTTCACAATATTGTTTAACATTTTATTTTTACAGCTACTTACAATTAATCCTCTTTTTTCAATGCTACCAATTCTTAATATTATGCTACACTGAATGAAAATATTATTTTAAAAACCATTTAAAGTGACTTTTAATGTAATTTTTTGTTTATAATTTTCGAAGGGTATTTAACCTAGCAAGATGATCGAGTTGCCTCGCATTACGCGGGCCCTAAGAGCTCATACACAGCTCGACAAGCCCCGATGCCTGAAACCGGTTGTGGACCCAACAAAACCTAACCTGGTTAAAAGGAAAACGCAGAAGTGAGTATGTTTTGCAAACTTTTTTTTGGGAAATTTTGTAGATTGAATTGTTGCTTAAAATAACGTTATGTACTGATTCTACCAATCTACTTGATAAAAAAAGAGTATGTTCATGCTTTGATCAGTAATTGTTTATTCATTTCCTCAGAAAAATATGAAAAATGATTATGCTTTTGAGACAATCCTCCTCTATAAGCATGTTTTTTTTTCAGAACACCTTTTAAAATAGTTTTTTTTGTTAATAGTCAACAATAAAGTGTAAGGGGAATTACCCCAACGGTTCTGTGAATTGTTATTTTGTTACGTAATTTTATGATTAGATTTAGATCCCAGTAGCTAAACCTTTGCAATATTTTTGATAAACTTACTTTACTCTTACACAGTCATCAACTTAATATGCAAAACAAACCTTTTCAGATTCAAATCATTCATGGACATTTACAACTACATAAAGAAAAATGAAACAAATGCTGAACTACTTAAACTCCTTGAGAAGCTCAAAGAGTCATGTAAGCCGCTAACTGGAGACCAGCCTGATGATGTCATTGAGGACGCTGCGGTGATGACTCTGAGGATGTTTCTGGACCAGGATATTGTGATGCTGAAGCATCTAACTCAGTTACGGCAGACATTTGGGACAGTGATTCCATCTACGGCTAATAAAATTTGTGAGGTTAGGATTATAACCATAATCTAATAACATTACTACTTCAATGGATACGACTGGCATGGCTCAATTTAAAAAATAATAATTCTATAATGCCTACCTTCCGCTTCCACTGTGAGCGGAGCGGGCCCTGTTCCGACTCCATTTGGCTGACAATGCTGTACCTTCAAGAGGTTTACAGAAAGTCTTGAAGTCACCGTTGTAATTTAAATCGGGTAAATACGGGTCTCTACGCTTGCAGTGGAAGGCGGCGTAAGCTCTATCGAATGGTCTATTATCATATTTATTTATTTACATTATTAATAATACTGACAATTCACAATGATTCCTATGCAAATAGCACCTATTCAAAAATATCAAAATCCCATAAAAAGTATTGCATTTATAGTGCAGTCATTGAAGCGAAAAATACGGTCTTACCTCCGATTTTTTTTACTGTGAACCGATTTGCATGAAATTTTGGAATTAGGCTCATCTTACCCTTAACTTCAAAAGTGAAAATGATCTGAACTCCGCCTATTATTTTTAAGGGGTGTAAACAACCCCTTAATGGAAAAATTTACATTGAGCCATTTTATCGCTAGAAAACATGTCTAATAGTAAGTGGTGAAATTGTAAAGTGTTTTCTAACACAATTACCTCATATTAAAATCATTTTCAACCCCTTGAAAATCTTACAACCCTTGCAAACAACCCCTAAATTGAAAAAATCACAAAAAAATACTTTGGTATGACATAAAAAGATGTAAGTATAGAGTAAGTAATATTTTATATTCTCTATAATAATTATCAAATTTTTAACCCCCTTTCAACCTTTGAAAAGTACCCCTTGATAAAAAATTGTAAAAAATTTTTTTGATAAAATGAAAAGGATTAAATATTATTCCACACTCTCGAAAATCATTATCATATTCTTAAGCTTTTCTACCCTTAAATTAAAACAGTAAATATATATGATTACTGCTACCATTTTACGTATATAAGTTAGTAACGTAAGTTTTTGGACCATAACTCCTTCAATTTTCATGCTATCACAATTTATAAAAAACCATTGTAAAGGTAATTAAGAGAGCTACAACATCCTTCATTGCAATACATAGTAAAAAACCTTTTTCTAAAACGGTGAAGGGTTAAAGGGCTTAAGAAAGGCTGTGATTGCGCTGCCACGCGCTCTTTAAACAATCATATCTCCGTCATTTTTTGTTTAACAGAAAAAACAAAATAAACCAAATTGTTTGTCAGAAAAATACCTAAATTTTTTATCCCTACATTTTTATACGTATCTGTCGTCATTTTTGAGATATTATGAAAAAAAGGTGGGTGTTTTAAGAATTTGAAATTTTTTGATTTTTTTTAATCTTGACTTTTTTGAAAAATATGTGTCCTGAAGCAGCCAAACTGAGACAATCTATCAAACTCTTCATAATAAAGTTAATTCTAGGCGGAATACGATTAATTTTAATTTTGGTGGAAATGGCACTTATGAAACCCATTGATTTTTAAGGATAAACATTAGATGCTCCTCTTATTTGCAATACAGCTCACTTATTTTACGTGCAAAAGACTTTTAATAGTGCTCATTTTAAAGCTTATTTCAAGCACTACAAAACCCTTTTTTATTAGAATGCATAAAATGCATCTGCTCGCCGCTAGATGGCATTGACCACATCGATTAAATTTCAGACAATATAAAAACGGCTTTGATCTTTAATATCTAGCTTAATATTGCACTTAGAATACTTTATAAAAAACCAAATTGTTAATTTTTTTACCTGCTACAATTTTGTTTCTTATAAAATTTTCGATAAATAGTAGATTGTACAACAAGGGCATAAAACAAACCATTTTTCCGAGAGTTATGGTATCCAACCGAGCCGGCAGGCGAGGTTGGATAATTAAGTCGAGGATAAAATGGGTTTTAAGACCGAGTTATACACTCTGCTTTTCACTTCGATTACGAGGAAATAAAACAGTGATAATGTAAAAAAACTTTAATAAGTTCTTTTGCATTTTTTTCCATGTGATAATGTAAAAAAACTTTAATAAGTTCTTTTGCATTTTTTTCCATGAGTGTGTTAGGTGTGAGCATTATTTTCCTCTTCACTAGACGACATTTTAATTAAATTCCATAACACAACAAGTTTTGCAAAGAAAATAACTAATTAATAGTCCAAAACCTCTTTCCCGCCACTGTATTTCTGTCAAAAATTTTTTTTTTCTATTTGCGATTTTTGACTTAGGTCGAACGCAATACTGCCAAGTTTATACCTACGTTGATTTTTTAATGTTCTTGTTAATAATGCTTGTTTTTAATAGTTTTAAATTTCTTCTTTGTTAGATGCAACTACGATGCAAATATAAATAAAATTAAAGTAAATTTATTCAAATAACAAGTTTATTTAATGTAGTCACCTCGTCTGTCTGGCTGTAGGGCTTAATTGTCTTAGTCTAGATGACGACAACCATTTATGCACTAGTGCATAAAATGCGATTTTATGCAGCCTATACCCAGCATAAAGAAGGACTTTACGAGCATGAGAAGTGAAAACGTATATTTTTGGAGATATTTGCAAAAAACCGATGAAAAACGTGAAAAAATTGCGAATTTTCAATTGCCAATAACTTGAAAAGTATTGGATTTTTCGAAAAACTTTATAGATGATTTTTTGCTTAAAATTAGGCCTTCTATCGATATCCGAGGTTATTTTGAAGAAAAAAACAAACACCCCCGAGAAGTGGTGGCAACCACCCCCAGGGTGGTTGCGGAGTTCAAATCATTTTCACTTTTGAAGTTAAGGGTAAGATGAACCTAATTCCAAAATTGTATCCAATTCGGTTCACAGTAAAAAAAATCGGAGCAATAATGCTTCAATGAACTGCACTATTAGCAGGAACGGTCAAAAAATATTACTATCGGACTTTTATATTTAAATATGTTAATTCTCTTACAGGTTGTCACAGTGATATCAGAAGCAATATCAGAGGATACCAAAGAATATATTAAAAAAGAAACCTGTGATGAAAACAAAGAGAATATAAAAATGTGGGGTGACCACATACAATGTTACTATATCCCCTACAAACCGGTAAAGAAACCCCTTGCTAAGCTGCTACGGAAACCTGCTACAGACAGCAGTTTTGTTACGGATTTCTCTATGAAGTATAGTAGCCAGTGTGAGAGTGAGGTTAAAGTTGCTAGACCTGAGGCAGTCTCTAAGGTATGGTTATTGAAACATCCCATAAAATAATTAAAATTTATCAATCACTAGCTGTCCCGACAGATGTTGCCCTGCTCGTTTTTTTTTCCTGGACATCTTGCAATTTTTTTTTCTGTTCTATAGTGCTACGCTTACACTTACTTTCTTAAACACCATATTTTTTATATATCCTACTAATATTATAAATGCAAAAGTTTGTGTGTATGTTTGTTACTCCTTCATGCTGCAACAGCTGGTCGGATTTGAATGAAATTTGAATTGGAAATAGTTTATACCCTGGATTAACTACATAGCCTACTTATCATCCATAAAATAAAGTTCATAACATAATGAGTATTTTCTTTTGCGTTTTCCAACCATATTATCTTAAATAAGAAACCCTCGGTGCGCGAGTCGGACTAGCACTTAACCGGGTTTTTTTTAAAGCCATTGTGTATTGGTATTTTATTCTTATGTTGGAGTTAGTGGTAAATATCACTGTTTGAGACGCGACTCACTGATGGCGGAGATTCCGAGAAGAATCCAACTATGATGGGCTGCTTTTGGCAAGCTGCGGAATGTGTTCCAGTCCAAGATACACCAGTCGCTGGAGACCAAAGTATGTAATCAGTGCGTGCTTACATATGCGTGCGAAACATGGCCACTCACAGTGCAGATGGTTAGCGAGCTCCAGATCGCACAAAGGGCCATGGAGCGCATCATGCTCGGTATATCTCTCCGCGACAAAGTCCGAAACGAGATCATTCGCCAACCCACCAGAGTGGTGGATATAGGCCATCGAGTTGCCAAATTAAAATTAAATGGGCTTGGGCAGGACATATGTATCGCCGAAACGATGGGAGATGGAGCAAGCGTATTTTGGAGTGGCAACCTCGCTCAAAGAGAGAAGTTGGCAGGCTCCCAGCAAGGTGGTCGGATGACATCAGCTCGACCGCAGGCCCAATCTGAAGAAGGAGAAGAAGAAGAAGATCACTGTTTGACTGCAGGCAGACACAACAGAAGTTTTGGTTTTAATTTCCATCATGGTCAGTTAGATAGATCGTATTAAAACTGAGTATTTGTCTCGCTTAGTTTGATTCTTTGTCTACCCTTGAGCGAAATATGTAAACAGTAGTTCAACTCTGGCCCTTGAAAGTCTTTACAATATCTCTTTGGTTGTTACAGTTCGGTAAAACCTGGTTAGAAACAAAAGTGACAGAACTATATTCCAACACTCCGGGCATCTCCAGCGCAGACATCATGCAGTCCATCATCACCCTGCTCAATTCTCCGATGACCAATGACGACATGCAAAATGACCTGTTCGAGTTGCTGGGATTTGACAAGTTTGAGTTTATACAAGAATTACTGTCACATAGGCAGGATGTCGTTAACAGTTTGAAGGCGCCGCCGCCGCAGCCATCTTTGTCTGAAAGTAAGTAGTATCTCTCTATGTCTATATCATGTCATTCAACTGTTGCGAAAAATGTATGTTGTAGATTTGTGATGTCTTGTATCGTTTGTACTAATTACTCTGATTAAAAGCTAATAGGATTCCGATAGGTGTAGTTTTCCCTTGCCATCGCATTCACATCTTGCGTAAAAAGTACTTGGCCGTCAGAGTAGATGACGTACGATACGTCTGAAGCATCTTCGTTTTTGTGACGATGTGAAAGTATGTTTTGTCCTTGTCTTTAATATTGACATTTGAATTTGACAGAAAGTGACAAGGCATACTTTAACTAAAATAAATTTAACTATGCAAGTTATTCCTATGAAACTGAATATAAAAGAAACTGATTTAACCAGTCCCCATGCCAGAAAACTAAATACTTTGACAAGGGCGTTTGTAATAGAAAACGTTTCAATTAAGTTGACATGTGTGTACGACTTACATAATTAAAGTATGATTTTAATAGTAAACCCATTTTTCTCAAACCATCTAGCGAAGGTGTTTTATAATTCTAGTTGCTGCAACCCTCCCTGAAAACAAAATGCCACAATACCTGTGCCAAGTGTCTGTGCAGTCGGAGCAAGAGAAGATGCTCGCAAAGCTGGTTAGGAAAGAAGGAAAGAAGACAAAGAATGTAAGAAAGAACGAAGAAGAGGAGGAACCGGAGATCAATATTGCTCAGATGAGAGCAAAGAGGTGAGCTTAATGACGAGGTGGTTATCCTAGTTGGTAGTGCCCCTGCCTAAGAAGCTAGCGGTGCTGGTTTTGATTCCTGACAACATCGACGCAACTGTGCTGCGCGATCCGTGCAAGTTCATGAACGAAGGCGCACCTTATTGCGCAGAGATTATATTGTTCTTTTTCTTTTTCTTTTAGATTATTAGAACTAACGAAACCTGTGGTGCCATTTTCAACATCGAAGCGAGAAGTGGATCCTATTTTACAAAAGATGTCTTACTTCCAAACAAAAGTGCAGTATCCACACGTGTACGATTCCTCTATCAATGCGAAAAATGCAGCAGGTTAGTTAAAATCTATTAAACTTTAATACATAAACAGAAAATATGGCGTGGTTTGAAGTAGTAGAGGTAGACTCTTCATACATACATACATACATTAAATCACGCCTGTTTCCCAGAGGGGTAGGCAGAGACCACTTCTTTCCATTTGCTACGATCTTGACAAATTTCTTTCGCTTCTTCCACATTCATAATAATCATAATCATAATCATTTATTTATTGCATATCATAATAATCATAATCATAATCATTTATTTATTTATATATTTTATACACATCGAGTCATGCACGCACGTCGGTTTCGGGTACTTAAGATTCGGCCCTTTTCCAGTATTTCTCCGATTTGACTCGAAAACTCTTCATAATAATGGGAAATAGTTAAAAAGTTACCCGTGTGGTTGGCGGGTTAGAATAGCGCTACTCTATGTTTTCCCGTGGATGTCGTAAGAGGTGACTAAGGGAATAAAGGCTTGTAGTCCTGATAGCCGATGGGCTTGAAACCTGTCACTAATACGCTGGTCACTAATATTATCCTAATTGTGAAAAATGTGGTTACTGAATTATCAACAAGTTTTAGAGCTGTAGAGATACCTATAATTAGGAGTAAACAAGGCCGTCTTAAACTATGTTGGGGCCCTTGGGCACACAAGAACTTTGGGCGCTGCTGCTCACTGTTATTATGCCCGACAAAGATGTTTTGAGAATAAATGAGACAAATTGTCGGTCCGCCGGGGCCTCTTGAGAATGGGGGCCCCGTGTGACCTTATGGCAAAGACGGTATTGCGTAAACTAGTGTTGAAGTTTCTGTAAACCCCTCCTGCCGTCCTCCTGTTGTACTGATTATTTTGAGAATGGGAAGATGGTTCTAACACAGATAAAGCGTCCTAATTTCGAATTAATACTTTAGGTTTTGTATCTGGCATGAAACTACTGCTTCCTGAAAACGCAGTGAGGAAGGATCATAAAGAATACGAACAGGTTATTATACCTAAGAACGACCTTGGCCCTTTGAGTGTTGGAAACAATCGGGTGCCTATATCGGACTTGGATGAGGTAAGGTTACCTTATTTGGACCGTTTAGACCAAGTTTCTTTGTCAAACTAAGATTTTGGTATGGTATTATTATTGTACTTTCTACTAAATTCAAGTATTTTCCTAAAAATAGGGTCTTGTATTGTTATAAAAATGAATACACTCTACTAAGCATGATAATGTCAATCAAGGCTGTAAAGCTGTAAGACTGCTCAAAATTTTTAGCACAGTGAGTCAATGCTTGACGCAGTCTTAAAAAGATTTTGAAGATAAAAAAATCATACGAAAACGTTTCTCTCCACTTAAATCCAGTCCGATTTTTGAACTACAGTAGAAGGAAGAAAAGAAGTCAATCCTGACATATTTCACGACCATGAAATTTCTGAAAATTGATGAAGTTGACAGCAGTAAAATAATGCTGTTATTACTATTGCTTCACACGCAACAATTAAGCTTAGCAGTGTTTGACTACTTTCCACATTATAAACATTCAAAAACTTCTTTGTTGTGCAATGTGTCAGGATTAACTTCCTATCTGCATAATACTATAGGGTCTGTCTGTACGTTTTCCTTTCCGATAAAAAACGGAATCGTACAAGTATTCATAACATCTACAACTTATAAAAAAATCGTAGAAATTGACTGGATTAAGGGGCTGAGAAACGTTATGGCCCCGAGTTAATTTTGTATGGTTTTTTTTTACAGCTAAGTTATTTAAGCGTCTTGTTACAATCCGCTTAACTCAATGTTCATTTTTGCAGATCGGTCAAATGGCCTTTGAAAACATCAAAGAGTTGAACCGTATACAGTCTGTAGTGTTCCAAACAGCTTATAACACCAACGAGAACCTACTGATATGCGCCCCAACGGGCGCGGGCAAGACCAACATAGCCCTGCTGACTGTGGTGCATCAAATCAAGCAGTATATCGAAAACAACGTTATTATGAAGAATAAGTTTAAGGTTAGTAATGTTGTGATAGAAGTCAGAGTAATATACGCGCGGGTCAGAATTTTCCAAGGGGAATACAAATAAAAACTTACATACGTACCTTCACGCCTGTCTCCCGATGGGGTAGGCAGACTATGGAACGTCAGGTGCACCGGTCTGAACGTACAACTTTCGCTTCCTCTACATTCATCAACCTCTTCTTACACGTGCCGTAGAACCGAAAAGTTTCATAGAAAATTGAATTGTTGGACTTTACCTATTAACAATACATAAGCCAGTTCGAGTACCCATTAACCGGTAATTGTTTAGGCAGAAAAAAAGATCGCAAAGGAGATAACTGATGGCAAAATATGTAATATGTAATTAACTTGAACTAAAATCCCTCAAGTTAACCTTTATCCGCTCAACCAGATCATCTACATAGCCCCGATGAAGGCGCTAGCGTCGGAGATGACAGCCAGCTTCGGCAAGCGTCTCCGCGGGCTCGGGATTGCGGTGCGCGAGCTGACTGGTGACATGAAGCTCACCAAGACCGAGGTGCAGCAGACGCAGATGATCGTCACCACGCCGGAGAAGTGGGACGTCGTCACCAGGAAGGGGGCCAGTAAGTATAGACAAGTCTCCAGGACATGGAAGAGGCGAACGAGAGGGCTCAGTACGAATCATCTATGTAGCAAAACGTGCATTGACGCAAATTGATCAAGAACCGAAACCCCTTACATCAACTTCAGGCCCTACTCAGTTTATTGTTTTGTCCACAGCCGACACGGAACTAGCTTCCATAGTAAAGCTACTCATTATTGATGAAGTCCACCTGCTTCATGGAGACAGGGGTCCGATAGTGGAGGCGATAGTAGCGCGGACTCTTCGACAAATCGAGTCCAGCCAGAACATGATACGCATCGTGGGGCTGTCGGCCACTCTGCCTAATTACTTGGACGTTGCCAGGTTTGATTTATTGAAATTAGTACTTATTCATGACTTTATTTCACAGCTTCAATAAAAGGTGATACATGTAACAAACAGTTGAGAAATAGTAGATTGTACACAAGGGCATAAAACAAACCATTTGAACTTTCTGCATTAAGTAAATGTTTTCAATTAACTGAATAAGCCATTATTTGAAGCGTTTTTTGGTGTAGTTTTTAAATTGCAAAACTGCCACTTGCACGCGTTTTCAGTTGAAAGGTTTCAAACGTTTTACGAATTGGAAATCGGGTTAAACACCCAGTTGACACCTAACGATGTCACTTGTAATTACTTGAAATAAAATCGATCGTCTTAATAATCGCTAAGGTGCCAGCAATACGACTGTTTACCACAAAAAAAATGCAATTTGCTGTCATTAGGCATTAAGGTTGCATTGGATCAAACTGGAATAGGGTCTTATACCTAGATTAAACGCCAAATTCGTACATACTAATTCAAATTTGGTCAAATTGCGGCCTTAGTCCGCCATATGTGCTTTTTTTATACAATAAAAGTTTAATGAATTAATTAAAAATTGCTAAAATTATCAACAAATTTTAAGTAAGCTACTCATGTCGAATGAACGCTCTTTAATATAAAGGCAAATCTACAGGGAAGACGGTCATGGTTCCCAACATTCAGTCTAAAGCACTTGATTTTTAACACACACTTTTTATAAAGTGTTTAATGTTTATGGAACTTGAAACAATGCTCAGGAGATTTCCTGACACCCCCCCACTGGATCTGAAGATTTTGAAAGTATTGATTGTCCTTCAGATTCTTGCGAGTGAACCCCAACATTGGGCTGTTCTTCTTTGACTCCCGCTTCCGCCCGGTGCCTCTGGAGCAGCAGTTCATTGGCGTCAAGGAAGTAGGCAGCGGAGGAGGCGCTCATCTGAGACAGGTACATTTTGCTTGAATTGGGTTTTAGAATATGTATTGGTAAATTAAATAATCTATGGATCATTAAATAAATGATCAACATTCCATGGGTACACTACATAATTCCGAAGAGTCTTAATTCCGAAATGATGAAAATTCCAAAATTTCATAATTCCGTCGCAATTTCTGGATAGAACACTTAACTTTTTGTTATTGCTCATAAGTCACACTCAGACCTAACCTAACCTACGTGTGATAATTAAATTATGCATTTAATCTTAAATAGCTCTAGTGTAACATAGTTTTCCGAAAAATTAATATTCAGACAAAAGTTATTCGGAATTTAAAGTTGTTCCCGCATTCGATGTATCTTTAGGTCCAAAAATCTGACTATGATACCAATAAGGTGCGGAAAATATCATTTGTAGAAGTACTTTCTTTCAATTTTACATCGAGCATAGTGTGTGCATATTACAGTTCTCGTCTGGCTATTGCTATCACAGTTGCACTCGCAACTGACAGTGATTTTGTCACTCGTGTTTCATAGAAAAACTATGATTGCCTATAACTATTAAGGAACTCGTAGTACTGTACTGTAGTAGTACTGTAGTAGTACTGTCTTATGCCATCAGATCCAAATAATGAACGACATATGCTACGACAAAGCGTCAGACATGGTGCAAAAAGGCCACCAAGTCATGGTGTTCGTCCACGCTCGGAACGCCACACACACGACCGCCATGGTACTGAAAGAGCTGGCCCAGAAGAAGGGTCATCTGAAAGACTTTGAGCCGGAGGACTCCGCTGGGTTTATGAAGGCCAAGAAGTCGATGAGTAGCAGCCCTAATAAGGTGTTGGGGGAGCTGTTTGCTTTCGGGTTCGCGTGTCATCACGCTGGCATGCTGAGAAGTGATAGGTAAGTACAATGTACATGGATGATCTGGTACCATATTTTTTTATCTTGTGTAAAAAAAATATTGTCCAGTTCTAGGACATTTTTTTTTTCTAATTTGTGTCATTGATAGAGTATGTTGTATTTGTTGACGATTAAGTTATTTTTTTTACTGTTGCGAAATTAAGCTTTTCATTTTGGTCTGTTTGAAAATGAAATGAAACGTTGCTGAGTAGCACCCTTATACAGAGTTTCGTTATTTGTCCAGAGGCCAAGGTCACGTCGTAAAGAGAGTAGAGTCGAACTACAATTCCATATTTCATTTCACAGCGCTTTAATTCAAAAATTGATTGATTGATTGATTTTCATTGGGCCTCAATGTTGCCGACCAATCAACAAACAGGCTGAAAAAATATTCTTACCCTGTTTATAAGAATGCTGTTTTGTGACCCCGACCCCAACCATTTCGGGTGATGGCGATGTTTCCGAGAATAGTAGAAAATAAACCTCAGTCAGGAAATGATGTAAGCCGAAAATCGAAATGCCCCCGAGGGATTCATAATGATGTTTTTTTCAGGAATATGGTAGAAAAATATTTCTCCGAAGGCTACATAAAAGTTTTGGTCTGCACGTCGACTTTAGCCTGGGGTGTGAACTTGCCAGCCCATGCTGTTATTATAAGGGTACGTTTTACGAATCACGCCTTTATTTGCTGCACAATTTTATAGTACATTTGAGTAAAATTATCATGAATGTTTCGATAAAGTTAGGTACAGTCGCCATCAGATATATGGTAGCGGTCAAGGTACAGTCACGGACTTTAATTGATCAGCCACTTGCCACTGTTCATATTTTAGCCGTGTAATGCAATTTGGTAACGATCAATAAAAACTGAGTTCAGTTTGGACCAATAGTGACTGTTGTTTAAACGTGGTCATAGCAACCCTATTAAACGACCAATAACGACTGTGTTCAGTAGGATAGCTCTATAGTATCTCAATAGTAGCTGTTGTTTACGTAGCCTTAGCAACTAGACAGACGTGCAATTGGTTGCCTTTGGGTGATGTGATGTCACTCTGTTGTCTGGTTGGTAGAAGGGTCTCAGGTTAGCCAACCGTTAATAATGCATGTCATTTTGTTCTTCTATTATCTTCTATTATACGAAGACGTGTGAATTTCCTTATCTCGATATACGAGTAAAACCGACTGAACCCGATTTACATTACACGGCTAAAATATGAATAGTGGCAAGTGGCTGATCAATTAAAGGCCGTGACTGTACTCAAATATTTCGGAGCAGCATTAAATTTCAATATATTAATTACGCTAGATAAGGTCTATAATATCGGCCCATATAATTCGTCATAAATTTAGGAGCAGCGACTTTTCAATAAATTCGTAACATACAATTAGGTAAAGATAT
This sequence comes from Acleris laterana, assembly GCA_963966035.1. Taxonomy (NCBI): domain Eukaryota; kingdom Metazoa; phylum Arthropoda; class Insecta; order Lepidoptera; family Tortricidae; genus Acleris; species Acleris laterana. The sequence continues at coordinate 5,689,188 of OZ014459.1, read as the reverse complement.
CGGAACTTACAAAAGTCAAAAATATGGAAGCAGCCAGGATGATCATAAAGATCGGAACATTTATGGAAAATATACCTTAAGTCTGTGTACCTTAAGACTATAATAACAATTTTATTCAAAAGTCAACTTCCGATGAAATAGTACGAGGATAACAACTGCTAGAAGGTGTCAAGTCAACGTCAAGAATGTAGAAAACCAACAAAACAAATGTGGAACAAAGTTTGAAGTGGGAACACACTCGTCAAAAGAGTTCGCACGTGAAAGATAATTTACCAAGTAGGTTCTAGCAATCATCAATTAAAATGTGATACACGTAACATACCTACTTGAAAGTGGCTTCGTTTCTCTGGGTAGAATAAAATAGCTAGGGTTTAGGGCCCGAAAAAAACTGTCAAATATAATTAAATGACGCTATTATTGTTCATAGAAACGCATTCCATGTTGTACTTCTTTGAATCAAATTTGAACCCAAGACCTTGCACTTTAATAGTCAAGCAACTGTCAATCACGCCACTGAGTACTCTAACGAAATTAATTTATTGTCATTGCGATATATTGCTGCTATAAAAACATCGATTTTATAGACATTCCCCCTTACTAATAAACGTTGAATAACAGTGGAATAATTAAACACTGTTTTGTCCTTATCTGTCGAATTCTAATTTCACCATGACAGATAAGGACAGAACAATTCCACTGTTATTCAACGTTTATTAGTAAGGGGGTTTAGTTAAAATACCTATCCTTTCAATTCGCGATAGAGACATAACCTCCTAAGGCCCACCATACAACGAAATTTGTCAGTGGAATATGAATATATTATGAATGAAATAAAGTCAATTTTATAATTTGATCAGTAGTCATAAAAACAAAAGAAATTCCAATTTAATTCCTTGGCATTAGATCTTTATTCCAATGGCCGTATTTTGTACTACTATTAGTACAAGGAACCTCAGGAGGGTAAATATATTTCTCACGATGACAAGTCCACACTCTTTTCGGAGCATGTCACAACAAACCACTCTGTTCTTAATTCAAATTGTTGACAACATTATTAATCATGCGTGTCTGAAACCTTATTTTAATGGGTCCACCGTAAAGTATTTTGAACTATGTGACACAGACTTAAGGTATATTTTCCATAAATGCTCCGATCTTTATGATCATCCTGGCTGCTTCCATATTTTTGACTTTTGTAAGTTCCGATATCTTTACCTAATTGTATGTTACCAATTTATTGAAAAGTCGCTGCTCCTAAATTTATGACGAATTATATGGGCCGATATTATAGACCTTATCTAGCGTAATTAATATATTGAACTTTAATGCTGCTCCGAAATATTTCAGTACCTTGACCGCTACCATATATCTGATGGCGACTGTACGAGTACTAGGATGGACGGATGGGATGGTAGGATGTACTGTTCCGTGTTTTGTTTTTTTTGGTGTTCAATAAAGAGTATTTGTTCTGTATTGTATACTTTTCCTGACCTTTAGCTTGATCAATCATTAAGGCCCGTATTAATACCTGATCTTAGCTTAACCGTCTCAAGACACATCAAAGTGAATGTCAGTTCATTAGAAAACTGAATTATAATATAACTTTCAATAACAAAACAAATTAAATGCAACCTTATTCCACTCAAATATCGCGTACGGCTCTACGACGTACGAAATTACGGGCGCTTGTTCAGAGTGAAATTAGGTACCAACGCAATCAAATTTTTACTTAAAAACTACTGCATACTACTCTACCTGTCACCACATCAAACCAGTAATAATCTTAACTCTAATTGCATAGGGCACAGAAATCTACGACCAAAGCCACGGCACATTCGTGGACCTCAGCATACTGGACGTATTACAAATCTTCGGGCGCGCCGGGCGGCCGCAATTCGACAAGTCTGGCACCGGCATAATTATAACTGCGCATGACAAACTGACGCACTACCTCAAGTCGATGACCAATCAGTTCCCGATTGAGAGCAACTTCATCAATTTGTTGGCGGATAATTTGAACGCTGAGGTAAGTGATTGACGGTCAACGGACGGCGTCGTACACTTTCACCCGTCGTCTGTCGCAAAATGGCGCGTCAAAGATTAATTTTTAAATTTAGAACTGTTTCATTCATCGAATGATGAATGTCTATGGTTTAGTGGTTCATTACGATTGTAATAAGAAAAACATTTTAAAATGTATGAGACATGCTTTTAAGTAAAAAAAAATGTAAAATTTTGATGGTGTGACCATGCACTTGGTCAGTGCTTAAGCAGACAACGGGGATGAGGGGGGGAGGCTCGCTTCTGTTTTAAAGACACTAGCTTCGTCTGGTGCCTTAACTGGGTTATGCCCACAGTTACCAAGCAACGTTTTGTTTATTTGTTGCCATTTTAAACTTCATTCATCTGTAATAAGCCAGCAAAAGTGTGCGGGTGGAAAAAACGGGAATAACCCTCTTAACTTAGGCATGTATCTTAAGAGGCTTCATTATGTAACAGTTGCATAAGAACTAAATTGTTTTAATGTCTTCGTTACGGTTTTCAGGTGGCGCTGGGAACAGTTACAAATATCGACGAAGCGGTCGAATGGTTGAGTTATACGTATCTATTCGTCCGAATGAGGATCAATCCACAGGTTCGTAAAAGATAGAAACAGGTTTGGCAGTAGTCGATCGTGTAAACAATTTACATTGAACAAGAACAATGAGAAGATACCATCAGTACAGCAGCAATTATGTTGTTATATTAAGAGTCCGTTATCAGATCAATCATAAGACATAGTCATAGTTTTTATTAAACCTTCACGGTATGTTACATATGTATTTCATCAAGGTAATATTTAATTATGATTATTTTACGCGATTCAGTCCCGTTTAACTACAAATAACCATAACACTACAAATTTCAATATCAGTGTCTCGTTCCAAATTATCTTGCATCATTTGAACTTTACATACAAATAAACATTTGTAATTATATAAAAATAGACACTTTGTATTTACCTCCATCTAGGTATACGGTCTCACATACGGCGACGTGCAAGACGAGCCCATGTTGGAGACGAGGCGCCGAGAGCTGATCACTGCAGCCGCCATGACGCTCGACCGCACGCAGATGATCCGGTACAACGAGCGCACTGGAGACCTCAACGTGACAGGTATGTGCGACGACACTTAGTTCTGGTCCAGGTGTGGGGTCGCACATACGGCGACGTGCAAGACGAGCCCATGTTGGAGACGAGGTGCCGAGAGCTGATCACTGCAGCCGCCATGACGCTCGACCGCACGCAGATGATCCGCTACAACGAGCGCACTGGAGACCTCAACGTGACAGGTATGTGCGACGACACTTAGTTCTGGTCCAGGTGTGGGGTCGCACATACGGCGACGTGCAAGACGAGCCCATGTTGGAGACGAGGTGCCGAGAGCTGATCACTGCAGCCGCCATGACGCTCGACCGCACGCAGATGATCCGCTACAACGAGCGCACTGGAGACCTCAACGTGACAGGTATGTGCGACGACACTTAGTTCTGGTCCAGGTGTGGGGTCGCACATATGGCGACGTTCGAAAGGAGCCCATGTTGGAGACGAGGCGCCGAGAACTGATCACTGCAGCCGCCATGACGCTCGACCGCACGCAGATGATCCGGTACAACGAGCGCACTGGAGACCTCAACGTGACAGGTGGGCATTATGTGGGCAATATGTGCGACGATACCTACTTAGTTCTACTCGTAGTACGGGTGTGATTAGTGATGTGCCGTTCTCGAGAATTCTCGCCATTCTCCATACAAAAGGAGCGTCGTTCCCGAGAATTCTCGAGAACGGCACATCTCTATACCCTGTCCACGATAAAGAGCTAGTGCTAGTATAGCGGTCTCTCTTTTCCACTTTTGTATGTAGATGAAAGGGACAAAAGAGGAGAGTGGGCGTGAACTATGGCACCTCACTGTCATGCTCGGCTTACATGCTCCGTCGCTCGGAATATTTATTATAATATCCCTTATGATTTTTCTGGTTTAGTTAAATAATAAAGGATCCAATAAGTTTTCACTTTTGTATTCATTTATTCAAACTATTAAACAATAATGAAAAGAAGAATTGGTGGACTTACCCAAATGCCGCATAAGTATTTTTAAGAAAACTAAAAGTATTTATTGATCATAAATATTGAAAACAAAAATAGTTCATGTATAATAAAATCATCTATTTAACTAAATACGAGGGCTGCCTTTTAAGTTGTGTCGTTTGAAATAAGTATAGACAATTTAATAGATTATTACCATTTATTGTTTTTCAAAGAATTCGCCGCGATATTTAATACACTTTTGCATGCGTTCAAACCAGTTTTTAAAACATTTATTCCACTCCGAAGTGGGGGTAGTCAAAATGGCCGATTTGTATGCGTCAACAGCTTCTTCGGGTGAGCTGAAACGTTGACCACGAAGACTTTGCTTAATTTTGGGGAACGTAAAAAAATCGTTAGGGCTTAAGTCAGGACTGTAAGGCGGGTGATCTAAAATTTCCACGTTTTGGGTGTTCAAAAACATCTTTGTCTGGCGGGCGGTGTGCGAACTTGCATTGTCATGGTGCAGTATCATACGACGTTCCGAGTTGTTTTTTCGAAATTCGGTGATGACTTGTGGCAAACAAACAGTGGTATACCAGTCGGCGGTAACCGTCTTGCGATCTTCTAGTACAATAGTGGCGACGTGACCACCCTTTGCCACAAACGAGGCAACCATTTTTTTTGAAGTGCTCCGAGAGCGTATGACTTTGGTCGGTTTTGGCTCGTCCTGGAAGACCCAGACAGTTGACTGCTGTTTTGAATCTGGATCGTAAGCATATATCCAAGACTCGTCACCACTAACCACATCATAAACATGTTTTGACTCTCCTCGGCTGAATCGCTTCAGAGTTTTGCGACACCAACTTACACGGGCTGTTTTTTGGTCGTCGCTAAGCAAATGTGGTATCCAACGAGAGATCAACTTTTTTACAACAAGTTCTTCGTGCAGGATTTTTTGGACAGTGGTCCCTGAAATGCCCACGGATGCCTCTATTTCACGGTATGTCACATGACGATCTTCGAGTATTAGCTGCCGCACGGCTTCGATATTCTCTTGCGTCATGGCGGTTTTTGGACGACCTTCACGAAGCTTATCACTGAGGCTAGAGTGCCCACGTAAAAATTCTAAGTACCAGCGTTCTACAGTCCTAAGACACGGTGCTGCATCACCAAACACAGATGTGATCTCCTCAAAGCACTGAAGTCGCGATAATCCCCTTTTAAAGTTGTAGAAAATTACCGCACGCAAATTTTCCTTAGACATTTCCATTTTTACAACCGACTTGTCACCTTTGAATAGACGCTGTAATAAAACTATTCGACCAATTTGAAAACATTCTTTTGTTTTCGAGTTCTAAATTCAAAAGGATGAAAATGCCATATGTTTTTTTTTAAATAATCGCGGGAGGTTGGCAAACGACACAACTTAAAAGGCAGCCCTCGTAGGAACTAAGCAACATTATAATTCAAGCAATTAAAATGCAAGATAGTCCAGTAAATAAGCCGAGTCACAGATTAAACCGGTAAAAATTGAAGATACATTTAAAAACTTTGATCTTACGCCTTATTTTTTCCGTGAATTTAATTTCCTCCGTTTAGGAGTCCAATAGAAACTAGGAAATTATGCCATTTCATTGTTACTGAACCCCGATTTGTCCAGATCTCGGTCGCACGGCGAGTCACTACTACATCACGTGCGAGACCATGGAAGTGTTCAACTCGATGGTGCGCAAGTCCATGACACAGGGGTACGTGTTGGAAATGCTGACGCGGTGCTCGGACTTCCAACAACTCAAGGCAAGTATTACTGATTGATGCAGATAATTTGAAAGACAGTTAGTTATATGGAAACAATAGGGAATATGCATGGCTTTTTTAAATTACCCAATAAAATATGAAAATACCATAAAAGGGATCACCATTGCGAAGAGCTCTGATTGTCATACAAAATGGACACGCCTAGCGGGTCGGTGGCAATGAAAGTGTTGAAATTAAAATCGGCCAATAAATACGAATAATACAAGCATTTTAAAATGCTTATTAGACGGCGATTAGACAGAGATCCGATACACCGTGTGACGTCATAATTCGGCCATATAAACTGGTTAAATTCTGTTTTGCCAGATAGAGATATGAACAAACCTTTTTTAGCTTATTATGTTCGTTATTTTTATAGCTATTCAAAAAAATATTTTCACCTGTTAGTTATATGAATCAGCTTTTATTGAAGCTGTGAAAAAAGTCATTTCTGAATTTGAACTGAAATGAAATATTCCGTAAATTGGCAACATAAAGATTCTTGTACTGGCCGTTAATATAGAGTAAATCTACCAGAGTGTCGAACAAGGTCATCATTGCAGAGATCCACCGCAAGAAATTCTAGCAGTGCTAATCGAATCATAAATTTCTCCATTTTTTTTCCCGATATAAATGATGGAAAGAACGAATCCAACACGAACGAATATAAAAATAGCACTTTTCAGACAAACCTGGAACCTGGCCTAGTGTTAAGGCGCTAAATTCTGATAAAAAAAGGTTTTACTTAGAATTCAGGGCGCCTATGTCAAGTTTTCACTCCTCAAGAATCGTTGATCAGAGGCCAGGTTTCTAACCTAACCTACCCTAACCTAACCTTACCCTCTAAATTACCGTCTCAACAGGTCCGTAAAGAGGAGCTGACCGAACTGTGGAACTTGAAGGACCAATACTGCGAGCTCCGCATAGAGGACACCCCGGAAGATATCCATTGGAAAATAAACATTATATTACAGACTTACTTGTCTAGGGGACGGGTCAACGGCTCTTCCTTGCAGTCAGATCTGAATTATATCAGTCAGGTATTTTTTTTTAATTATATCTGATTCGGAAAGAACGACTTGACCGTGAACACAGTTATGATTTATCATACACAAGTTAGAAGGAGAAACGAGTTAAGAGTCTCTAAAATGTATCTGAGTAAAGCGGTAAAGTTTTAAAAAAACGATTTTTAATACTTCAATTAAAATCTGTCAGGGACACTTTGGGTTAATCCAGAGACGGTACTTTTTTACCCTGCAATTTTTACCATTAAGTGCCCGCAAGGAGGTAAATGAGCATGCGGGTTACCTGATGGAAAGTGTTCACCGCCCATAAACACGAACAACTCAAAAACATTTTGACGGTCCATAACCGTCCAATAGGAAAATGAAAGCTCTTTGCTTGAAACCCTTTTAATGATTTTATTTTTCCTTAACGGTGCGACTAAGGAACGACTTAATTGTCATTAGCTAACTCTGAGTGCGGCCTAGGGTGTTTCATTTTTCACATTTTGCCTTTATGTAATGAATTCGCTAAAATTCTTGCTTCTATTTATCAAAAAGCCCAGTATTCAAAATTATAATAAAATTACTTGGTATTTAGTCGTTGCACACTTTGCCCACTTTTTGAATCTGTTTTCATGATTATGCAATTCTCCGAAGCTGCAACAGGCAGAAAAAATGGTGATGATGATCAATATAATTAGTATTTGACACATGTTAAATGTACTATGGCATTATGCGGTCAATTTGTGCAACGTCTAAATGTATTCCTTTCACTTTGAAACTAGACATTTAAAAAAATTACATTATAAAAGCCTGCAGAAAATATAACATTTATTTGTTTCCATACTAATATGAAACTCCCTACTGCGGCCATTACCCTTAATATTCGTAAAACACTTATCTTCCAGAACGCAGTCCGCATAATCAGAGCCTTATTCGAAATAACACTTCGCAAAAACAACGCCTACATGGCAGCTCTGTACCTCAAAATGGCGAAGATGTTGGAGCTTCAGCAGTGGGACTTCTACAGCGACATGAGGCAGTTCAACTGCTTCCCTATCGAGGTGCTGAAGCATATAGAGTATCCAATGTTGAAGCCGGATCAGATCAGGGATATGGATATGAGGGAAGTTGGTAAGTGTATACCGTGTTCATTCTTACTTGTACAGTCACGAGATTTAATTTGGTACCCACCTTAGGTCCAAAGTCAATCTGACATTCTACAACAATAACGTTGAGTTTCCTAAACGTTCCAAATGACTTGACATCTCTAATGACATTGACGACTTCAAGGCATATTTTTCTTGAAATGGGTCCCAAATTAACGCTCGTGACCGTATAATATGGTAAACAACTTTGTAACCTCCTTTGGCTAACACAGCTCTTTTGTCGTAAATAAAGTAAACTGAGTTAACATTTGCAACAAAGACTTCTTCGATTTCAAGGCAATAATTTAGTTTATTTGAAAACACGTCTTATAATAAATAAAGAAGAAGCTCTATTTTACTCGATAAAGTGATATTGCCTTTGATGTAGTTTACTGCCATTCTTAAAATAAATAAAATAAAAATAAATAAGCCATTTATTTCTTGCAAGTATGATACTAAGTTTAAAGTAAGAAAAAAAAGTATGATTAATATTTTTTAGAATCTTATTGGAGTTTTTTTTTTTACTAGAACCCCTCATGCGAAGGTGAAGGATTCCTATAAAGAGCTCCATTTTTCTCTATCTTGAGTTATTTGCAGCCATCCGAGGGCAGCTTTTCTTGTTATTTCGTCTACCCATCTCGTATGAGCCAACTGCCATTCTTAGCAGGGCAGAATAGGCTATTTGACAGGTTTTTGAAAACTATCTCAGATTATTTGTTGGTGTTTATTGAGTACTCCAAAAGTGGTTATTTTAAATTCTTTTATGTATTTCGTCTAAAAAAAGGAAATAAAAAATCACTTTTAAAATATGCCGCCAAAACGCTTTCTTGGGCAAGATGGCGTCGCACAGGAATCAGTGACGTCAGTGGTCAATACATAAACAAACTGACTGATTGAACTGGCTAATCATAGCAAAGCCAGAAAAACAAACAAACGTCAACTGTCATATAGAATATACAGACATCCTATAATCTGTGATATTTACCGATTCTTGACGTCATCATGGATTCGGCGCCGTTTTCGATAAAATGGCTACAGATAAAAAATTATCAAGTTTTATCGTGGTTTTTTGGATAAAAGATCCATTTTTTTAAAGTAAGAATACCTTAAATCGATTTTAAAACTCATTATTTATATGAATATACATAATTATTACGTTTTTTTTTCACCTTGTCAAATAGCCTATTAAAGACATTTCTGTACAGGTGACCTCCTAAGAAATCCCAAAGCGGCGCGACATTTGAAGAAGTGCGCTGACGAGTTCCCCCTGCTGGAGATGGAGGCCACGCTCCACCCCATCACCAGAACCGTGCTGAGGATACGGCTCACCATCACACCCAATTTCAAGTAAGATAATCAAATAAATATCAGGAGACCATGTCACACCAATTGACCTAGTCCCAAACTAAGCTCGATATAAATACTTATATAGAGAAATACATGCTTAAATGGAACACATATTCGCGATCATCACACAAATATCTGCCTTTACCGGAATTTCAACCCAGGAAGCTAGCTTCGTAGGCAGGGTCCCAACTAGGCCAGCGCGTCGTTATTGCCCTCCTTAGCCGAATAGCAGAAGGTCATTTTTTTTCAACCATAAAGTACAATAAGTTTGAAGTAAAAGGTTAGTTTCATTACAAGGTAATAAAGCTTTAAACTAACACGATTTTCGCATACATACTAAAACTATAGATCGCCGTGGTTACGAGAAGAAGGGTGAAGGGTGTCGGTAGAAAAACTCGCATAACAAGCAGACGGACACCCTCCACTTCAGTATTCTTTGTATAATAATAAAAAATAATGATTAAAACTAGCACAAACATTAAATGAAAAATAATGACTAGGAGAACAACATGAGGCAGCCTCTGCGTCAGAAGCCATGCAACGATAAACAATTCCTTGCAATCGTGAACAGACCGGACCCCACAAACGGCACCCATTCACGAGTATGACAGAAAAAAAAACCGAAAGCCTTGGGCACTTTCGAATTCTTCATAACTTCTTATTTACCATGTGACCAGAGAGTTTTTTTTTTATAATGCAGATGGAACGACAAGTACCACGGCAAGGCGCCTGAGGCGTTTTGGATCTGGGTAGAAGACCCGGACAACGATATTATGTATTACAATGAGTTCTTCCTGATCACGAAAAAACAGGTAAGTGGGCATAGTTCAGAAAATATAACCGACTGTTAGTTCCCAAAGTGGTGAAAGACATACAAATCATATTGAAGAACTGTAACTGCATGTTGAATGACTGAACCGAATTCTACATAAAGATCATGTCAGCTGAAGTCGAGTGACTTTACTTGATATATCAGGCGACAGCGCGACTTGTATCAGTGCGGCTAGCACAAGTTGTCGGTTGTCGCTCGGATCTCCGACAAGCGAGAAAATACAACTTGTGCTACCCGCAGTACATCGGGCGAAGTCCAAATCATGGCGACACGTGTCGCGTGATGTTGCCCGACATGTCGTGCGAAGTCACTCGACTTTGTCTGACGTTGCTGCCGCGGAATAGTCATGCTTAAATAAATAAACCACAACTTATAGTCTGACAAAAAAGTCTTGAAATTAAAGAGTCGCAAAACTTTAGTGTCATCCCTTTCAAATCAATTAATAAAAAAGGGACGACACTACAGTGTTGCCACTTTTTAATTTCAAGACTTTTGCCTGACTATATTTACGTCGTCTGTGAATAAAATAATTGAGAAATATTTTGTGGCCTATTCGAGTAATGTTTATTTGTTATGTTTTCAAGCAATAAACATATGTTTTTATATCACGATGTGTTTATTTTCTCTCAAAATATATTGTACGTTTTAGGTCATAACAAACGAGCCCCAAGAGCTTATAATAACCATTCCGATTACCGAACCGTTACCGCCGCAGTATTACATCAGAGCAACGTCGGAAAGGTAAGATTAACCGTCTATTTAATACTTATGATTTGTATGCAACTTATTACACTTTTTTGTTACGGATACATACACACATACATACATTAAATCACGCCTGTTTCCCAGAGGGGTAAGCATAGACCACTTCTTTCCATTTGCTACGATCTTGTCACGGATAAAAACAAGTAATGTTTCTATTTTGTGTTCCTTCTTTCTTTCTTTCTTTCTTTCCTACACTTGTGTAATTTACAGGTGGCTGGGGTCTGAAAGTGTTTTGCCTCTAACGTTCCAACATTTGATCTTGCCTGAAACTCATCCACCGCACACGGGTAAGTCATTTTTTTTACCCTTACAAATCACGCAAAATAGATGCATTTAATAAGTTGTGTGAGTGCGGCAAATAGCCCGCCACAACCTACCGTTACAAATAATAAAAAAATAACATAATTCGGGGATAATTCGTGCTGATGCCAAAGCCAAGAATGTAGGCAGCATTTCCTCGCTGAATAACTACTGTTTCACTCAAGTTGTAACTCCTTAGTCCAAATGCCCGTAGAGCTTAAAAAATAAACTTAATCATAAACGCACAATAAACCTATTTTAATCGAAGTATTCCTTGTCCCTTTCAGTCAAATTCAAATGTCACAATGCTAGATGAGGCCAGAGAATATTTACAGCATACTTTGACTATTGCGCGTTTATGAATAGGAAGACTTAAAACGATGAATATTAGCCAGAACATTACCTTGCAGACTTGCTAGAACTTCAACCGCTACCAGTCACCGCCCTCAACAACCCCTCCTTCGAAATGCTGTACAACTTCAGCCACTTCAACCCGATACAGACACAGATCTTCCACTGTCTGTACCACACGGACAACAACGTGCTGCTCGGCGCGCCGACCGGCTCGGGCAAGACTATAGTCGCCGAAGTCGCCATGTTTAGAGTGTTCAACCAGTACCCCAACTGCAAGGTTAGTTGTGCCATTTCAACCCGATACAGATACAGATCTTCCACTGTCTGTACCACACGGACAACAACGTGCTGCTCGGCGCGCCGACCGGCTCGGGCAAGACTATAGTCGCCGAAGTCGCCATGTTTAGAGTGTTCAACCAGTACCCCAACTGCAAGGTTAGTTGTGCCATTTCAACCCGATACAGATACAGATCTTCCACTGTCTGTACCACACGGACAACAACGTGCTGCTCGGCGCGCCGACCGGCTCGGGCAAGACTATAGTCGCCGAAGTCGCCATGTTTAGAGTGTTCAACCAGTACCCCAACTGCAAGGTTAGTTGTGCCATTTCAACCCGATACAGACACAGATCTTCCACTGTCTGTACCACACGGACAACAACGTGCTGCTCGGCGCCCCGACCGGCTCGGGCAAAACTATAGTCGCCGAGGTCGCCATGTTTAGAGTGTTCAACCAGTACCCCAATTGCAAGGTTAGTTGTGCCATTTCAACCCGATACAGACACAGATCTTCCACTGTCTGTACCACACGGACAACAACGTGCAGCTCGGCGCCCCGACCGGCTCGAGCATGACTATAGTCGCCGAAGTCGCCATGTTTAGAGTGTTCAACCAGTACCCCAACTGCAAGGTTAGTTGTGCCATTTCAACCCGATACAGACACAGATCTTCCACTGTCTGTACCACACGGACAACAACGTGCTGCTCGGCGCCCCGACCGGCTCGGGCAAGACTATAGTCGCCGAAGTCGCCATGTTTAGAGTGTTCAACCAGTACCCCAACTGCAAGGTTAGTTGTGCCATTTCAACCCGATACAGACACAGATCTTCCACTGTCTGTACCACACGGACAACAACGTGCAGCTCGGCGCCCCGACCGGCTCGGGCATGACTATAGTCGCCGAAGTCGCCATGTTTAGAGTGTTCAACCAGTACCCCAACTGCAAGGTTAGTTGTGCCATTTCAACCCGATACAGAAGCATATCTTCCACTGTCTGTACCACACGGACAACAACGTGCTGCTCGGCGCCCCGACCGGCTCGGGCAAGAAAGTTGCCATGTTTAGTGTTCAACCAGTACCCCACTGCAAGGTTAGTTGTGCCATTTCAACCCGATACAGACGCAGATCTTCCACTGTCTGTACCACACGGACAACAACGTGCTGCTCGGCGCCCCGACCGGCTCGGGCAAGAAAGTCGCCATGTTTAGTGTTCAACCAGTACCCCACTGCAAGGTTAGTTGTGCCGTTTCAACCCTGTCTGTACCACATGCACAACAAATTGTTGCGCGGTTGCGGCAATCTGCGAAAAATTAAAACAGTGAGACGCCGTGTTTGCATTTGGCATATTTTTGGTTTTAATGGTTTCTTGATACTCAAAGTACATACATACATTAAATCACGCCTGTTTTCCAGACGGGTAGGCGGAGACCACTTCTTTCCACTTGCTTGCTTGTTATTTCCAGGTGGTGTATATTGCTCCCCTCAAGGCTCTAGTGAAAGAGCGCATAAAAGATTGGAAGGTGAGACTGGAGCAGAGGCTGGGCCTGACAGTCGTTGAATTAACAGGTGCGTATCTCCAACATACATTGTTTGATAACTTATTATTTTAGGTATATTCAACGCTGGTCAACGTTATTGTAAAATCGTTTAATCGCAGTGGTTCTTGCCAGTTTTGATGAAAATCGGATCGCTTACGAGTCCTCAGCTCTTAAAGCAAAGGTCTCCATTATTATTATGTTTTAGGTGACGTATCTCCCGATATACGTGCGATACGCAATTCCCACGTGATAGTGACGACTCCTGAGAAATGGGACGGCATCAGCCGCTCGTGGCAGACCCGGAACTACGTCCGGGACGTGGCTCTGATCGTCATAGACGAGATACACCTGCTGGGGGAGGACAGGGGACCTGTGCTTGAGGTCATTGTGTCTAGGTAAGGACCCTACATGATCTTTACCACGTGATAGTGACGACTCCTGAGAAGTGGGACGGCATGAGCCAGTTGTGGCACACCCGGAACTATGTGCGAGATGTAGCTCTGATCGTTATAGGTTTTGAATGCGACAGTCATTTTTAATCAGGAATCAGCATGTCAGATATTTTGGAGCTCATTGTTGGATAATAATATTATATTATGAACCTAATCATCACCATCATCATCAGCCCGTATTAGTCCACTGCTGGACAAAGGCCTCTCCCAATGCAAGCCACTGCTCCCGATCTCCAGTTTATCTTATCCAACCTATACCGGCCCATCTGCGCATATCATCGCTCCATCTTGCCCCAGGGCGTCCTACACGACATCTACCGAGACGCGGTCTCCACTCAAGAACAAGACGGCTCCAATGGTCGTCGATTCTACGGCAAACATGACCGGCCCAGTGCCACTTCAGCTTGCTATATTTATGTTATGCGAAATTGGTTACCCATTTGTTAGCATTAGCCATTACCACCTAGGTTTTGCAGGATTTTCACGTGTATGGCCTATATGGCGTGAAGTAAACTCAACCATGCACACAGTGGGAAGGGTGCCGCCAGTAGAATTACTTACCTTACCTAATAAGTTCCGCGATCTAGATTTGAATCTTGTGTCCGCCTATGTGTTTGCTCTTAGGATATATTAAACTTCCTCATATTTCCTTGAGACTGTCAAACGTGAAAACATGATTAGAAACAAAATCGACGATGGTTTTATTTTTAAACATGACACCTATTTCGCATGTTTTTAAACCGATTTTGAACCGGTTTTGAAACCCTTCGATCTTCATCGAAGATTTTTAACTCAATAGTTGAGTACCTATAACTTTTTAACGCTGGTAAACCGAATTTTCAATAAAGGTTGTGGTTTTAAATAAACAGTAATTATTTGAATTTGACGCTGCAATCAAGGCGCGCGAACTATCTCCATCTCACGTTATCCGCGGAAGCACATAAATAAAGCCATCCCTTTTGATTCTTGTGTGGGTGTGGCAGCATACCTATATGACCTCTTAAAAATCTGCGACATATGACATGAATTCTCAACGCGTACGAATTAATGTTTCAATATATTTGTTTCAGAACGAATTTCATAGAGTCTCACACGTCACGTAGACTAAGGATCATTGGCCTGTCCACGGCACTCGCCAACGCCAAGGATCTGGCCAACTGGCTGAACATAGGCGAGATGGGGCTGTACAACTTCAGACCCTCGGTGCGCCCTGTGCCACTCGAGGTAACGAAAATTAATAATTACAATACTATTAAATAATAATAACTATAATACTTAACATTTCCTGCTGATCTACGCATGTAATTTGATATTGTATGTAATTAAACATTTATCGCTTTATATAGTGCTAGACTAAGAAGTACTATTGTAATATGAAATATGCTTAAAAAATGACTGCCTGCTGAGTTTCTACCGGCGTTTCTTCTAGGCATTGGTCTCCTCTTGGGAAGCGCTGGTAGATTCTTGACGTGTACTTACTGAATAAATAACTTTTATCTTTTCACGCTTGAGTGCCTGCCAAGAAATAATAGTAGCAAATCCAAGAAATATTAGTTTTTTTTTTTTCGGGACATTCTGTTTGTTTATGGAATAGTCTACCAACTGATATTAGGCAGTTTCAATCTGTTGCTGCGCTTAAATCTAGGCTGAAGAAGAGTCTTGACTCTTGTGTCTGATCTAAGACAGTACGTCCTGCTAAATGTCAATGTCAAATATGTGATAGCAGTATTGTGCTAAACTGCTATTTACAGTACAGTAAAAAAGTGAGATTTATAGACCGATCAATTCGACGGTGAAATTTCTTCTCCTTCCTCCCCTCTAACGCCTAGATACCTCTTCGTCGACATCTTTCACCCCTCAGGATGCTCGCGGACGAATATGTTCAACTATAAGGGTAAAGCTAGACGAGCCTAATTTTGTGAGTTGTGAGTCGCGTATTTTCTGCTCCATTGGGTTTCATACAAAACTCATGTTTGGTTGACACGGCGACGCAAAATCAGCTGGACTTTTATCTTTTTTAGGTGCACATATCGGGGCACGCAGGGCGGCACTACTGCCCGCGCATGATGACCATGAACAAGCCGACGTACCAGGCCATCAGGCAACACTCGCCTGCTGCGCCCGCGCTCGTCTTCGTCTCCAGTCGGAGGCAGACCAGGTAAGAGACAGTGCACATATCGGGGCACCCGGGGCGGCACTACTGCCCGCGCATGATGACCATGAACAAGCCGACGTACCAGGCCATCAGGCAACACTCGCCTGCTGCGCCCGCGCTCGTCTTCGTCTCCACTCGGAGGCAGACCAGGTAAGAGACAGTGCACATATCGGGGCACCCGGGGCGGCACTACTGCCCGCGCATGATGACCATGAACAAGCCGACGTACCAGGCCATCAGGCAACACTCGCCTGCTGCGCCCGCGCTCGTCTTCGTCTCCAGTCGGAGGCAGACCAGGTAAGAGACAGTGCACATATCGGGGCACCCGGGGCGGCACTACTGCCCGCGCATGATGACCATGAACAAGCCGACGTACCAGGCCATCAGGCAACACTCGCCTGCTGCGCCCGCGCTCGTCTTCGTCTCCAGTCGGAGGCAGACCAGGTAAGAGACAGTGCACATATCGGGGCACCCGGGGCGGCACTACTGCCCGCGCATGATGACCATGAACAAGCCGACGTACCAGGCCATCAGGCAACACTCGCCTGCTGCGCCCGCGCTCGTCTTCGTCTCCAGTCGGAGGCAGACCAGGTAAGAGACAGTGCACATATCGGGGCACCCGGGGCGGCACTACTGCCCGCGCATGATGACCATGAACAAGCCGACGAACCTCGGAACCGAATCTCAGTTGGCAAGCGACAGACGTGACCAGCCCAATGCTCATATAACCTTTTGAATGCCACAGTCGGCTCTGGCCGACATCTGAAAGTCGTGCCACCCAGCCGACACAAGTTGAATATTATAAAAAACGCACAATATGTCACACCGTTTACGCGTGCACGCGTCACGCAAGTGGTGTTGACATATTGTATGAGGATTAAATCCGATATGGCTCGACAAAAGAGACTTTTTTTCCTATTAATTAAGTTGTAATTTGCATACGTATGTACATACATACATAAACTCACGCCTTTATTCCCAGAGTGGGGTAGGCAGAGCTACAGAATTTCCAACAACTATAAAAACTTTTTGATAATTCTGTAACCACATTTTGCACACTTAGGCGAAGATGTTTACCAGTGTAATTTGCATAGCATAGCAAACATTTTTGGTGTGTCTAGCAACACATTTAGTATTCGAGTAACGCGCTCAAAAGGATAAAGTTAATAATCAGGATGTTTTTCTTGTACCCAGACTAACAGCCCTAGATTTGATAGCGTACTTAGCAGCAGAAGACAACCCAAAGCAATGGTTACACATGAGAGAATCTGAGATGGAGCAGGTTCTCGCGAACATTCGGGAATCGAACCTCAAGCTGACGCTCGCGTTTGGGATCGGCATCCATCACGCGGGGCTGCACGAGCGAGACAGAAACACCGTCGAGGAGTTGTTCGTTAATCAGAAGATTCAGGTAAGTCTCATTTTTAGAGTTCCGCCTCCGTCCGTCTTAATTTCCAAGAGATGTTTTTTTTTTATGGCATCGTGTAGACAAACGAGCACACAGGCCACCTGATGGTAAGTGGAAACTGTGACCCATAGACATTCGCAATCACAAGACTGCAATGCAATCCTAAGACTGCAAATGCGTTGCCAACCCTGAGGCTCAGATAAAATGCCTCTATGCTAGTAATTTCACCGGCTGTCTTATCCCCAAACCGGAACACAACAATGCGAACACTGCTGTTTGGCGGTAGGTTAATGGATAAGATGGTGGTAGCGATCCGGACGGACCCTGCACAACTTGGACCTTTTGTACCTTTTGGATCGTAATAGGTAGCGGATTGTATTTTTTTTTCAACGTTTTATTTTTGTTGTTGCATGTGTTTCTCTTTAGTCACCAGAATAGACTCTTTAACCGAGCAATTGTCCTCACATGTTATATCCATGGACTTAACTCTGTATTAAAATGATGACGATCGTCTAAAACTCGACATTGGCGAAATACACCTTCAACACCTTTTAAAGAACGAATTGTCATTTCATCGTAAGGCTTTTTTTTTTGTAGTCACTAGTCTAACCTTACCCAACTAACGCAAAGCCGGCTTTACACTTAGTAAGTTTACTTACGTAAGTAGGGACGCAGTTATTTGTTAGAATAAGATAGAAATATTTTTTTCTCATTCTAACAGATAGCCGTGTCCCTACTTACGTAAGTAAAACTTACGAGTGTAAAACATCATTGTTTTAGCAGAAAATAACGATCGATGAAATTAAATTCCAAAATGATACATTCGTTCAAATGAGTGTCGTTGATTCAAGGGATCCCCAATGTCCCCCTAGGTGCTGATCTGCACGGCGACCCTCGCGTGGGGGGTGAACTTCCCCGCGCACCTGGTGGTCATCAAGGGCACGGAGTACTTCGACGGCAAGCAGAAGCGCTACGTGGACATGCCCATCACCGACGTGCTGCAGATGATGGGTCGCGCTGGGAGACCACAGGTAAATTACTACTACCTACCCACTCCTACCTACTCTAACTTTGTATTATTTTACTGTTTTATAATGTTTTTGCTGTTGTTTATGTTTATTTTATTTTAACACCGAATGCTTCGATGGTTCGGTCATTTGGAAAGGATGGATGAAAAAAGATTGACGAAAGAGATATACAGATCGGAAGGGGCCGCCCTAGGCGTACTTTTTCGAGTTAAATCGGAGAATTACTGGATAAGGGCCGAATCTTAAGTACCCGAAACCGACGTGCGTGCATGACTCGATGTATGAATGTGGAAGAAGCGAAAGAAATGTTTCAAGATCGTAGCAAATGGAAAGAAGTGGTCTCTGCCTACCCCTCTGGGAAACAGGCGTGATTTAATGTATGTAAGTATAACACCGAATACACTTTTGAAATTTGAAATTCTATTCTATTCTATTTTTACTAGGATTTTTAGCGCAACCACCCCTTTTAGACAGCTGTTCGGGTGCAGGGTAAATATTTGGGGGTCCCAACTGCCGTCATTATTGTCTTCAGTATATTGACAAAAACAGTGATTTACTGTTTCGGAAATAAAAGCGTTTTGCAAAATGATATTTTTGTGAATTAAATCAGTTTCTCAAAAGTTTTTTAGCAAACAATGGTAACCCATTAAAAATTGAGTTTGTTTAAATAAATATTTTTTCGTTATCATCTCAAATACCCTCATTTAACGTAATTATTATTTCAGTATGACAACGAGGGCGTGGCCGTGGTGTTGGTCCACGACCAGAAGAAGAACTTCTACAAGAAGTTCCTCTACGAGCCGTTCCCGGTCGAGTCCAGCTTGCTCAACGTGCTGTCGGACCACTTAAATGCCGAAATCGTTGCAGGTAATCGAACAAATATTATATACTATGGTAACACTCATTATAGAACGGTTACGCTATAGGTGGTATTTTGATACCGTTAACGATATCATTATATCAATATTTTGCGATTTATAGTACGCGTTGTAAGAGAACATACTTAAATAAGTATTGGTAATTAAAAGTACTCGTACATCCTCGGTTTCGGTGAAAAGTGTATTTGTAGTGTGATTTAATGGGTTTTTTTTATACTCATATATTTTCAACTGTAATTTGTACCCGTAACTGACGTGCATGCATGACTCGACGTATGAATGTGGAAGAAGCGAAAGACATCTATCAGGATAGTATGTATGTATGTAAACACTTTATTGTACAAAAAACAGAAAATCAAATACAATATGTACAGAATTAGAATGTACAAAGGCGAACTTAGTAGCAGGTGGAAAGAAGTGGTCTCTGCCTACCCCTCCTGGAAACAGGCGTGGTTTAATGTATACATGCATGTAAGAGAACACTGTTCAAAGTTTGTCATGTCTGACATCATACGCAAGTCACAGCTAGTTAACTCAGAGACTACGGAGAAGAAGTGGTTAAAATTTGTTAGTATTTAAGTAATCGTATTTTAGAAACCGCTAGATGATATTTTCGTACAAACAAAATAAATAACTGGTCTATTCAAGAACCTATCACTATCTCACAACTTTTTTCTGACATTTCGCAAATTGCCACAGGTACCGTGCAAACCAAACAAGACATCCTAGACTACCTGACCTGGACGTACTTCTTCCGGCGGCTCCTCAAGAACCCCTCGTACTACAAACTGGACAGCTTGGAGGCACAGGACATCAACTACTATCTGTCCAATCTGGTGCAGACCTCGCTGAGCGATCTGAGCGAGGCTAGTTGTGTGGAAGTTGAGGAGGTGCGTATTGTATAATCAAAAAACATTTACAGATTTAGTGAATAAAAACCGGCCAAGTGCGAGTCGGACTCGCGCACGAAGGGTTCCGTCCCATTATCTAGAAGAAAAAAAACACGTTTTTGTATGGGATGTTTTTAGTATTTGTTGTTATAGCGCTAAGAGAAATGAATCATCTATGTAAATTTCAACTGTCTAGCTGTCACGGTTCATGAGATACAGCCTGGTGATTGACAAACAGACGCGCAGACGGACAGACGGACAGCGGTCTTAGTAATAGGGTCCCGTTTAAACCCTTTGGGTACGGGACCCTAAAAACATACGAAGTCGTATTTGGTCGGAAATGCTCGTCTATTGTGTGTTTCCCTAAAACAATCAAATACCCATGTTGTATATTTGTTATTCGTTTTTAGATTATTTGTCGTTAAACGAGACTTACAGTAGTAATCATCATGATTGTTTGAGTAATCTTACCGTATTTCTTCCATACTATTAGACGTCATCTCGGTAGTCACTCCCTTTCTAGCCATATCAACTTTCACACAGTCCATCGTTTATTTGGTCTACCCTACTCGTATATTCATTTACAACCATATTAAACAATACACCGTATTACTATACAACTTATCAATATGGTTTTACCGATTCATATCCTGGGCAATTTTCCCTTCGGGCATTTGAAGTTACCTAACGAACCTACCTAGCAACTCAAAGCGATAGGGGCTATTGCCTAATACACTGGCAATCCCAATCGGCTTCAAACAGGAACAATTTGTTTACATTTTGTATGAAGACTCCTTGGTACTGTCAAAATGAAAACTATTGCAAGTGCGTTAGGCAATAGCCACTCTGGTCATATTGCGATCTAGGCACAAAACGATGTAGATAAATCGAGATATAGTCACAAAGCGATCTGCTGGCCTATTGCCCAACGCACTCGCAATCGCAATCGACTTCAAACCGATCCAATTGATTTTCATTTTGCTTCGAATTTCTTCTTCTGGTCATATTTGTAACCTTATCTTATCTTATCTTTTGGATGGGGTCCTTACGGATACACTTCGACCCTTTGGGATCTTTTGTGTAATTACCCCTCTTTTAGCTCTTAATCCAATGCAGCCTCCACCCCTTCCAAATAGCGGATAGTGGAGTGCAATGGCAGAGCCTTGAAATCGTTCGGTTCTGGGTAGCCACAACCGAGTATTTTCATTCTTACTATATTTGTAACCTAGTCTTAACGAGATGTGGACCTAAAGCCTCTTTCAGCCCCAATGTGTATGTACAGCGGTATAATATGTTTAAATCGGTGAAATACTGGAAAAGGGCCGAATCTTAAGTACCCGAAACCGACGTGCGTGCATGACTCGATGTATGAATGTGGAAGAAGCGAAAGAAATTCGTCAAGATCGTAGCAAGTGGAAAGAAGTGGTCTCTGCCTACCCCTCTGGGAAACAGGCGTGATTTAATGTATGTATGTATGTATGTACTATCAGCCCAATGGAACCCTGACCCACCATAGAACGGTGTCACTGTGACATTATAAAACAATTTGTTTGACACTTCTTATGACTTGAATCATAACGTCTCTGTGACACAGTTCTATGGTGGGTCAAGGTTCCAATGGTCTGATAGTATAATATGTTGCTTCCAGGACCAGCGCACCCTCCACAGCACATGGCTGGGGCGCATCGCCTCCTACTACTACCTCTCGCACAAGACCATGGCGCACTTCAGCCGCAACCTGCACGGCAACCTGGACCTCGACCTGCTCCTGAGGGTCCTCAGCGACTGCGAGGAGTACGCCACGCTGCCTGTGCGCCATAACGAAGATGTACTTAACGGGTTAGTTATGTTTTACTAGCAAAACTATAGTCTATACTTTTAGGTATTTAAAAAAATGAAAACATTCCACATCACGTGACTTTGTTAAACAACCAATCAAAACTGTTTTATCGAACTTTGACGTACGATGACTTTGACGGCAGCCAATAGAAGCAGAACACTGTCTACTTCTATTGACTGATAAACTATATCACGTGGTTGTTTGGTTTACATGGTTTTAAATGCCTAAAAGTATAGACTATAAGTAGGAGCAACTTGGAGAAAGAGTTTGTATGGTAATTTTTTGCCTATTTACTTAAATAAATTCAAACTTTAATCTTAAAATTAAAAAAAGTTATAGGTTCTTACAACAAGTCCTTTCATTTGATACGTCACACGATATAGTTGGCAAAACTTTTTTTAAATTTTCAAATTAACCCCCCAAAAGTGGTCTTTAACTCACCGACTTACATATCCTGTGTAGCTTTCAACTCATTCGGTCCAGTAGTTTTGGAGCAAATTGTCTGTGACGGACAGACGAGGACCACTCGCCTCTCTTTTTATTAAAACTATGAAAGTTAATCCTTTATATCACCTTCCTAAATGAATCACTAACAAACGAGATGTTGATATCTCCATACGGATCTAACGTTGCGGCGTCGCTCTTGTTACTGACTAATTTAGAAAGGTGTAATAAGCGCTTTATTCATATAACAAGACCCGTCCTCGCTTGGCTTCGGTTTCTGTAAGTTTTCTGAAACAGCCGTAAATAAAATAAGAATAAGAATAAGAATAACTTTATTAATGAAAATACACGGTTTACAAAAATGTACGATATCTTGCGGACCCCAAACTAGGCTGAGCCTGTATCTTGGGATCCAGTGAGTCGGTTTACATTCAACACAGGAACCACATAAAAAAAAGATAGAGAATGAAATAAAATACAAAAATATTACTTAATAATAGAAAAGTAGACTTTGGTTTACAAAATTAACAAAACTATTTGGTAATGACAGGAACTAAAATTAATTATTATTATTTATTACATAATAAAAAGGAATTAATGTTATAGAGTAGTAGAGTGTGGGTGTTTGTCCGCACGCATAGTAATAACACAATTTATGGGATACGTAACAAACTTTAATAACAATTACCCGTTGAGTAGTCAGCTTAACAGAAAAAGGTGGCCACTTTTTTTCGTTAAGTTGATAACTCGAAGGTGAATTGTTATTAAACTATGTGATATACCCTATAAGTTGTGTTTTCATTTGTAGTACAAAAACCTACCGACCAATTTCAAGAAAATAGTTTAGTTAATTAGAAAACACAATAATACACCACTGCACCACTGTACATCCGGCGTACGCTCGGCGCAAACCGCATTAAAATCCGTTGCGTAGTTATAAAGATCTCAGCATACATAGGGACAGACAGACAGCGGGAAGCGACCTTGTTTTATACTATGTAGTGATAATTGTTACCCAGCGAGCTGTCCCAGCAATGCCGTCTCCCCGTGGACTCCCTCACTCTGGACTCTTCGCACGTGAAAGCCTTCTTGCTGCTCCAGGCGCACATGTCGCGCCTGACGCTGCCCAACACGGACTATCTGACTGACACCAAGTCTGTCCTGGACCAGACTATTAGGATATTACAGGTGAGATCAGGATTTCATGCAGGTTATAGGGGTAAAGTTCTGTGAAACTTTCAATTCGCCATACTTTTCGTCGCGCAACGGAACTTTTTCGCCTTCACTGTTTGTATGGTTAGCGACGCTTAACTAAAGTCGAGTCCAGAATTAGGCGAACTAACTTGACAGTTCATTGTACACTAATGTTGCCAGTTTAGCTAGTGCTGTTAATATCGAACACATAACTGATTTGGAATTATCATCGACGATATATAGCGTTTGTCTGTATCGCACTTTCATATTTGCCAGAAAGAAAGGGATGAATGCTATATGTATGGTACATGAACTGTACCGTACTAGCCCGACAGAAGCCATCTAAAAGCATCACTGGCCTGTTGTAATAAGACAATTATTTATGTATTTTATTCCTAATTTGAGGAGTAATATCGTAAATATCCGCTTTAAACCGTAGGTACATCCTTCATAAAAATTGCTGTAGTTCGTCCCTATTTGGCAAGTATATATACGAGTGTGAAAGTTTCGACGACAAGTACTTGATAAAATATAAATAGAATCAGATTTATAGAAGGCACAAGGTTATATCGACATATTTGTGTCGACATAAACCTATCACTATTTATTTTTTCCTATGTCTGGTAACATTTTCGGCTGTCAAGTTAGTTTGCGTAATTCTGGACTCGGCTTTATAGTCCTACTTTTAACTTAAAATGTTTCAATTGTCTTTTTTGCCTAATGGTGGATTTGTAGATTGATTCGAATATTGTCTCACATTCATACTCTAAATATACGGCAAATTAGACATAAATAATTATACATTTGTAAACATTCTTGTTTCAGGCAATGATAGACACAACAGCTGAAAACGGTTGGTTGTCAGTCTGTCTGTCCTGCCAGATGCTAATGCAGTGTATCGTGCAAGCTCGCTGGCCGGCCGACTCCCCCCTCACCACTCTGCCCCACGTGGAGTCCCACCATCTGTACATGTTCACTCAGATGGCCAGCGAGATGCGGAGGCCGTGCACCATGCTGAACGGGCTTAAAGTCAATTGTGCGAGGAACTATGAGGCGCTGGCGAAGCATTTAAGGAGGGAGTTTGATACGCATCAGATTGAGCAGATACATAGGGTAAGTTATACTACAATCAGGAGCAATGAAAACGGGCAGCTTTCTAAATACATACATACATAACATTCAAACTTTCACGCTTGTCTCCTAATGGCGTAGGCTAGGCAGACACTATGGAACGCAAGGTGCACCGGTCTAAACATACAACTTTCGCTTCCTCTACATTCATCAATCTCTTCATGCACGTACGTCGGTTTCGGGTGCTTTTTATTTGGCCCTTGTTCAGTACATCGCGAATTTGATCACAGTACGTCCGTCTAGGACGTCCCCTGTCGACATCTCCGCTCACTCTCGCTCGCAATATCTCTTTCGTAACTCTTCTTTCATCCATCCTTTCTAAATACCCTTTTCGATTTAGTCACTACATCTTCTTTCAATCCACATCAATCCATTTCATTTCTATGGTAATTCAATATAAAGCGACCCCCATTTTAATTGCTCTTGACTTCAATTACATCATGAAAAATAAACCACTTTCACTCGATATTCAGGACTTCATCAGAAAAAATAGACGGAGATAACGTTCCTTCGGAACGACTAACTTCTTTTCAGAGTCCCATGCTCCAAACAACAGAATGATCTACCTCTAAACCTACATAACACTTTAAATTTGCAGACGATATGCGAGCTACCGACGGTAGACTTGAAACTGAAGCTACGAGGGCTGTGGTTCGACGAGGTCGGTGAACAGGACAAGGTGGTCAGGCAGCCGCCGGGCCGGGACGACTGGATACCCTTACACGCTGACCAGGTATAAATATTAAATCAAAAAACCGTAAACCGTGCGTAAAAGAAATGCGTTACGTACTCGTATTTGTCTAACCTTGTTTAATTGTCTTTGTGTGGTGTTGAATAAAACGTATTTGTATTGATTTGGACTATGAATGAGCTACGAATGGGTCTATTTTATTTCGTCTGCCATAAATATTATTAGTCATAGTGTTTTAGATCATAATTTTACTATCGCAAGTCATAACGTTTCTTTAAGAAACTGTTATTTTTTAAGGATTTTTATAAATCAATCCGAACCTAACCTAGTCTTGTCTTTACGTTAGGTATTTATTTAAGAAAATCTGAAAAGTTTACGGTTCCAGCGATATAAACATTATGACTTTGAAAATATCCAAAAAATTATGATTATGACTATCAATAATTATGTCAACAGTGACGTAATGACCAACAGAAACAACGGGCTCCCGCTACCGATACTAACTATCATCTTATCCAGGAATACACCATAATCCTGGACATGCAGCGCCGCGGCGGCAACGCTAGCTCGGTGATTTGCCCGCGGTTCCCGCGCGGCAAGAACGAGGGCTGGTTCGTGACCTTGGGGGTCGTCGACTACGGGGAGCTCCACGCTCTGAAGAGGGTGCCAGCTCGGGGGACCTCGCAGGTCACCTTCCACACACCGTCTCAGATAGGTGAGATAAAAACAGTCGTACTCGCGCACCGTTCGGTTTTTCCGTACCGTCACACAGGATTGAATCAATTTCGCTGGTGACCAATACCGACCGTGCAAATGCTCAGTTGCAGGCGATAGCTTGCTGCAATGTACACCAAGTTACCTACGATTCGAATTATTTATTTAGCCATATTACTAGTGACTAGCTAAAGATGTGAGCGCTCCGATCTCTGTCAATCGGTAAAAGGAACTAGTTCGGTCTTTTAGCTCCGGAGCAAATTTTGATATCTGAGCGGGACACGCTTTGAAATAGGTACTATTGGTCTCGTTCACATCGAGTGCTGTGCGCTCTTTACTCGTTCGCTCTGTTTCGCTCATACGTACATCA
This sequence comes from Acleris laterana, assembly GCA_963966035.1. Taxonomy (NCBI): domain Eukaryota; kingdom Metazoa; phylum Arthropoda; class Insecta; order Lepidoptera; family Tortricidae; genus Acleris; species Acleris laterana. The sequence continues at coordinate 5,662,560 of OZ014459.1, read as the reverse complement.
ATTGCTACTGACCTAAAGGACCGAAGACCGATTAAGATCGTTTACGAAGAACTAGTTCGTTTCGGTCCGTGACGGGAATTCATTCCTTTTAATTCTTAGTTCCTGACCGACACAAGCCTACATCCGCACGGAGATAGTCATCCGTGTATTCCCGCCTTGAACCGGCTGGTTAAAAATTATGGCCCTTTGCGCAAAACCGCGTCCCCGCTGGACGCAGCAACTATGCTTCAGCGGGTTTGCACGTTTCAGCTATTTATTTGGGACGTGCCGGTCAATACTACACTATAATTTAATACAGCGCTCTCCAAAATTATTAACCGCTAGGACGAGAATAGGTACCCATTTGTAAATTTGTAGTTATGTTTCTCCTTTGCATAGATTTCTTACCTATTTTGATTTGCAGGCCGCTACATCTACACATTATATCTAATGAGCGATTCCTACATGGGTCTGGACCAGCAATACGACATGCAGTTTGAGCTCATCGACCCCATTCCGCAGGAGCGACTCGAGCGTGTCTATGAAATAGACAAGACAATCATAGAGTGAATATTATCTGTGAATAAATTATTTTGATTACCGTTTCTTGTGGTTTTTCAATTCCCTACCAAATCACACTAACGTGAGAAGCGTAATATGAACTTCGTGTTGTAGTCTTGACTTTGTGTGGAAACAACCTTTAGTTGGTTATTTTATGAAATGAGGCCCACTGCCAAAAAAAGCAATAGATATCGCGTGGTTTACATGTGTGTGCCTCGATCTTACGCGCAGTCAGCTACCGCAAGCAAACTCAACAGAACGCGCCAAGTCGGTTTTACCGGGGTTACGCCGTCGCCGCATTTGATTGCATGCGTATTAAGTATCCCACGCAATCCTATGGCGCCCGAGTGGCAATAGGTAACAGAAACCTAAAGAGCCGGACATGAACTACTTTCTATTTATTCTATGACTTCTCTTCCAAACTCTGATCTTCCAAATTTACTACTTTTGAGCCAGAAAATTGTACTGTTCACGAAGGAAAATAAAATGTGGTATGTGAACTATGAATAAAATAACTAACTGTTCATACATTTATTGCGATATTTACAACAATGAGATATTTATTTATAAGCCTATAACAAAAATAGACAATCTTTGACAAATGCAATCAGTCACTATAACTATTATCTAAAGGAAGCCTAAACATACTAAGAACGACGAGAGGCTACATTATGTAAGTATGTAAACTCTATTGCACAAAAAAATTACAAGTTGTTGCCTTATCATTAGAAAAGTCTCTAGAATTTCAATTGGTAGCTCAGGAAGAGAAAAAAAAGAGCATACAAAACTAAAAACTGTTTCATTAAATCTTCAGTAATGATGCAGTCGGAAGGAAGTGTCAGATTCCCAAAACACCAACTCGAAAACAAGAAACTTAAACTAAACTTAGAAGTGCAAGTTTTGTGCAAAACTATTTAGATTACACCAGCTAGGAAGCTGCGATTGTGATCAAATGCAAGTATTATACTTATGTTCAATGTCAACAAGGGCTTGCGTTTCTAATAATTGTGATTAGCACTTGATTACTATGTTAAGCCGACCTTTCACATTGGTCAATTAAAAATACTGTACCACATGGCAATATTTCCGCCAATCTGTTATTAAAAACCGACACAAATGGATCACGGAACAAGGTATTGTCCAATTACGAAGAAGGTGACGAAAAACTTCACTCTAAATAATAAACATTGGCACATATTATTATCCAACTGGAAGAGGCCACCTACATTTTTTAAAATTTGTGACATATTGACCTAAAATCTTAAGAATATGTTACCCTAAAGGTAGATATGGCGTGCGATGTCAATCTTGAAATATTTGGCTGAAACGGGAAGCTTGCTATGTAATTTAGGTGTAAATTGAAAACAGAGATGTATCATAGTAATTTGAAACAATTAAATGAAATTATTATAAATACATCATTAATATGAACACCTTATTACTTTACAATGGTGTAGTGGCAAAACCATGATAACGGTACATACGACAAATCTAAGAAGCAACATTAAGTACAATAAACAAACATATATCCTGCAAATGCACTGAGAGTGTAAGCGGCTAAATATATTGTTACAACAGAGTCAAAAATAAACTAAATCACACAAATAAGACGCTTATTATTAGTCTAGCATTTATCTATAGATCAATTTCTTTGGTTACAACACTCATACAAGGTCAAAAATTGTATGAGTGTCGGCAGACTGTTATTTACGTTTCTGCTCATAATCTATAGCTCTAGCTTCTGAAATAATCTGCCGCTCACGAGTCAAAATGCCATCAAGTTGTTCAGTAAATGCATCGAAGGAAAACTTGGTTTCAAATCTCTTTCTGCCAGCATCACCCAATCTCTCTCCGAGATCCGATGTCAACATCAAAGCGCTCATTGCTTGGGCAAATGATTCACTCGTGGGCTCACACAGAAAGCCAGTGACATCATTTACTATGGTTTCCGTTGGCCCACCACTGTTAACTGCTATTACAGGCTTACAGTAATACATTGCTTCTAAAGGCACAATACCGAAGTGCTCATTCGACGGAGTGTATACTAATGCTTTGCAATGATACAACAGTGACACTTTTTCAAAGTCCGATGGTGATTTGAGGAATATAACCTTATCATCAATATCTAGTTCAGCTGCTAAATCCGTCAATTCTATATAATGCTCCATATTTTCTAAATTGATAGGATCAAAGCCACCTGCCATTATCAGTTGCGCTCTTCCCCATTCTGCTTCAGGAACTATGTGCTTTAAATTTTCAAAGGCTCTTAAAGCCAGTTGCAGATTCTTCTTCCTTTCATACCTATTTATAGACAAGAAGATAAACTTGTCTGTGCCCAGAGGAACCACCTCTTTCAAAGGCATAGGTGTTGCAGTCCTGAAGAACTCTGTGTTTATAGAAGGATAGCAAATATCCGGAACTTCTTTTATATTCTTAAATGCATCTTTATACACTCTGGCAGTGTACTTGCTATTAACCAATACTTGATCAGCCTTGGCAGTCGTTAATTCTTCAAGCCAATTTAATGGAGCTCTATAAATTTTCTTCAGGAGTCCTCCCTCAGAAGAAAGGAGCTTGTCAGGATGATGGCAATAGAAAACTACCCTGAAGGGTCCTCTAGCCATTTTTAGAAATGGAATGCATAAAGATATCAAGTCGCAGAAAATCAGCGTCGGTTCTTCGACCGGAATTACGTACCAAGCTAAGTACACCGCCGCATACACCATTCGAGCGTAAGCACATGCTGCTTTGAAACGACCGAAAATAGAACGTGGGATCCAATCTCCAACCACACTGACGGGAAAACTACCGTCCCTCGTTTCCGGGAAGCAGTGCGTAGGGTCGTGGTGATTTGTGTAGAATGAAACCTGGTGCCCTTTATTCCTAAAAGCCAATGCGGCGTCTAAAACCAACCGCTCAGCACCGCCGATACCCAAGTCCGGGTGCAAGAATATTATTTTAACCATTTTATTGCGTTCTTGTCCACTTAATGCGCTTTTCTTGATTAAACAAGTTCAATCGATTAGTGAAAACACGTAAACACTACATTTAAGTTATTTTTACAACAACAACATCACAGATTATAGGATAATTTATGTCTAAACTAAAACAACATGCGCTCTTCGCTGTAGTACGAAAAATAAAATGCGCGAGAGAAGCATAGCAATACGGGAAAATGAGATCGAACTATCTAACTCGAACGGCTCTAACCACAGTTCGCCACGATCACAGATTATAGGGTATGTCTAACGATAGAGCCACAGATAAGTCAACTGTCAAAACGTACGAACTCGGCACAATATTCATGTTGCTAAAGGCTTGTTTTGTCATAAGGTTGAATTTGCTCTGCTACTAACGACCTGCGTTTTGGATTTGCATTTGGTCATTTAAAATTTTTTTGGTGTTCAAAAGTATAGATTTTATAAAATGATTTATTAGTGCTTCCACGACATGAAAGATGTCGATCAGTTTTCTGAGAACTTAAGCAATGAATTTTAATAAACTTGTGATCTACTTGGATCTTGATTCCTAACACCAGCAGCTAATTGAAGCGAATAGTTCTTATTGTGTCTAAAAATCTAGGGGGCAGTTATAATTAAGAAGTAATGTTTAACTTCTAGTTGATCAATTTGACGTCGCTTCTGTAATAAAGTGCACTAGGCAAAAAGGTTTTAAAACTGAATCCTCATGACTTAACACAAATCATTATCTTACCAAACCGGAATAGTTTCAGCATTTTATTTGTGTGAGAATTAACCTAATTAGGATATCACAACACAACAAAGTTGTTAACTCTGCTTCTACACAGTGTAAGGCATAAATGAAAGATATACAAGTTTTTATTGGGCAAAATTTATTATCCTGTCTACGAGTGACTTGACTAGTAAAAAGTTGTTCGTATTTTAAGTAGTGAATAGACCAACAATAAAGACAAACACTATAAATTAAAGAGGTTACATTAGTTAAATACATGGAATAAATTTATATGAGATTTACAATTCATCTTTCCTTTCAATTTTTACTAGATCTACATGGAATGTAAGAGTTGCTGACTTAGGAATCTTGGGTGGAGCACCAGCTTCTCCATAAGCCAGTTCTGGAGGAATTACCAGCTTTCTCTGTTCACCTTCACACATGCTCATGAGGCCTTGGTCCCACCCCTTAATAACCTGACCCGAACCCAGGGTAAATGTTAAGGGGTTGCCTCTCGGGATAGAGCTATCAAACTCTGTTCCATCGTCTAATGTGCCCTGGAATTTAAAAAAAATTAGCAGTCTGGCAGAGTTACACTGAGAGACATGCCTAGGCATGTAGTTAATAATACAAAGAAAATAATAGAAAAAACATACGGTGTAATGCATATGCAGCAAATCTCCTTTTCTGCTTTTAATGGGACACTCTGCGGGTCTTTTCTTTACTCCAATTTGCAACTTTTTAGAGGCAGAATTCGCTATAACAACATGAGAAATGACGCTCATGAATATCAACACAAACAGCGCGATTTTACACACGATGGTCACTGTAGAGTTCATGATTTAATATCTTCTTTAAGACAGAATTATTAACACTGACTAATTTGTGACTGGGGGCGTCAGAAAACGATAAACTCGTGCACAAAAAATAGGTACTCTACCACACTGCAATGCAAGCAACAAACAACACAAAAAAAATAATGATTGATTGATTGACGTGGGCTACATTCGGGTTAGGTTATTTACAGCCTGAATAATTTGGTACTTGTCCTCTAAAATATAAAAGTGAAAGAAAATTGCTTAAGATAATATTATCAGAGGTATTAAATAAAAATAGGTTTAGTAAAAGTTACTTTTTAATATTATTAAGTAATCGGAATGAATAACGAAGCCTGAAACAGCTTCATAAGAAACGTCAAATGTCTGGTGTCCGGTATACATATACCCTTAAAATCTGTGGTCCCATAGAGTACATTGAATAATAGGGTATAGAGTTGTCAGTCAAGGATTGCGACTGCAGCGTGCCTAGCGACGTTGTCCGGTTGTTCAATAACATGCCATACCTATACCATAGATATGCACTGTATAGGCGCACAGCCCGCACAGGTTATGTTCTGTTTCTAATTTCTTAATTTTTTCAGTAAGTATATTGCTTGAATACTCATTGCTAATCAAATAATTATCCGGTAAAAAAGTTTTTTCTCTAATGGACTAAACAGAAGTACACGAGGTTAGCTCCACGCACTTCTGTCAAGTCCAACTTTACGAAAGTGAGACTCAGAGACTGAGAACTGAGAAGTGAAGTGAAATAAGGAAAGTTAGATCAAACTATACTATTAATAAAATACCGACGTGAACGTTCCATGTCATGAGACTTGATGAAACTCTTTTTTTTGTCAATCAAATAAAAAAAATAAAAGGTTTTTTTTAAAACGTAAAGGTAGCATGTTGTGAATAAAGTATGTGAGTTAAATGATTTTTTTTTTTTTTTTGGATTTTATGGCCTGGTTACAAGACCTTTAGGCCACTGAGTTAAATGAAATGTAAATATCGGTGATACCAGCATACAGCAGCAATAGATGATATCAGCGAGAAAAAAATTGGTAATTACTGCCATCTAGCGTCATAGTCCATAAGTACTTTTTGGTTCGAACAATCGGTAACGTGTTCGGAGTGTGTTCCGGTGTTGTTTAGACCAGTGTTGTCACATCTACCAACTTTTTGGTAGATCTACCTAATTTGCCTCCTGTCTACCTATCTACCACCCACGGCCCTAAAGCTACCTAATTTTGATATTTTTCAAAATGTTATGATTGTAAACATTTTCCATGCGTTTAGTGTAACGAAATGTTACTTGCTATCAAATTTTGCCTGTCTTGTAATTTCAGCAATTAAAACGGAACGCGTTATGTTAAGTGTATAATCTGTGTTTGAGGTGACATAAAAATTATGAGAAGCTGTCTGTGACAGCTGACACAGGCAGGATAGCAAAGCATTTCGCGGCATTTTAGGTAAGTTTGGTGTTAATTTTGAACATTTTCTACGCGTTTTTAATCATTAAAAACAGGGTGGTAGATCTACCTAATTTTCATTTCAAAATCTACCAATTTCTACTAATTTTTGGAGCCTGTTCTACCAATTTGCCGAAATTAGATGTGACAACACTGGTTTAGACAATCCCTTTAATCTGATTCTTGGCGGGAACTCTAAAAAAGGCGGTCAAGTAAAATTACCAATTTCTAATTGTATGATTTTTTATTGTTGAAAGTGCAATAAAATAGTAAAAACACTACTAGGAGGACATTAAAAATGGATGGAAACGAGGGGGGCGGGGATAACCCGCCCAACTCCAATAACAATAAGCGTCCTCGGCTCGTACCCGGGGACGGCGGCAACAACGGCGGCGGCGATAGTAGCGGCGGCGGTGAGCAACATAACGAGTATTTACCGTATTACAAACCGAATTATAAGAGACAATATCCTGAAAATTCAACTAAATCTGAATTTAAAGTGTTCGTGGAACACCAAAACTATAAAGACAGACTGGGTAATAAAAGTCCCATATATCTTAATCACATATTTACCACGGACGTTAAAGGTGTGATGGCTATTCAAAGGCTTAACGCAAACAAAATTGCAGTATTGTTTAAACAATATAACACGGCTAATAACTTTTTGAACAACTCTGCATTTTTGGAAAAGTATAGCATGAAAGCATATATACCAGCAACACAGATAGAAAAAACCGGCATTATAAGATTTGTTCCTGCGAATATTTCAAACAAGGATTTATATACAAAACTGAGTTCCATTTATGAAATTATTTCGATACGACGCTTCACTAAGAAAGTAGGACAAGAACGAGTTCCATTACAAACAGTTAGCATAACATTCTTATCTAATGTATTACCAGACAACGTTCAGTATGATTTATTCTCATATCGAGTCTTCGAGTATATCCCACCTTTACAACAATGTTTCAAATGTTTCAAGTTTAACCATTCCGCTAGAATATGCAACGGCAAGCAAAGATGTTCAATCTGTTCAGGTGAACATATATATAAAGATTGTGACAAACCAAATGAGTTCTGCTGCGCCAACTGCAGCGGCCCACACCTGGCCATTTCCAAACTATGTCCAATTAAGATAAGTAAAATTTTAGAAAAGAAAAGTAAAATTACATATGCAAGTGTTGCACAAACTAAACATACTGAAACCGATGAATATCCTCCATTGCCGTTGCCAAAACACCAACAAACTCAACTTGTAAATAAAAAGCCTGTACAAACTGTAAATATTCCTGTAAATTCTGTAAATAAAACTGTAAATCCTGTAAATAAAAATATAAATAACAAGCCTGTTTCACAGGCCACAAACATGCATGTCCAACCAACGGACATCAAAGCCCAGATACTCTGCAATAGTGAAGTGCTAATGGCCCTAGTACAGACATTGATAGAGCTGGGTAACAACAGTGATCCTGCCCCGATCACCACAGCAGCCATTAAAACCATGTTAATAAAAAATCTGTCTCCATAATGGATTTAGGTTCCCCTAGAGCGTCACAGTTACGCATTGCGCAGTTTAACATTCAAAGTGCTAATAGTAAGAAACCCTTATTAATTAAATTTTTGCTACAGCAGAATATTGATGTATGTCTACTTAATGAAACTTGGTTTAAAGAACATCACAATTTTAGAATCCCCAATTATAATGTTCATTCTAGAATATCCAAAAATGCACACAATGGTGTAGCAATATTAATTAAACCAGATTTGAAATATAACATTTTAAACACAGCCTTTTATGAGGACATTCAAACTGTAGCTATATCTATATCTACTGAGCGTGGTAGTTTATCTGTACTCTGTGTATACTGTCCTCCTTCCAGCGGGCACTTAAGAATAAATAGACTGCGCAATATAATTCGAGACCTCCCTAAACCTATTTTTATGAGTGGAGACTTTAATGCTCACCATATTGCATTTGGTTGCTTATCAACGAAAGGTCGTGGGCAAGACTTATATGACGTTATAGATGAATGTGATTTGTGTATCTTAAATGATGGCAGTTTCACGACAGTTAACCGTCCAAGAACTAATCCTTCATCTATTGACGTCAGCTTTGCGAGTGCATGTTTAGCACCATTTTGTGAATGGTCTGTTCATGACGACTCAATGGGAAGTTATCACTATCCCACTATAACTGTAATATCCCTGTGCATTGAGAAATACCAAATCAACCCTCCCGTTGATAAATTTTTGTACAAAAGAGCCGACTGGCACAAATATAATGAACTTTCTGAGAGAGCTTTTGATGACTTAACAGTTAATGTTGAAGACCCACTTGCTTCCTATACAGAATTTTGTATTCGCCTTGATGCCCTTATGCAGTCGGTTATTCCAAAGTTCACTAAACGTGGTCGCTTTACTAGCAGACCTCCAACACCTTGGTGGAATGAGATCTGTGAGCAAAGTGTAATAGCATCATATAATGCTTTAAAACTGTACAGAAGTGACTCTACTATTGATAACTACATAAATTATAAGAAGTTAGATGCTTTAAAAAAGAGAACCATTTCTGAGCAGAAGAAAGCTGGATGGAATGACTTATGTCATTCATTTAATAGAACAACCCCTATTAGTAAAATTTGGAACATGATTAAGATGTTTAAGGGTGTCAAATCTGGTATTAAATCTCACAAAGACGAGTTCATTTCTCCCTTTTTAGATAAGCTATCTGACAATAATAATTTAAAGGACACTAGTAACTTATTTTACTATTTTAACAGCAATAATAATAACCATAATTCAAAATTTTTGTTAGATCCCTTTACATGGAATGAATTCACAGCAAGTCTACAATCTAGACGTAACACTAGTCCAGGCTTAGATAATTTTCCATACATAGTTATTAAAGAGCTTCATATTTCCATTCAGCAAATATTTCTTAATATTCTTAATGCTCTATGGCATAATCAAATTATCCCTGATTCATGGAAGACACAGTGTGTTATCCCAATACTTAAGCCAGATAAAGCTCCAGAGTATGCCAGTTCTTATCGTCCCATATCTTTATCTTCATGTCTGGGTAAATTATTTGAAAACATGATTAAAGTCCGACTGGACTGGTTTGTAGAGACTAATGGTATCATCCCATATGTGCAGTATGGCTTCCGTCGAGGTCGTAGTTGTGCTGACAGTTTCATTTCTCTGATCTCAGACCTGAAAATTGCAAATAATTTAAAATCACACACTGTTTGTGTATTTCTTGATGTTCAGGGAGCTTTTGATAATGTTGATCCAGCTATCTTGGTTAACATTATGTCTGATGTAGGTATACCAGGTCAACTATGTCAGTGGATCTACAATTTTCTAAATAAAAGAACTTTATATGTTAAGCATAATAATATTTTACACGGGCCTAGAATAGCTTCAAAAGGTACAATGCAAGGTGCCACACTTTCACCATTACTATATAATTTGTACACATGTGAAATATGTAAATATGTAAATAGTAGAGATGTAAATATTTTGCAATTCGCAGATGACATAGTTTTGTACAGTAGCAATCAGAATTTACAAGTTGCCATAGACAATATGAATAGAGCCCTAAACCAGTTGAGCCTATATTATGATGGCAGATTACATCTAAAGATCAATGCTACTAAAAGCAGTTTAATGATTTTTGGTGATGATGACCCAACCTGTGATATTATGTATTGCGGAGAAGCTATTAACAGAGTTAGATCAAAGAAATTTTTAGGTGTCATTTTAGATCAGAAACTGACTTTTGAAGAACATGTTCGACATGTTTCAAAAAATGCTTTAAAAGCCATAAACATTATAAGATGTCTTGCTGGTGTGTCATGGGGTGCAGATCCAAAAATATTGTCTATATTGTACAAGGCTATAGTCAGAAGTCATTTTGATTATAGTGCTATAGCATATATGAATAGCCCACATGCAAAAAAATTAGATATCTTGCAGAATAAAGCTCTGCGAATTATATCTGGTGCTATGTGTTCAACTCCCATAAGGGCCATGGAAGTTGAGACCAAAATTATGCCACTGATCTTGAGACGTATCATTCTAGCTGAAAGATATTGTCTTAAATTATTGTACTCAAATAATACCGAAATTATTAACAAGATTTTACCTCATCGAATCCAAGTGTCTGGTCCTTTAGCAACTAGCGAGGGTCTCCTGATTGGTAACTCTCCAATGTTGTTCCATATTTTTTTGGAAACTGAAAATAATTGTAGTAAAATCAGAAAACAGCGCCCATGGCCTTGCTATTCCTCCCAGTATAAAAGTATAGTACATCCAATTAAAGTAGTTGAGTCAGTCACCAATAACTCAGATATGTTACAGTTTCTATCTGAACATGAATACTACACTATATATACAGATGGAAGTAAAGGTGAGGGTTATGTGCGCTGTGCCATTTATGATCCTCAGATTAAATTTTCTCAGAGCTTTATTTTGCAGGAAGCCTGTACTATATTTACTGCAGAGGCTTACGCAGTCTATCAGGCTCTTTTACGAATTGGCAATGTATATAACTGTAAATATTTTCTAATTGTAACTGACTCTTTAAGTTTGATTCAGGGGTTAAATAATTTAAAAATTAATTTCAAAACTAACTTCATTTTGTACATGATTAAAGAATTAATATTAAAATACAATCTTAAAGGTTTAGAAATTGATTTTATGTGGATACCTTCTCATAGGGGAATTACTGGGAATGAAATAGCAGATAAAGCTGCTAAGGAAGGTATTAATGCACTCGACGTTTCTGGTTACATGTATGTACCTATGACAGATTATTTATATTCTATTAGGTTAGCTATAGGTAGGTTATGGGAACAAATGTGGAAGAAGGATCAAGAGACGAAAGGAAGATGGTACGGTAGCATACAAGAAAGCTTACCAGTAAGGCCGTGGTATAATAATTTACGCAGAGCTAGCCGTGACTTTATCACCACCATTACTCGACTTCGTTATGGACACAATACTGCGCCATCACACCTCGCAAGACTTGGAATAATCCAAAGTAATGTATGCACTTTCTGTGGAGTTGATGAAGCAACCGTTGAGCACATCATATTCAATTGTCAAAAGTTTCTTCTTGACAGATTAGTTCTTTTTTTTTTTTTTTTTTTTTTTTTTTTTTTAATGGCTTTGTTATCTTTTAGCCAAATACAAAGTTAGGGAAACAGAATTAAGAATTTAGGACATTAACAATGCGGAATTTGGAATAGGAAAGAAAGGATTAGGTTGTACATACAATTCTATATACATAATTACAAATATCATATTTTAATATTATAAGTCTCTATAAAATTCGCTAATATTTTATATACATCGTAACAATTATAATACAATAAACAGTGGATGGAAGTAGGGAAAGGGATGGAAATGGATTGGAGTTGGATAAAAAACTCAGTATGATCATACAATATACAGGAAAAGAAAACGTGGTTCACGTCCCCATAATTCCCGCAAGAACACAAAGGCTCAGCGACAATACGAAACTTATATAAATGCGCTGGGGTGCAAACATGACCCAAACGTAATCTGCATAAAATTGACGTAGATTTTTTAGAAAAGTGGACTTTATTAAACCATGGTTTACGTGGAATGGACTCTTGCACCAGTCGGTAATATTTACCTTTGGTGCTATTGACCCAAAGTCGTTTCCACGCTTCAAAAAGATATACCTTGGGCATATTAGCTAAATCATTACTATAATTTAAATAGGGAAATATATCACCGTCGTGCACAGCTTCGTTCGCTAGTTGGTCAGCTTTCTCGTTACCAGAAATACCCACATGACTCGGGATCCACGCAAAAACAACGCTACAACCCCTCAACGCACACTGGTGTAAACATTCTCTGATATCAAAAATTATTTGAGCTTGTTTATGATTCCTGAAGGGAAACTTTGCTAGTGATTGAAGGGAACTGAGAGAGTCGCAAAAAATTACTGCTTTTGGGATTTTCATGAGGAGAACATATTGAGTAGCTTTAAAAAGTCCATAGCATTCACCTGTGTAAACAGAAGACTCTGGAGGGAACTTGATTTTTTGAATAATTGGAAATTGTGAATGGTAAACCCCAACGCCTACACAACTAGAGTCAGATTTTTAGAAGCATCCGTAAAAATGTGATGCCAATCAGACCATTCACTGTCAACGATGTTATTAAATGTTGCATTTTGATGACAATCAGTTTTACATATTCCTACATTAAGCTTTATGTTCGGTTCCAGGACTAAAGTATTATAACTATATTGATAAAGAGGTAACAAAGAACTTTGATGTGTAGGTGTGTCTAAGATCAAATATTTTTTTAAACTTTTAACTAGGCATGGCGCATCTTTATGAGCCCAATATTTAGAGGAATCTACTTCATCAGCAAGCCTTCTTATTTTCAGAAGCAGTGGATTACCTTTTAACTGTATATTCCGGAAAAAATATCTGTCACTTAAATACTGTTGCCTTAAGAGAAAAGGTGGTTCACAACACTCTACTTGTAGACAATTGATTGGACTAGATTTCATCGCGCCAGTAATGAGCCTGAGCGCTTTGGACTGAACGCCATCAATCTTTTTGGATGCAGTTACATTACCCGGATATAACAAGAACATCCCGTAATCTATGACACTCCTTATCAAAGCATTATAAAGAAGCCTCATTGTAAAGGGATGAGCACCCCACCAGACGCCAGAAATACATCTTAAAATATTTAAATTACGTTCACACCTTAGGAGAACATACTCAAAATGAGGTTGACCAGTAAGTTTAGAATCCAATATCACCCCTAGAAATTTGACCTGATTTTTGACTGGCAAAACCGAATCACTATAAACAACATTAACTGTTGGTGTACTCCGTTTTCTGGAAAACAAGACAACAGAGCTTTTTGGTGGAGACAAATCAAGCCCATTTATGTCTAGCCAAGTCTTAAGAGCTGTCATTGCTGTAGATAATGACTCGGCAATGTCGTCTATGCAACGCCCTGGTACATAAAGGAGTAAATCATCAGCATATTGAAGGACAGAGGCATATATATTTACAAAGGATTCTAAATCATAAGTATATACATTGTACAAAAGAGGACTTAAGACTGAGCCTTGTGGCAAGCCCTTCCAGACAGTTCTACAAATAAAAGAGTTACCACTAGGCTCTAGAGTATACTTGATATATCGTTCGCGCAGAATATTTACAATAAAATTAACCAACAAACTGGGGACCTTAAGCTGTTGCAATTTCTTGTTGAGAATAAAAATATTTACATTATCATATGCCGCGTTAATGTCTAAAAAGGCAGCTACCAAAGACTCATTTTTAGAAAAAGCCAGTCGAATATCTGTGGTAAAAATACCAAGGCTGTCAAAAGTGCACTTGCCTTTACGGAAACCAAACTGGGTGCCTGATAATAGATTATTATGTTCTAGGAACCATTCTAAACGGTTTTTAACTAGATGTTCAGCTATTTTAGACATTACAGACGCTAAAGCTATTGGTCTATAGGAGCATGGATCAGAACTAAGTCTATTTGGTTTCAATAACAAGATCAAAGTTTGTGTTCTCCAGGATCTGGGAACATGTCCCGTGAACATAACTTTATTAATTAAAGAAAGGTAATATTTAAGACCATCAATATCAAGCTTTGACAGAAACGAATATGGGATACCATCCTCACCTGGCGCAGAGTCTTTAATAGATAAAAGTACACCTTTTAGCTCATACATTGTAAACGGTGAGTTTAAGTCCATCTCATTGTGATTATCGTTGATTTCAATTGCCAGAACTAAGGATTTGACTACAAACTCTTCTGGGGCGGATGGAGGGGCTAAACGATCCATAATTTGTTCTGCCAGATCACCAGGGATTTTACTTTGTTCAGTATGGTTAAAAGCAGATCTAAATTTTCTTATATTTTCCCATACGGTGGAAGCATTAACATTAGGACAAAGAGATGAACAAAAACTGCGCCATCCTTCAAATTTCTTTTTCCGGAGGAGCTCTTTTGTGGACTTAGCTACTTTAAGGTAATTTTCAAAGTTATCATCTGACATGTTTGAACAGTACTGTTTCTCTGCCTGTTTTCGTTGTTTTATGGCAACAGTACATTCTTCATCCCACCATGGGGCAGTTGGTAACACCCCAAGGCCACAGTTTTTTAATGGAAAAATTTCATTTGCTACTTCTATCATAATATGAGCTAATAATTTACAACACTCTGATACATTGTCATCTCTTACTTCAGGCAAATCATGCACTTTCAGTTGTACCTTACTCTTATATGTAACCCAATTGGCATTTGCTAATTTATATTTCAGACGCGGATACCTCAACTGTTTTAAAGGCTTTTTAAAAGGGAAAGTAATAAGAAGAGGGAAATGGTCACTACCATACGTAGAGTCCATAGGACTCCAAGAGAGAGAAGATGCAAGATCTGGAGTACAAACAGACAAGTCTGGAGCACTAGGTGTTCGTGCAAGGCGTGTTGGCGTACCAGTGTTCAGAATAAATAGATTATGATTGTTAAATAAGTCTAGTAATTGCTCACCATAATAAGTAGTAGTAGAACAACCCCAAAGCTGATGGTGAGAGTTAAAATCTCCTAAACAAATAAATGGTTTTGGAAGAAAATTGAAAAGTTGGTCAATTTCACTAAAAATATCCTTACTTGGACGAGCAAAATATATAGAGACATAACATATTTTATTTACAACCACAGCAATGACAGATAATTCATTACTGTGAGAAGGGAGAGATAAGGGAGTTGATGTTAAGGATTTTTTTATGAGTATGGCCACCCCGCCGTACCCATCATTCCTGTCTTCCCTGAAACAGGAATAGCCAGGAATTTTAAAAATGGATTCCTTTTTCAACCATGTCTCCTGGAGACAGATGAGAAAAGGATCATTTTTATTTATAATATGTATTAATTCGTATTTTTTACTGCTGATGCTGAGACAATTCCATTGAATTGCTTTGGCTTTGTTGGCCATTGTTAGTATTGCTTGAAAGTTGATAAAGTGCATCTATCACTGCTGCAACGTTGGACGGTGAAATGGTATTGGACTGTGATAATAACTGTATAAGAGCTTTGATAATATCTTCAATTTTAATTTCATTTTCATTAGTATTATGATTTCTTTGGATATTGAGCTTTGTTGAAGGAAGAGAAGGGTCCCTTACTATTTCTGCATGGGCAATGCGATCATACCCTTTAGAGAACTTAGGTGGTGATTTGGGCTTTAGAAACACTGTTTTCTTGTATGAATGAGGTGGGGTACTTAATGATGATGTGGGATATGTATTTTGTGAGGGATGAGTAGCTGTAATGTGCGACTGTGAGGGTAGTGGTGTTTGGAGTAAGGCATCGGCGTATGACACGCTTGACACAGGTGGATGTAATTTAACTGCCTCCATATATGAAATGCAGCTTTTGCTCATAGTTTCTTTTACTGCCTTTTGTCTACCAAACTCCAAACATCTTTTACTGTTAGCCTGATGACAACCTTTGCATAATATGCACCAGTAATCCTCCTCCTCGACATTACAGCCATCACCTGAATGGCCTTGACCGCATTTGAAGCACCTTGGTGTTGATCGACATTGGTTTTTCACATGTCCGTACCTGCAGCAGTTATAACATTGCACAGTAGGAAATATATACAGTTCAACCGTCAATGCAGTATAACACATGTACACGCGTGTAGGTAATACCTGTCCATCAAAAGTAACTACAATTGTGCCTATATTTTCAAATTGAACAGCATTGTTAATAAATATTTTTCTTTTTAACCGCCTCATTTTAATTATTGGCCCGCATCCGATTGGGACGTTGATACTGGCCAAGACTTCTTCGTCAGACCAATCTGTAGGTACCCCCTTAATAACCCCCATACGAGTTACATTGCAAGTTGGAATAAATGCTTTGTAATTCTCTTTTTGCAAATTAAGATTTGATAGAAACGCATTGGCATCTTGAAAATTTATAAACGTTAAACTAAGGCGATTGCGGCCAATACGTTTAAGGCTACCATTCACAATTCCCCTAATATCGTTCCGTTTCATGAATCTTCCAAAAGTTACTGGATGAAGAGTTGTACCGTCATTAGTGCTTAGAGTTTGTTTTTGTATGTGCACAACATACGGCGATGCATCTGACTGCTGATATTGAGCTCGGCCTACAGGCACGCGGGTAATTTCGTCGTTGTTAGAGCCTTGACTAAGTGGCACAAGTGGCACCTGCGTCTTGCGAGACGAGGGGACCGAAACAGATTCATGCGATTCTCTAATTGACATGTTACATTGGCAATCCTTGTCTTTGATACCTTTCCCATCCTTTCGCTTTCTTTTATTACAAGAACCACAAACCGAGCGGGGAGCCGCGCGTTTGCGTTTCATAGTCCATTCAGTGTTATTGTCGGTATCAGTGTCCATCGATGACTCGAGGACATTGATTAATACATCTATCGGTGTTACTTGTTTCGGATCATTACCCGTAGTAGTAGTGGCTGGGGGACCAGGTCCCCCACCGGGGTCGGGCGGATCACCCATAGTAAAAATTAATTATGTAACTTACCCAATATCTACAGCAATAATATTAAAATATACAACTAAATATACTATAAATACAAATTATTATACTATATAACACCAATCCTTTCAATAATACTTAATTTTATAATATAAGACCAAAAAATCACGACCGCTTTGAAAATAGTTTCCCGCTCTTTTTTCAGATTAATTCTTGCAAGTGAACTTAGTGAAGTGTGTCCAAATTATAGTGATTTTTCTTCCCGCCCGCCGCCGCTTAATCAATTATTAAAAGACACTCAATCTTATAGACCAATATATAATTACATTAAAAATACAGTGCAAAAAATTTAACAGTGCTAAAAAGATACTTACAACGTGATACCAGGAAAATAAAGTTGTGGCCTAAAGGTCTTGTAACCAGGCCATAAAATCCAAAAAAAAAAAAAAAATCCCTTTAATCTGATTCTTGGCGGGAACTCTAAAAAAGGCGGTCAAGTAAAATTACCAATTTCTAATTGTATGATTTTTTATTGTTGAAAGTGCAATAAAATAGTGAAAAAACTACTAGAAGGACATTAAAAATGGATGGAAACGAGGGGGGCGGGGATAACCCGCCCAACTCCAATAACAATAAGCGTCCTCGGCTCGTACCCGGGGACGGCGGCAACAACGGCGGCGGCGATAGTAGCGGCGGCGGTGAGCAACATGACGAGTATTTACCGTATTACAAACCGAATTATAAGAGACTATATCCTGAAAATTCAACTAAATCTGAATTTAAAGTGTTCGTGGAACACCAAAACTATAAAGACAGACTGGGTAATAAAAGTCCCATATATCTTAATCACACATATTTACCACGGACGTTAAAGGTGTGATGGCTATTCAAAGGCTTAACGCAAACAAAATTGCAGTATTGTTTAAACAATATAACACGGCTAATAACTTTTTGAACAACTCTGCATTTTTGGAAAAGTATAGCATGAAAGCATATCGATAGCTAAAATGACAATTGGCGTAAAGGACAACTAAATTGGTACTGTAAAATTGTCTTAATGGTAATTGGCGTAAAGGACAGTTAAATTGTACTGTAAAATTGTCCTATACGCCAATTGCCATTTTAACCATCGATATATACCAGCAACACAGATAGAAAAAACCGGCATTATAAGATTTGTTCCTGCGAATATTTCAAACAAGGATTTATATACAAAACTGAGTTCAATTTATGAAATTATTTCGATACGACGCTTCACTAAGAAAGTAGGACAAGAACGAGTTCCATTACAAACAGTTAGCATAACATTCTTATCTAATGTATTACCAGACAACGTTCAGTATGATTTATTCTCATATCGAGTCTTCGAGTATATCCCACCTTTACAACAATGTTTCAAATGTTTCAAGTTTAACCATTCCGCTAGAATATGCAACGGCAAGCAAAGATGTTCAATCTGTTCAGGTGAACATATATATAAAGATTGTGACAAACCAAATGAGTTCTGCTGCGCCAACTGCAGCGGCCCACACCTGGCCATTTCCAAACTATGTCCAATTAAGATAAGTAAAATTTTAGAAAAGAAAAGTAAAATTACATATGCAAGTGTTGCACAAACAAAAAATACTGAAACCGATGAATATCCTCCATTGCCGTTGCCAAAACACCAACAAACACAACTTGTAAATAAAAAGCCTGTACAAACTATAAATATTCCTGTAAATTCTGTAAATAAAACTGTAAATCCTGTAAATAAAAATATAAATAACAAGCCTGTTTCACAGGCCACAAACATGCATGTCCAACCAACGGACATCAAAGCCCAGATACTCTGCAATAGTGAAGTGCTAATGGCCCTAGTACAAACATTGATAGAGCTGGGTAACAACAGTGATCCTGCCCCGATCACCACAGCAGCCATTAAAACCATGTTAATAAAAAATCTGTCTCCATAATGGATTTAGGTTCCCCTAGAGCGTCACAGTTACGCATTGCGCAGTTTAACATTCAAAGTGCTAATAGTAAGAAACCCTTATTAATTAAATTTTTGCTACAGCAGAATATTGATGTATGTCTACTTAATGAAACTTGGTTTAAAGAACATCACAATTTTAGAATCCCCAATTATAATGTTCATTCTAGAATATCCAAAAATGCACACAATGGTGTAGCAATATTAATTAAACCAGATTTGAAATATAACATTTTAAACACAGCCTTTTATGAGGACATTCAAACTGTAGCTATATCTATATCTACTGAGCGTGGTAGTTTATCTGTACTCTGTGTATACTGTCCTCCTTCCAGCGGGCACTTAAGAATAAATAGACTGCGCAATATAATTCGAGACCTCCCTAAACCTATTTTTATGAGTGGAGACTTTAATGCTCACCATATTGCATTTGGTTGCTTATCAACGAAAGGTCGTGGGCAAGACTTATATGACGTTATAGATGAATGTGATTTGTGTATCTTAAATGATGGCAGTTTCACGACAGTTAACCGTCCAAGAACTAATCCTTCATCTATTGACGTCAGCTTTGCGAGTGCATGTTTAGCACCATTTTGTGAATGGTCTGTTCATGACGACTCAATGGGAAGTTATCACTATCCCACTATAACTGTAATATCCCTGTGCATTGAGAAATACCAAATCAACCCTCCCGTTGATAAATTTTTGTACAAAAGAGCCGACTGGCACAAATATAATGAACTTTCTGAGAGAGCTTTTGATGACTTAACAGTTAATGTTGAAGACCCACTTGCTTCCTTTACAGAATTTTGTATTCGCCTTGATGCCCTTATGCAGTCGGTTGTTCCAAAGTTCACTAAACGTGATCGCTTTACTAGCAGACCTCCAACACCTTGGTGGAATGAGATCTGTGAGCAAAGTGTAATAGCATCATATAATGCTTTAAAACTGTACAGAAGTGACTCTACTATTGATAACTACATAAATTATAAGAAGTTAGATGCTTTAAAAAAGAGAACCATTTCTGAGCAGAAGAAAGCTGGATGGAATGACTTATGTCATTCATTTAATAGAACAACCCCTATTAGTAAAATTTGGAACATGATTAAGATGTTTAAGGGTGTCAAATCTGGTATCAAATCTCACAAAGACGAGTTCATTTCTCCCTTTTTAGATAAGCTATCTGACAATAATAATTTAAAGGACACTAGTAACTTATTTTACTATTTTAACAGCAATAATAATAACCATAATTCTAAATTTTTGTTAGATCCCTTTACATGGAATGAATTCACAGCAAGTCTACAATCTAGATGTAACACTAGTCCAGGCTTAGATAGTTATTAAAGAGCTTCATATTTCCATTCAGCAAATATTTCTTAATATTCTTAATGCTCTATGGCATAATCAAATTATCCCTGATTCATGGAAAACACAGTGTGTTATCCCAATACTTAAGCCAGATAAAGCTCCAGAGTATGCCAGTTCTTATCGTCCCATATCTTTATCATCATGTCTGGGTAAATTATTTGAAAACATGATTAAAGTCCGACTGGACTGGTTTGTAGAGACTAATGGTATCATCCCATATGTGCAGTATGGCTTCCGTCGAGGTCGTAGTTGTGCTGACAGTTTCATTTCTCTGATCTCAGACCTGAAAATTGCAAATAATTTAAAATCACACACTGTTTGTGTATTTCTTGATGTTCAGGGAGCTTTTGATAATGTTGATCCAGCTATCTTGGTTAACATTATGTCTGATGTAGGTATACCAGGTCAACTATGTCAGTGGATCTACAATTTTCTAAATAAAAGAACTTTATATGTTAAGCATAATAATATTTTACACGGGCCTAGAATAGCTTCAAAAGGTACAATGCAAGGTGCCACACTTTCACCATTACTATATAATTTGTACACATGTGAAATATGTAAATATGTAAATAGTAGAGATGTAAATATTTTGCAATTCGCAGATGACATAGTTCTGTACAGTAGCAATCAGAATTTACAAATTGCCATAGACAATATGAATAGAGCCCTAAACCAGTTGAGCCTATATTATGATGGCAGATTACATTTAAAGATCAATGCTACTAAAAGCAGTTTAATGATTTTTGGTGATGATGACCCAACCTGTGATATTATGTATTGCGGAGAAGCTATTAACAGAGTTAGATCAAAGAAATTTTTAGGTGTCATTTTAGATCAGAAACTGACTTTTGAAGAACATGTTCGACATGTTTCAAAAAATGCTTTAAAAGCCATAAACATAATAAGATGTCTTGCTGGTGTGTCATGGGGTGCAGATCCAAAAATATTGTCTATATTGTACAAGGCTATAGTCAGAAGTCATTTTGATTATAGTGCTATAGCATATATAAATAGCCCACACGCAAAAAAAATAGATATCTTGCAGAATAAAGCTCTGCGAATTATATCTGGTGCTATGTGTTCAACTCCCATAAGGGCCATGGAAGTTGAGACCAAAATTATGCCACTGATCTTGAGACGTCTCATTCTAGCTGAAAGATATTGTCTTAAATTATTGTACTCAAATAATACTGAAATTATTAACAAGATTTTACCTCATCGAATCCAAGTGTCTGGTCCTTTAGCAACTAGCGAGGGTCTCCTGATTGGTAACTCTCCAATGTTGTTCCATATTTTTTTGGAAACTGAAAATAATTGTATTAAAATCAGAAAACAGCACCCATGGCCTTGCTATTCCTCCCAGTATAAAAGTATAGTACATCCAATTAAAGTAGTTGAGTCAGTCACCAATAACTCAGATATGTTGCAGTTTCTATCTGAACATGAATACTACACTATATATACAGATGGAAGTAAAGGTGAGGGTATGTGCGCTGTGCCATTTATGACCCTCAGATTAAATTTTCTCAGAGCTTTATTTTGCAGGAAGCCTGTACTATATTTACTGCAGAGGCTTACGCAGTCTATCAGGCTCTTTTACGAATTGGCAATGTATATAACTGTAAATATTTTCTAATTGTAACTGACTCTTTAAGTTTGATTCAGGGGTTAAACAATTTAAAAATTAATTTCAAAACTAACTTCATTTTGTACATGATTAAAGAATTAATATTAAAATACAATCTTAAAGGTTTAGAAACTGATTTTATGTGGATACCTTCTCATAAGGGAATTACTGGGAATGAAATAGCAGATAAAGCTGCTAAGGAAGGTATTAATGCACTCGACGTTTCTGGTTACATGTATGTACCTATGACAGATTATTTATATTCTATTAGGTTAGCTATAGGTAGGTTATGGGAACAAATGTGGAAGAAGGATCAAGAGACGAAAGGAAGATGGTACGGTAGCATACAAGAAAGCTTACCAGTAAGGCCGTGGTATAATAATTTACGCAGAGCTAGCCGTGACTTTATCACCACCATTACTCGACTTCGTTATGGACACAATCATATCATCTTTAGACATACCCTATAATCTGTGGACACAATACTGCGCCATCACACCTCGCAAGACTTGGAATAATCCAAAGTAATGTATGCACTTTCTGTGGAAATAATGAAGCAACCGTTGAGCACATCATATTCAATTGGGTAAGTAAAGTTTTTGGAAGAGATGTAAGTTATATTTTTTTTCGATAGTCGTCATCCTGAAGATCATGGAACTGCGGCTCTTTTACTTTTATTTCCTCTAATATTTTAGAAATCTTTTTTTTAGTTATGAAGTTGACATTTATAAACTTTAATGACCGACAAGCTTGTTGCCTTCGTATTTAATGAAATAGAAAAAAAAACTGTCACTTCTATATCTGTCAACGTCAAATCAAATCAAAGTAAACAAACAGTTCAATTCAAATAAGTAAATTCAAGTAAATCTTTGTAATACTCCATTTCCACAGTCCGTGTGGGATTGCCTGAATTCATTGCGTGGATTGTACAATTCAAAAGTGCTCTCGTGGCTATCAAAAAGCAGGGCAAGAGTCGTCGAGAAAGGAAGAAATCGGTGTCCAAGAAGAAGTGCCAAAGGGTTCGAAAATAAATCGTAGACCAAATATCGTGCAAAGGTCTTAGAGCAAAGCGGCAAAACGAAAGTCCGGAGTTCGTTCTGAGATCGATAAAAATATTTCTAAAAACACTGATCACATGAAACACAAGCAAACAGAAAAGAGCCGTTGTATTGAATCGTTTGTTTACTTTGATTTGATTTGACAATGACAGATATAGAAGTGTTTTTTTTTCTTTTTCATTAAGTACGAAGGCAACAAGCTAGTCGGTCATTAAAGTGTACAAATGTCAAATTCATAACTAAAAAAAATATTTCTAAAATATTAGAGGAAATAAAAATAAAAGAGCCGCAATTTCTTGATCTTTGGGATGACGACTATCGAAAATAAATATAACATACATATCTTCCAAAAACTTTACTTAGCCTATTGTCAAAAGTTTCTTCTTGACAGATTAGTTCTTGCAAGTGAACTTAGTGAAGTGTGTCCAAATTATAGTGATTTTTCTTCCCGCCCGCCGCCGCTTAATCAATTATTAAAAGACACTCAATCTTATAGACCAATATATAATTACATTAAAAATACAGTGCAAAAAATTTAACAGTGCTAAAAAGATACTTACTACGTGATACCAGGAAAATAAAGTTGTGGCCTAAAGGTCTTGTAACCAGGCCATAAAATCCAAAAAAAAAAAAAAATCCCTTTAATCTGTGGTTGTTTATTTCTGTTGTCGGGTTGTCCCTTGAATACATTTATCAGTTCTAGTAAAGTATACTATGAGTAATTAGTTACAGTCAAAATGAATGCCCCAAGGCCTTCTCTGAGATTGGAAAATTACAAAAAGTTCTTGCTCAACAGGAATACCGCGTCTTCGTCAGTTACCGCATACATTGAAAACTGTTTAGTCAGTGATGATGAAGCCGCTAAACACTCTTTTCATAAAATCATGGTAAAGGACTTAATTTTTAGATGTATTCAACACTAGCTGTTCCCGTGCCCACTTTGTTTGGATTAATATATAGCCTATGACACTCATAAATAACGTCGCTTTCTATTTGGTGAAAAAAATATCCAAATTCGGTTCAGTAGAGCCAGAGACAACGATACAACGTCACAAACTTTACCTCTTTATAATATTAGTATAGATAAAAACCTTCCCCTTGGTGGCGTTGATATATTTTACTTTATAAATAACTAAATACCCCTTTAAAATATTTCAGGTCCACAACTGGCCCGAGACTGATATATCACTCTTCGAAACTCTTGCAGAATACTTCCAGTGCTCGTTCATCCCCGTTAACTATACATCTCAGGGAGAAATAACCACATTTTACACTGATAGCCTCAGCTTGGTTACAAAGATTATTAAGTTTGATTTCATGTTTCCTTATAAGCGTAACATGTTCAATTTGGACCTGCTGTTCAATGACAGGTCGTCTACAGACTGTTTTGACCACTCGGTGACGGTGGACGACGTGGTATCTGGGGTGGTCAGTAACAGATTAAGCGATAAGTTTGAGTTGAACTTGTCTGATTTTTGTAATGACCCTGGTAAGTATGATTTAGTTTTTCGTCAGGCTTTGCAAGACTTTAAAAAGTTGGTTATTAACACCTAACATAATTTAGCATGAATTTATTTGATTTAGTGATGGGCTGGCACTGCTATTTTGCGCAATGCTTATAATTACCTTTTTTTTTTTTTTTTATGGCAGAGAAGACAAACGAGCACACAGGCCACCTGATGGTAAGTGGAAACTGTGACCCATAGACATTCGCATTCACAAGACTGCAAATGCATTGCCAACCCTGAGGACTAAGATGGAATGCCTCTATGCTAGTGATTTCACCGGCTGTCTTATCCCCAAACCGGAACACAACAGTGTGAACACTGCTGTTTGGCGGTAGGTTAATGGATAATTAATTAATTCCCTTTTTTTGTTTTACAAATTTTAATGTGTTTACGTAAGCCTATTAGTACTAAATTGTACGTAGTTATACTCATAAGTTAAATTTATAGCTACACCCTAGTAGGGTTCATGTTTTGTTCTGGCTATTTAAGAAATAACAACTTGTAAATACCGTGATTGCAAAGAATAAATGAATATGACTATGAATGTGGCAAATTTTTGCTATGGGATGACGGTATGAAGGACATAATGCCTCTGCTGGTACCCTGCTAGATGTGCATATTTCTGCAATGGTGGCTCCAGAAGAGGAAAGCTTTAAAAGTCCGGGTACCAATTGAAACGTTGAGAGCATGGGGTGTAAAAGTAATGGGTGAGGTCCAAAAAGTTAGACCACAGTTAAGCGCAGTTAACCATACAAACGACGAAGACGAAAAAAGTTCCATTGTGCGACAAAAAGTATCCTTACAATTTGTATGACTAATTTTCGTGTCACAATGGAAAAGTTTCATAGAAAATTTAATTGATTGAGTTAGCGTGGACAACTTTTTGGTCCTTACCCTAATATGGTTTCTAAAGCTCTTTTTTATTGCTCTTCTGTTAGAAAAGTCGTTATATTCTGTTTCTATTCTATCTTCCAGAGTTTTCCGACAAGAAGATACACTTCTACAAGCTTGGCCTGCTGTGTAACTACAAGATTCTCATGATAAGAATGGGTCGAGACACAAAGTCTTTAAATTTAAAAAATAATAACTTAAGGTATATTAACTACTATACATACAGTTACTATTTTTTAATATTTTACTAACTACTAATTAATAATAAATATTTACTTTTCAGTACAATACCTGTGGATCTATTGAATTTCTTTATTAAGGGAAACTTGACTCAAATAGATTTAAGTTATAATAATGTAAGTTGTTTTGTTTCATATTTAAAAAAAAAGTACCCATCAGTAAGTAACTTATTCAACTAGTGTTACTAAGGACTATGTTCACATTTTCTTGAGAACTTTGGCAGGTACAGTCAACAGCATAAATAAGTGATCATTTCTGTACCTTGTTGCTTTCAAACGTTCCACAATTATGTATAACATTTCAAACACGATGTTAAAGTGACAAGGTACATAAATGATCACTTATTTATCCTGTTTATCCTGTTGACCTTACCGCTATTTTCGCCTTAAACTGTACTTACTAGTAGAGACGGGCCGACTAGTCGACGACTAGTCGGGAAAGCCGACTATTCGGCATCATTTCTAGTCGGTGATTAGTCGGCGACTAGTCGGCAAAAAATGCCGAATATTCGGCACTTTATTGCCTATAGGAAATATAAATTAAACTATTTTTTAATCTATGGAATTTAATATTCTTATGAATAATATCGTCAAAAAAAATCCACACACGTGATTTTATTTTCGACATAGTGATAAAAAGCAGTAGGTAGTTCGTTTTAATACTATAATTAGAGATTTGATGGTTTTTTTTGGTCGAGCAACACGCCGGTACAGAAAAAACGTAATCAAAACTGGTCAAAACATGAACGCATGGTAGGGGTAGGCGAAACAAACGTTTCCGCGTTCACCCAAACATAGGTAAAACCTACGATCGGCATTGCCGACTAGTCGGCCGATTAATCGGCAAATTGAAAACCGATTAGTCGGCCGACTGGCTAGTCGGCAAAATCCGTAGTCGGCCCATCTCTACTTACTAGTTATTATAAAGCAAACTGAAACCAATTGGTTATGATTTAATAATGTGGTTTTCAAATGAATTATAGAAAAGTTATTATCAGAATAATTTCAGATTCCAACATTGTCTGAGCTACAAAGAATTAGCAGCAAAATAGAGAAATTACGGATTGAAGCCAACCCTTTATGTGAGGACATAGACCCTCTCGCGTACGTCAAGCAGATCTTCATTAGATTTCCACGGCTAACTGAACTTGTAAGTGTTGTACATGTTGTACATAATATGGCCGCTGAAACAGAGGTCTGTTGAAAAGGAGATAAAGTAGAATTTCCCTCGTTTGTATGACCGGGAATTAAATTATAAAACTATTGTATTTAAAGTCAGAGAGAAATGTGTAATAAAAGAAGATGTAGTGACTAAGATTGAAAAGGGCATGCTTCGATGGTTCGGTCATTTGGAAAGGATGGATGAAAGAAGATTGACGAAAGATTGACATCGAAAGTGAGTGGACGGGTCGGAAGGGGCCACCCTAGGCGTACTTTTTTGAGTCAAATCGGAGAAATACTGGAAAAGGGCTGAATCTTAAGTACCCGAAACCGACGTACGTGCATGACTCTATGTATGAATGTGGAAGAAGCGAAAGAAATTTGTCAAGATCATAGCAAGTGGAAAGAAGTGGTCTCTGCCTACCCCTCTGGGAAACAGGCGTGATTTAATGTATGTATGTATGTATTGTATTCAAAATGGTTCATATTCCATTGGCAAATTTTGTTATAAGTGAAAGTAACTATCTGTTGTTACGCTTTCATAGTTAAAATGCTGAACCGATCTCGATGGGATTTGAAATGGATGACTTCAGCCCAGGGGAAGGATGAAGGATAATTTTTAACATAGTAAAATGGACAGGTCCCGAGGGAATAGAAATAACCGTCTTCTACGTAGATGGAGTCACAAGTCGCATAATACAACTTTCTACAGCTCGCACACACTACAAAACCAGTAAACAGTTATCTTTAAATATTTATGTTTACAGGATGGTATAACCCTACATCAAAACGGCCTTATACTGCCATTCTTCAAGAACTTCCTGGAGCCACCGAACAGAATGACCAAGATGGTAGTAGAGAAGTTCCTGACCTTATACTTCGCGCACTATGATACAACAAGATTTAAAATAAACAACTTTTATGACCTTAAAGCGACCATCACATTGAACATATCTTTTACTGGTATGTTTGAAAAAGGTTTTTTATTAATTATAGTTATCCAATTTATTCATCCTACACAATGATGCTGACTTCTGTTCCGATGACTTACCCAGCCAGTGCTGCTGCTGCAAAGATGCGAAGACCCATAATAGTGAAGGAAGAGGGAAGTACGAAGTGGCTCTGCACATACGCTCAAGATTGCCCACTTAGACACCTTGAACAGTCGTTCAGAGTTGTGTTGGAACCTTAAAGACTTAGTTTCATGGCCTGCATCAAGCAAATACTTGCCAATACCGGAGAAACCGAAGCGCAATAATTATAATCATAATAATTTATTTGTAAAGCCAATTTACATGTACTATTTACATGTATTTACTAGAAAAAAATTATGTAACATAACTAAAGCTACGACTTCAACGCCATGAGCTCATTGTAGCACTTGAGGCGGCTCGTACCTACAGCTGGATAGGTTCGATGCCGCCATTATGTTTGATTATATTTGTTTAACTATGAACAGAGATTCAAATACAATATTTACTTACAGAATAGGAATGTGCAAAGGCAAACATCCCTTTAAGGGGTCTCTTCCCGCCTACCTAACCTGAGTGACCCCCCAAATTGGCCGTTCAAATCCATACAAATAAAGTCAAGGGTTAGAAATGCTACAATGAAATAACCAGTTATAACCAGTCGCAGGCGTCCCTTTATATCTGGCGCCCTGGGCGGTCGCCCCACCGCGCCCTACCCTAAAACCGCTACTGGAATCTCACTACAAAGCTAGTGATCCCGCGGGTTCGATTCCGGGTATGGGCAAATATTTGTGTGATGAGCACGAGTATTTGTTTCTGAGTCGGATGTTTTCTATGTATTTAAGTATTTGTTTCTCTATATAAGTTTTTATATCATTGTCTAGTATAGTACAAGCCTAGCGCTTAGTTTGGGACTAGGTCAATTGGTGTGATATGTCCCTTGATATTTATTGATTTAACCCTTTATAGGATGACTTATTTGATTATTACAATTTATTTTGAATACTAATGTATCGAACAATAATGCGCTCATTCAAACACAACATAGGGTCTCAAAAGAGACCGCTAGCCCATAAAGGGTTAAGTCTAGACTAACATAATATTATAAAGAGGAAAGATTTGTGTTTTTGTATGTTTGTAACGAATAAACTCAAAACGATTGGACCGATTTCAAAAATTCTATCACAATTATAATGCTACTTTAACCCTGAATGACATAAGGCGACATTTACAGCTATTAGTTATATATGTATGTATAAAGCTATCGCTGACAATTTGATCATACTGATTCAGATGAAGAAGAAGAATCCCTGCCGACGTATGTCAGCCGCTCCCGCAACGCCGTGCACCCCGTGAAGCGGCGCTTCATGCTGACCAACAGCAAGCAGTACGGCGGCCGCAACAACGTCGTGGCGGTACTGAAGAGCCTGCCCAAGTCCGAACATGACCCCACCTCGTTCAATGTAGACGTTCTTCGACATGACGTGAGTGGACTGAGGCAGGGTATACATAGAAAAAGTGGTACCCATCATTTTATCGAATGTAACTTCAATTGTATCGTTTCATAGAACGCTATTAGCTGCTGAAACCACGTTTTTTTCAGGATATATTAAACATAAATTACGTAGGTTAGGTTAGACTTTTGCTTGAAGGATGCGCCTCCATAGCTCAGCACACGCGTGAGGAGTGCCCAGCCTGGGCGGTGTCTCGCGCTGCTCTGTCCATGGAAATGGCAGACCTGACTATCGACCCTCGCGGAAGCCATGCTCGAAAGTGAAAATACATGGCAGGTAGTAGCAGACTTAAGAGCGCAGCTTTTAGAGACGGCAGAGTCGAAACCAGAAAATGCTTTAAACTCGCTCCCAATACGCCGTAGAAGACCAGGTAGTCGGCGGTTGGCACGTGTCAACCGGTCGCCGCTCTAATGGGGACCCACTGGCGATGGGTTGGAGGATCCATCGCCTGCACTCAAGGGTCCGAGCTGGAAAATCACAAGGATAAAAAAAATCAGAATTCTAGTCTTTTCAAATTATAGAATAATCCAAAAAAGGAACGCAATAAAAAAATACAAAGAGATATTTGGTCAGGATCCTTAACAAATACAGATGAAAGGTACATACGAGGGATGTAACAGATGTGGTTATATCGGAACCAGATGTTTTAAATTTAGTTTAACGGAACCAGAAGCGGAAGCGGAACCGTAAACGGAAGCGGAAGCGGAACCGGAACCCGAGTGATAGTTGGATTGGATGGAGGTGGATGAGATGTTAAGGGTAGGTCTAAGGCGTTTAAACCTGTTTGTTTGTGATGTACGCCGCTCACTTCCCCCCGCTGCGTTGCTGTGACATCCGTTATAACTTCCGTTTTGGAAGTAACAGAACCAGAACCGAAGCGGATGTTTAAAACCAAACGGAAGTTCCGACTTAACAGAAGCGGAACCGGAGCTCTGTTACATCCCTGGTAAATACATACATTCATAAACTCACGCCTTCATTCCCAGAGTGGGTAGGCAGAGCTATCAGAATTTCCCACAATTCTAAACACTTGTTGATAATTCTGTAACCACATCTTGCATTTCATATACTGGCCCGCAAAACTAAATATTACACTTTCAATGTTTTTTTTAAATTAAAAGTGTGATACTTATTTTAGAATAGGGATGTTACGGACCTTTGAATCCGGTTTCGATAAATCGGAACTTTTATATTACTTTTTAATCGGAGGTCAAAGCGCGTGTAGATACAAACTAGTTTATACTTCGCGCGGGCAACCGCGCATCCCGTGCTTATACAAATTACCCATATCAACAAAAAAAAAATCTCCTCAAATCGCCTCAGATTTCAGTTCCGGTTCCCATCCGACTACGATAAATCAAATTTTAAAAAGTCCAAATCTGACTTGGGTTCGGTCCCTGTCTAACAACATCCCTAATCTAAAAGTGTGTGCAGTTCTTACTATAATTTATTTATTCCAAATAATCTTATTAGATACTGACAAAATGTAATCCGCCACAGACTACGTCAAAGAAACCAACAACAGTTTAAACAAAGAGTTTTTATATAACAACTTTTTTATTACAGAAAAAATGCCTAATCCTCTGCGTGGACGGCATATACCGAGAGAAGTGTTTGGAGGTGAACGTGCCGTACTTCTACTACCAGTTCCGCAGGACGTTCGTGTTCAGTATATACATGCTGAGTGCCAGGTCGGTGTACCACATCATTAACGAGATGTTCACCGTCTCGTTCGCTACCAAGGAACAGATAGAGAACAGTTTCAAGGTACTTTTGGAGTATATTTAAATTTTCATTTTCTTTTCTACATACGACAATAAATACAGTACAATTATTTGTAGTCTTTTGGGTTCAGGGCCCCCGAACCGATTTGGATGCGTTTTATTTTATTTGAAAGCTCGTTTTCTCGCGGTGGTGCTTATCTAGGTTGCATGAAAACCGGTTCAGCCGTTTAATAGATATCAACATGAAAGAAGGGGTTACCGATATAGGGGGTTTTTATCTATCTAATGTCTATTATGTTCAGACCTTTAATAACCGTTATTTTCGTGTAACGTTATGTTTCATAACGTTATTTTACTCGAATAACGTTATACTATAACGTTATTTGACGTCATACCTGTAGCGGTATTCATTATAACGTTATCAAACAAAACGCTATACGTATAACGATACTTCGGTTAGCGCTACAATAACGTTATAGACCATCTCTTTCTCACACAGTCACACTCAATTTCACTCACTCCCGAGCTTCGTGCGGCTGCGGCTTATGGCGCATGACATTGTTTTGCCTTGCCGTTGCCGTTGCCTGCTTTGTACCGATGTTTTAACTGTACTGGCTAGTGATTCTCTGAACAACGACGGTCGGACGGACGGACGAGTGAATGTCCAAGCGGCGAGTTTAAGTAGTCCCGTCAGTGCGAACAAAACATATTTTACCGCGTGCATTTTCAATTTAGCAGCATGGTTTCTGCCGATGGATCGAACGTAGGTATAAGGCAGCTTAATTGAAAATGCACGCGGTAAAATATGATACGCGATAACATTCACTCGATCGTCCGACCGTCCGTTGTTTTTAACCCCCGACGCAAAAAAGAGGGGTGAGTTTGACGTGTAAGTGTGAGTGTGAGTGTGAGCGTGAGCGTGTGCGTGTGTGTGTCTGTGTGGCACTGTAGTTCTTAAACGGATAAACCAATTTTGATGCGGTTTTTTATATGAAAGCAGGTTTCTTGTCGGTGGTTCTTGAACATGTTTTATCAAAATTAGTTTAGCCCTTTTTGAGATTTTGCTTGCAAACAAAAAGAACCGCATCCAAATCGGTTCATCCGTTTGGAAGCTATGATGCCCGTTATAAACTAACACCCCTCTTTTTATTTATTACTTATTAGCCCCCTATTATTCATTTCATGTGTTAAAGAGACGTTGCTAGCTAAAGTCATATTGTTAATTTGAAAAAGTTTAAAAAGCGTGTTTTTTTTTTAAATCAAAAACCCCCGACACAATATAGTCTGTAAAGGAAAACCTCTAAAAAGTAAAAAATAAGGAGAATTGGCCCTATTTTAAGTTTAATTATAAGTAGGTATTAATATTTTGATTCAAGCGTCGACACGTCGGGGGACCGCTAAGTAAACTAAATACTTAATATAAAATATCCCAACTTAGTACTTAGCCCTTATAAAATACCCAACGTGGCGACGACGCGACGCTTGTATCCAAATATTCATACCTACTTACAGACTATTTTTTGAGAGAATAACACCCCTGGACGGTAGGCAGACAAGACGACAAGAAAATGGTTATATCTGGCAACGTCGCGCAATGCATGAATCCAGCGCCGGTGCACGCGCCAGTCGGCCAGTCACGCAAAATGCCTACCTGAGGAGCGGCAACAGCGCGTAGTTTATAAGTTTCATAACGTTATTATAACGTTATTAAGTATAACGTTATTAGGATTTCATTACGGTGTAGCATAACGTTATGAAAAAATATCGATATATTTAAACGGAATTTTGAGCACTAACGAAATATAACGTTATGATAACGATATAACGTTATAAAGGTCTGATTATGTTATTTAAGTTGGTTAAAAATATTATCTCAATAAATTGACACTGTTAGATGATAGATTTTTAAATTATAAATGTCCCGTAAAACATTAGCGCTAGCGGCAGGAAATGGGTACTAACCGATAAGCGTAGTACAGTTTGAAGTAGCTGTTCATTTTATAACTTTGTTACAGTAACGTATTATACTAACAGTCGTTTGAATCTAGTGTATTAATTACTGCCACAAGGCACGACAATGTTCAGCTATTTCTGAGTTCAACCGTACACCCTGAGTTACGTACACGTTCGAAGTTACGTTAACTCTATCCCTTTCTGCCGATTTAAGCTCGAATGATGAGTGACAAGGAATTTCGATTTTCAATGTAGGGCCCAGGTTCTTATCTAGTATTTGTAAATTCTTCCAGACTCCAATCAGAAATATGAACTCTTTGGTGCTGATAAACCCGGATCCGGAAGAGACCATCGCCATCGTGAGAGCGTTCACACACATCACGCAATTGAAGAGAGCGGAAGTGGAATTGTGAGTATACGTTTGTACTCCTGACTATGTCCGCGTGCGCTGTAAATTTACAGATGTTATGATTTGCGAGGGATTGGCAATAGTGCGCTCTGGATAGGGATGAGTGGCGGAAAAGAGGAGAGGCCTTTGCTCTGCACACGTGGGCAGTAGGACACAATAACAGGCCAGTAAAAAAAAAACAGACCTGGACGGATATTCCTGTTTCTATACTTAGTTGAATATGTCATTGCCACATCTATATCTTCGAGAAACAAATAGGTACGTAGGGACGTGCTAGGAAAACTGATACTCTATTGTTTATATGACCAACTCCGCTAGAGATCAACTCTACTTATAAAAGCGTTATTATCTCTAATTACATAAATTCTTTAAGCCGGGGTATTAAAATTTTGAATTTTGACTTTGAATTTTAAATTGTTTTTCAATTACTTTTTAACGAAGTGGGATTTTCAAAAAATTTAGTTTTGCTTTTTATTTAAGTAATACATTTTGTTTCAGGCGTCTGAAAATCCACCACTGGGACATCAGAAGTGCCATCAAAGAATTTTTGCATGAAATTAAGAATGACAAAATCACCGCCGATAAGTTTCTTCAAGACGAGTTTGAGGACTTCACAGATACGTCCTCCCTGATGGATGATACGGATTTCACTGATTAAACAATTATTTAAGGAGTATGTTTTCTTTTGGTTTTACCTTCTCACTTGACTTCCTAATAGTCGCGTCATTGTAAATAGCCCGATTTGACAGATGTCAACTCACGACAACACGTACAAATCCCGTCACGTAAGAAGGCCGCCTCTGCGACAATTGAGGTGGTGTACAGTTGCCAACCAACCAGTAGTGTGCGCGCAAAAGCATAACGGCGGAGACCTACATAAATTACATCATACCTTTAAGGCTTGAAAATCGGTTCTCTGTCGTTTGCCCGAAAGTCATTTGCCATAATTCTATCACTTGCCATAATATTCATTCGCCATAAAGGCATTTTTTCTGAAATCGTGAACTATTCAGAATTGTTATAAAACAAACCTAACCTAACCTATTGGGCTCTATACGATGGCATGTAAAAATTACCTGAAAGTTTTACAGTTTCAGAAAAAAAATGCCTTAATGGCAAATTAACATTATGGCAAGTGACACAATTATGGCAAATGAAATTCGGGTAAACGAAGTGATCCGTTGAAAATCTATTCATCATAGTGGCCGCTTCGACTAAATCTTTTATCAAAATCGATAAGTTATAATCAAAATATACAGTGTACACACATAATTATTTAAATTTATCAAAGTGATACTCGTTCACGTTGTCATTTTTATATTATGGTAGACGATTGTAGAAACGCCATGCATACACGCACACTTCTTGGCAGCCAGCCACGATTCAGATTTCCATGTTTGTAAACTTTGTGCGTGTAATTATCGGTGGAAGTCAACGCTTAAAGTTGGCTATGCTGGTTCTGGAAAAAAGGGAGGCTTATATCGAAGCTATGTACGATAATAAATTGTTTCATAGGACATGTGTTCCGGTTTGGGGATAAGACAGCCGGTGAAATGACTAGCATAGAGGCATTCCATCTTAGTCCTTAGGGTTGGCAACGCATTTGCAGTCTTAGGATTGCATTGCAGTCTTGTGAATGCGAATGTCTATGGGTCACAGTTTCCACTTACCATCAGGTGGCCTGTGTGCTCGTTTGTCTTCTCTATGCCATAAAAAAAAAAAAAAAAAAAAAAAAACACCTTTCTGGAAAAAGATGTACCGAACCATTCGTTTATTGGTTAAACTAATTTAACCGTAAACTAATTTAAAACGAAAGATACACGTTTTTTTGTGTATTGTGTAACTAAAGGAAATACTAGATTATTAAAAGGCAGTATGATCATAGGCCGCCTTTACACCTGTAAGTTTTACTTACGTAAGCAACTTACGATACATTTTCAAGTGTAAACACTCGTTGTAAGTGACTTACTGTAAATTCTTACAACTTACGTAAATTGGAAAATTGCAAGTCTAAACGCGTTCGAGTTTGTTTACGGAAGCGACTTACAACTTATCGAACTAAATTGATAAGTTGAGAACTTACAAAAAAAAATGTCCTCCTCTAAACAAAAACAAAATAAAGCCTGGTCTCCAGACGAGGTAGAAACTTTAATTACTGCTTTTGAGGCACGTCCCATACTATGGGACTACAAAATAAGGAGTATAAAAACCGTGTAAAAACAAATTTGTTGATAGATAGATTGATAGATAGATAGATAGATTCATTTATTCGGCTGTTAAATAAAACAAAACACACAAGTATTTGACAAGACAAAAAAACAAAAGTATCTTATTTATAACTAATTAAAAATTAAAATGAGATAGCCGAAACGGAGTACCAGCTCAGCATGTGCTGTGGCAGGAGCCGCAGCGCTGATGTTCAGCTGGACCCGTAAGAGAAGGTAGGATAGCAAAAACAAAACAACAAAATAACAATCACATAAAAAACATTCTGGACACACAGTTAAAGTAATAATACACAGTTAAAAAAAAAAAAAAAAAAAAAAAAAAAATAGATAAATAATTATAGGATCAGGTGTTGCATGTTGAACTTAGTGAAATATTTAGTACCACTCCAGAGGAAATTGCTAGAAAATTGCATAATTTAAAAGGACAATTTAGCCAAGAAGTGACAAAATTAAAGAAAAAGAAGAGCGGCAGGGGTAGGTACTAATGAAATTTATGTGTCAAATGCGACTTTGAGAAGGCATTTTATTTACTGATTTAGTAACCAATGTAAATGGGCGTGTAATAACTTATGCAAGTTTAAATTTACAAAATTTACATAAGCATTATTTACTGTAAGTTTATATCAAGTGTAAATGCAACCGTAAGTAAATTATGTAAATATTACGTAAGTAACTTACAGGTGTAAAGGCGGCCATACAGCTATTATAGTGTATTTGAAAAAAAAAAAGATTGACAGCTATCAAGCCAACTGACTGACATGAAATTACTGAAGACGAGGCAGCATGGCTTTTGGCCCTAGCCTGTTCGTAAGGACAAATGAAAAAAAAAAAAAAAAACTGACTGACATGACAAACGAAAAGTATTTTACGTTTGCTTTGCTTTCATTGTTTTTTTTAAGAAAACTCTTTGTGTTGCAGTTTAACTGAATACCATGGATTGATTTAACTCTAAGTTAACGGTGTTTCTAGTTTGTCACAACGGTTAAGAATTCGTAGTTAGGTAGCGTATGTCAAACAGTATGAATCCGGGATCAAACATGCCTACGATGGGTTCCATGAACCCTTCTGGTGCGATTCAATACGCGAATAATTCGCTACAAAGCCCTCAGTTACAGTCTAGCTCGATGCAAGGCTCGCCGACGCAACACAGCCCCATGGGCACGCAATCTCAAATGGGCGCAAAAGTGAACCAAAGTGGCGGAGGTGACCAGACTACACAGGTAAAACATTTTACTTTTATGTGAATGTTGTATATTGGGAAAAATGGTTTTTATTACTATTCTTACCCAAAATAAAAGAATAAACGCATTCACTCCTGTCCCTGTCCCAAATTATTTTCCCATTACCCGCATCTTTTCTATTTTGTCACGAAAATCAATACTGCCCTCGTATGCCAACACATGTTATCTCAACTTCAATAACCAAAGCAGATCCAATAATCACTAGTTAGTAATATGGTCGCTCTTGCTACGTGTATTTTGTATGAGATTCTAGCATTTGTCTTGTAGCAGTATAATTCATTTTTGTGACAAAAGATACCAAAAGTCGTTGACTGGGTACATTTATTTTAAAACATCTCTTATTATCATGTATTAATAGTATCATGTATGCACGTATTAATAGTATCGCTGGCTATTCACACTGCCAGCGAGTACTCTGCAACAAAAGATGTCAATAAAAG
The DNA here is from genome assembly GCA_963966035.1 of Acleris laterana. Classification (NCBI taxonomy): domain Eukaryota; kingdom Metazoa; phylum Arthropoda; class Insecta; order Lepidoptera; family Tortricidae; genus Acleris; species Acleris laterana. The sequence continues at coordinate 5,625,176 of OZ014459.1, read as the reverse complement.
AGCATATATTAATAATATTCATAGTTAATGCTGACTACTTGCATCTCACTCATTGCCCAAGTGCCTAGAACTGAATCTGCACTTTTTTATTTAAATCGCTATTCAATTGTCCTAAGCCAGTAAGAGTTATCTCAATTAAAACGGGGTTACTATGACATGGCTGTGCATTCAGCGTAAATGATAGAGCTAAAGCAGTTGTGTAGCTCTTTCCTTTTCTCTCAAGGTAAACTGAATATATAAGTTTTATCTGACCGTTTCACCTAAGAATTAGCAGGGTTGTGTTGAATTTGGTACTACAGATAAATTATTTTAACTTTCAGCTTCTAAGCAGACCACGGCTTCAAGAATTGGTGAGAGAAGTGGACCCCACAGTGCAGCTTGATGAGGAGGTGGAAGAGATGCTGCTGCAGTTAGCCGATGACTTCATTGACACGTCGCTGAACGCTGCGTGTGCTCTCGCCAAACACAGACATGCTTCGACCGTGGAGCTGAAGGATGTGCAGTTACATTTAGGTAAGATTAGCTCCTATTTGAAACTTTGCATGCATAGGATTGGTTTGGATTTTTTCATACAATCTGAACTTATGAAAAGGATGAGTATGCATGGGCTCACTTCCCCGTTGATAAAATGGCAATAGTTAGTAAATAGCAAAAGCAATTTCAATATGAAAAGGATGGTTTTTCTGGGGTGATGATTAGGTTGTCACTCATTTATTTATGTAACAGATAGGTATAGTGTGAATACTTTGTTACAATTTTAAGGATACATAAATGAATACCTAACTAAAGAAACACAATTTCATTTTATTTGTAACTACAGATAAAGCTACATGCCTCAAAAGACAATCTATTCAAAAACAAGTAATTTAAAAGTTACCAATGCATTTTTTTCAGAGAGACAATGGAACATGTGGATACCAGGCTTCGGCAATGATGAACTGCGCCCTTACAAGCGCGCAGCTGTTACCGAAGCACACAAGCAGCGCATGGCGCTCATACGAAAAACCATCAAGAAATACTAGTGTACATTTTTTTTTATTGATCAATACCGCAAATAAAATGGTTTTTGTGGGTATCTCTTTCGTTATAGCCTAGGAAGTGGGGCATTACCGAACAAAATATAGTAATGGTTTAACCCTGAGCACGTTTACCCTACTCTAAGCAGCGTTGTTGTTCTAGTGTGGGGATAAGACAACCCATGGAATCTATCATGGCTATTCCGTCAGAAGGCATATGTGCTTTTTTGCCTTCTCCATGTTTCTGGCAACTTGTTCAAGCCTCCCTAAAAGATTCAAGGTTCACTGAAGTCTTAAATGCAAATAAATAAACACAGACTTGAATCTAGAGCTGGTTAAAGAAAATCTTAAAGCTCCCACGCTGATACGGCTATTGAGTGTAGTTTAAAGTTGTTATAACAATAAAGTATTGCTTGATTAAGTGTTGGACTGCTGATACAACCACAAGACTTCTTTAAGCTCTATTTTGGGTTAAAAATGGCTTCATGTTGCCAACTTCAATTATAACAGCACAATTTTTTTTAACTCCTTTGCTAAGCTATAAGGAACTTCGGTAAAACAAGATTTATAAGATAGATGTAAGGTATGACTGTTTGGAATAAATAAATTTTGTTATTGTGACATGTGTATTTCTGTTGGCATCCTTAATCCCCATCTTTCTCGCGACTGGGCCCGTTTTCAAGAAAGAGTGTAGTTAACTCTTATTAATAGCGGAATCCCACTTCCACTTGTAACACAAGATAAAAACTTTCGTGAAACGGACCATTGATTTCGAGTGATGAGTGTAAGTGATAGAACATCTGAAGTCTCGAATTGTTGTGTTAAATTATACGTAACTATCGAGTTCTCATACGCGTGCGACTGTAGATTTGTATACATACATACATATTCTTATTTATGCATAAGTTCAAAATATATTTGAAAAATATTTTTTGGTTAGTGCAATGTAAAGAAATGCATCATCATCATCATCAGCCCGTGTTGTACGTTCTCTTTACTGCAGACCTACCCACAAAAGACTCTACGACAATAGCCACGTTCGCAGATGACACAGCTGTTATAACTTCCCACGATAATCCAACGAGAGCGTCAGAACTGCTACAAGACAACTTAACAGCCATCCAAGCTTGGCTTAGTAAATGGAGGATAAATACAAACGAAAGCAAGTCCATACACGTCACTTTCACAACACGAAGACAAACCTGCCCTCCTGTAACTTTGAATGGCATTGTCATCCCACAGAGAGAAGACACAAAATACCTTGGCATGCACCTCGACCGCAAACTAACTTGGAGAAAACATATCTTTACCAAGCGTAAACAATTGGGATTTTAGCTGGCCAAAATGAATTGGTTGATAAACAGAAAATCTGCCCTTAGCCTAGAAAGCAAACTAGCTATTTACAAAGCAATACTCAAACCAGTCTGGACTTACGGTATTCAACTCTGGGGCACTGCTGCTAACTCCAATATAGAAATTATACAAAGGTTCCAGAATAAAGTTTTACGCCAAATAGCTAATGCCCCATGGTATGTTACCAATGCCAACATACACCGAGACTTGGGGATTCCCCTGGTCAAAGAAGAGATCAAAAGCCATAGCACAAAATACAAAGACCGCCTCAAGATCCACCCAAACAGCCTTGTGCTTCATCTTATGCCTGACAAACCTCCGCCTAGGAGACTAAAACGCAAAATCCCAGCTGACCTAACAGTCTAGGAGTCAAAAGAGAGAGAAAAGAAAAAGTGAGATGCTGCAATGGGAGCATACTCCACAGGATATCCAAATGCATCAACACCACCAAAATAGAGCTCATTGTCCCAAAGAAAAGGACAGATCGCACTAGAAAAAAGAAAAAAAAAAAAAAAAAAAAAAAAATCATCATCAGCCCACATCAGTCCACTGCTGGGCATAGGCCTCTTCCATAGCACGCCACTGAGCTCGGTCTTCAGAGTTTCTCCAGTTGCCACCAGCTACTTAGCGAATATCATCGCTCTACCTAGTCCGAGGGCGTGGTCTCCACTCTAGAACTCGTCTTCCCCAACGGCCATCAAGTCAACCGCAAATATGACCAGCCCATTGCCATTTCAGCTTGCTAATTCGCAGAGCTATGGTAACGTTGGTTCTCTGCCGAATTACTTCGTTTCGGACTCGATCCCCTAGAGATATAATGAAACCGCGATTAGTTTGGGATTGGAATAGCTGTCAATTCATATGCACTTTGACGTAAGTATATGGTAAAACTGTCACCTCAAATCCCTTTCTAATCGCGGCTAGATAATACACCAAGCATAGCTCTTTCCATAGCCCGCTGAGCGAATTTGAACTGGTGGACTAGGCGTGCCGTGAGTAGCCAAGGCAGGTAGGTCTTAAGACTTTGTGGACCAGTCTCTTGGGTTCCTTCTCCATCGATTGCATATGAGGGGTTAATGGAGAAGTATGTAAAAGGAAAGTCCAATTCGTTTTAACACACAATTTATTTCATTAATTTATAACAGTAATATCCTCTTTGATACATCAATATTTTATGGTTCTTGATGAATGACATGATTGGTGCAATATTTCATTATCACAATGCAAATAAAATAAAAAACAATCTTAATTACAATCACAATAAATAAGTCCCATGGTAAAGATACTTAAAATAATGTTTTTATTGTTCAATTTATCTTATCATTTTATCACTGTCTAGACGATGGTCAATAAAAACATAATTAAATAAAACATGTAGCTAAAAATATCACAAAATAGGTGGTGACAAAATAAGACAAACTATAGTGTGACCATTATTCAGGACCAAAACTGTAAATATAAAAACGTCACTACAACTTCCAGAGTTCCAGACGTAACAAACCTTTTTTCACTGGTTTTTTTTCCAAAAAATATGTGTTAATGGCAATACTTTGATCTTGAATATTGGTTTACTTTTTACAAGCTAAGTAGCATCACATTGCAATACTGAAAGTACTTATAAGTACTGGGCTGGGGGTAATAATTGTAACATTATTTTTAAGTACATCTATAGAATTAATCTAGGTAGAATATGTCAGTTTATTTTTTATTCATGCAAGTGGACTTGCACTTTTGGAATGTCAAAAATATTAAAAACATCAATCTAGTTCTCCTCTAATTTTGCTATAAATGTGTTCTAAATTTATGCAACAATCTATATTTTACTCCTATGTGAGATAAAGCTTATCTAATCATAGAGTGATGAATTATCACATAAATAGGTCATGGCTTGGCCACGTGATAATACTAAATCATTTTTCCTAATACCATAGCAGATAAGGTTCATAGCGTACTCTAATTGTAACTGATAACCTTTGATATAACACTAAAACTACAGCAATATGTTGATGGAGTAAAATCAAGAAAAAATGTGCTTCTTACTTAAAAAATTATTGCTGATATTTTAATACCGAATTATCCAAGAATCCTACTCCACATAAGGCCAATACTATAGCTATGCTTGTTACACAAACACATTCGCATATTATTTGCTATTTTATCTATACTCAACTTACAGTGCAACTAGAAAGTACCTAATATAATAAAATATTTTACTAGCAACACCTATTTTTTCTATAAATTCAAATCGGTAACCATATAAAAATGCTTGACAATCAATGAGGCGCTAGTTTTTTTTACAAGTGTCGCACTGCATCTGAATATGCTTCTCCTAAAGATCCTCAAAGCGCAATGTGTTTTTTTTTTTAAAACAATAAAAAAAATTGGAATAGAATAGGATGATTAATTTGACTGAAGCCTTCTACATCAGTTGCAAAAAAATTAAAAGCTCTCGCGTCCTCCAAGAAACAGCCTCCACATACTTTGTGTTCGAATAACAGTTCCGGATTACCCGCACTATTGGTTCTGCGTTATCTTCGCAATAACCAAGAAGCATGTTTCTACTCAAATAACTGTTACTTTATCGAATTTAAGCGCTGCAGGCTTCATTCTTGCCGACGATGTACAGATGATCCGAGGAGTCCATTTTCTTCCAGAGTAGAGCTTTAGATTTGATGGTTACGGGGACCTGGAACAAATAAAATTGTTATTAACTTTTGAGCGCCTTTAAAGGTTGTTGATCCCTGAACAAACCTAAAAACTGTAAAAATCGACAAATATATGCACAGCTACCAAAACGCTGTAGATATTTCTGTAAGTCTATGTTGAAGCAGGGTTTCCACTGTGAGCGAAGCGGGCCCCGTAAGAACGTTTAAACACCTATTAGATTAGCATTTAGTTACTACAGAAACTTACTCAAAATAAAGACTAATCTAAAAATAATTTTCTTATTTCAACCCAAATTGGCACAGTAACACATAACAGTAATTTCTACCTCGAGTCACGTTATAACTAATTGCGTCTAGCCAGATCGATCTATTAACTTATCCAATCACAGCATAGTTTTCAACGCCACTAGACTAATGCGTGTGGAAAACGGCCAATAAACGAATTCTTTATTAGACACACCTCTATTCTAAAACGATAATGGACACGTAATGAACAACAAAGCGAAGCATAGCCAAGCCAATTTAGCCTTGTTGGCGTACGTGTCTATAAACATGTACGGCCAGGGATTTTGGTTGTTGTGTCACTTTAGAACCCTCCAGGAAGCTGAAAATTATGAATTAAATTCGTAGTTTTTTTTTATGCTACACTACGTAAACCAGCTACCGGGTCACCTGGTGTGAAAGGATCACCGCCGCCCATGGACACCTGGCACACCAAGAGAGGTATCGCAGATGTATGGACAAAGGAACAAACATACATACAAACATCTACAGGGTGTAATCGCCAGGCGATTATTCCGAAAATATAACAGATATCAGAAAACTTTAAACTGATATCGAAAGTACGTTACCCAATGAGTAAAATCACATCACTTTTTTTTTAATAATTCCAGAAGTATCCCAAATATTAACTTCAAACCCTTCCATACATTTAGTAGGCCGTTTGTTGAGAGACATTATCATTTCACCATTATTATATGATACATGAATTGTTTTATCGATTACAGTTTATTCCTGTAAATTATTAATCTTAAACAGTTTTATCTCTTACGGTAGGGACATTACAGTCTCAAGGAACGTTGCACTATATGGGTATGGCAGTGTTTAAACTTTATATTTTCAATATTACTAAAAAACAATAGATACAATAGGTGGTATGACACATAGCTGAGTGGATACCATTTTCGCAGCACTGTTATTCACACACCTAAAATAAAAATATGTAAAAAATATATATTTTATTCTATTATAAATACCTACCGAATATAATTTTTTGACCTATTTTCTAAAATGAACCATTATTGCACAAAAATCGACAATTTTTATTGACGTAGCAACATAACATTGACAAGATTATTTGCAAGTAATTAAATGGACAATTGAGTTTATGTCTTAATCTAATCTAATCACGTTTGAGTATTGCGTATTGATGCGGAATATATTAATTACTTAAAATAAAAGATATTTACTGAAGAAATTGAACGACCGCCAATTCGTGATGAAGAACAGATCATTTAGAGAATATATATAAATTAATGTCTAATCTTTGAAGTTTAAAACGAGGCACGTGGATACTTCATTATACAACGACATTCTGTATTTCGGGAACATTGCCAAGCCGTAAAATGAAGTTCAAAGTGACTATAATTAGCCAGTATACCTCCTTTTTAGCTTATATTATTTAACTAGTAAATAGACGTGATTGAAGGCAAATAAGCAATACAGTAAAATTTATATATAACGACAACACTTATTTGATATGATAACATGACATTCTTCTTTTGTTTGTGTAGCATTTTATTTAAAAGGCCGCACCCAAGTTGTTTAGTAAAGTCGGGGTCAATAAAAACGACACAAGATGTAAACAAAACTAAACAAACTAATTTAACATTATTATCTACTCCATAATCACATACTTTTGAACATCGCGCGAGGTATTTTTATATATTTTTACGATCGAAATTTTGAACGTCGGTCGGACGGACGGACGAGTGAATATCCAAGCGGCGAGTTTAAGTAGTCCCGTCAGTCAGTGCGAACAAAACATATTATAGCGCGTGCACTTTCAATTTAGCAGCATGGTTTCTGCCACACTTGAACTAACGTATTGTATTTTCATGATTACAATACATAGATCGTAACGAATTTTATTTGATTATATATTTCCATTTAGAACCAAATCAAGGTAAATCCCTGTTATCGGTAAAATGGAGTGTTCAAATAAAGATACTGGATAAAGTTACGCTTATCTTGGCAAATAAGATAACAACTATGACTAACTAACTCCATGGCTTTTAACAGGCGAGGTCAATTGTGTAAACAATATGGAAATTAATGGAAATGGCGACTAACTTGCCTACCTACATTAATAGTTTGTATTTTCTTCTATGCTTAGATACAAATCCATTATTGACTGACAAACGAACAATTCATACCCCTGATTATTAAAAAATATACTTATTAAATTAGAACACAATGTATCCTTTTCGACTAAAGTGATAAAAGACAAGTCTTACGAGGTTCAAGTTAAAAACGGTAGTTATAAGTCTAGAATACTCCGTCCATCGGTCTGTCTGTCTGTCCATCCGTCCGTATCGGAATATAATAATACCCACTGTGCGGCGGTACGGAACCCTCGGTGCACCAGTCCGACTCATACTTGACCGTTTTTTTTTTATTACGAGCTAAGTCGTCTTTTACGTGTTAAGTGTATACAGATATTCTTTCTGTTGAGTATAATAATATTATTCTTAGTTCTGCGCAGCCAAATACACCATTCAATTGTAATTTGTAATGTACATAATATTGTGTTAGTGTCGTCTCTATCGGCCGAAGGTCAGAGATTTCGTATTAGAGTAGTTCAACTGAGAATTTCATTCGAAACTGCTACTTACACCGTATTGTCCACGGAGCATTTTCAGGTTATAAAAGTGTTCACTAAATAAGACAAATCTATTGGTAAGGTAAAAGCACCTATTATGGACAAGGCTCCAGTGATGAACATTATCATTTTTTTAAATGAAAACATATCAATACTAAACATTTTATTCTAATAGTAGTAATCCCGAATAATTTAATATAATCTAATTGTAGCACTAAAAGCATTATCACTCTCAGAGACTTATATTTATGGAGTTGTTCATAACTGGAGCACTGTCCATAATAGGAGCTTTTACCTTATGGAGTTTAAATGAAAAGCAAGCTAAAATAACAATTTTGTCATCCAAAAAACCATCCACGATGTAAAATCAGAAAAATAATGTACAAATCATCAGAAAACGGCCGTTTTAGCCAAAAATTATGCATTTTGACGTCATAAAATGGTTTACTTAATAAGATAAGTCAATTGGTATGTAGTATAGTTAGGTATTATTATATTACTCATTAACAATGTGATAAATTATAACATACTGGAGTGGATTATTATAAAATGCACTACTTTAATAGGGTATTTCCTCTTATCACACATCACATTGCATATCACTATACTATAGTACATGTATGGTGAACTCGGTAAAAATAACATGTTAAGTAAATTAACTGACACGTGTTAATTATTACAGCTATTTTAACGTTTAACACGGCACATGGCCACTTCCGAGTGACTCATTGTGAATTCTAGATCAATCTAAAATAAATAGAGTTCTAGACGAATTTAATTTTAGCCGCTAGCTGTCACTTTTTTCAGTCGTTTCATACATTCTGCCAAAATTTTAAATTTAGATAATAGAGATTAAAGATCACATATACCTAACGTACCTAATTATTTTAAGTGGAGGTTTTTGCGGCGCTTCTTCTACGCAATTATGGTGTTGTCCGATACGATATTATTGACGTGCCGTGCATTAGTGACGTGTTATTTCTTATTTTAGTAATTTTCATAGATTATTTGAGTGCATGTTTATGCGTCTTTTTTGTCATCAATATAATTAAAAAAATGCGAGGCAATAAATTCTGTTAGGTACTAAGGTTGAGGCAAATAAAATAAAACTAATGTTTATTTATTAATTCTAAGATGTATAAAAATTAAAAGCTTAATTAATGTACATTTTGAACAACAAACAATTCCTCATCATAAAACATTCTATAAAGTCGCCGCAATTACCGACACGTTTTTTTAACATTCAAAGCGGGCATCGATGAAATTACGCACGAATTTTCTGTAAATTTAATGAAAACGCTTAAAAGTTAGTCTTTGTTTACCAAACAACTTTTAGCTTGGTATTATTAAATCTCTGTGTGAGACAGCAGCATATTCCCAACGAGACTAATTTCCAGCTTAAGAAACAAGTGCTGCACATTGATGTGAAATGGTAAAGTCGATTTAATGAGACATCGAGATTGATCGGTGTACAAGCGGATCTTTAGTTGCTTGAAATACATTTGTAACAATTTAAAGCTAAAAATCTGTTCAATATGTCACGCAAATTTGAACTCTCAATAAGTACTCTTACAAAAGTTGTGGCCGCAACAGTATCAACGTAGTGGGCGATTTGTACAATGCTTTTCTAGTCCCAAATGGAAATACTTCAAGCTCGTAGGTACTTACATCAAAGAATTGCAATAGTTATACATTATTTTAAGTTTTATTTTATAGAAATCAAAGGTTTATGAAAAACTCCTTTAATTTAATTTTTAATTGTAATAAATCTCACTAACAGAACTTATGAACCGACTAGGTACAGTCACGAGATTTAATTCGGTAAGTACCCACCTTAGGTCCAAAGTCAATCTGACAATCTACATCAATAAGGTTGAGTTTCCTAAAAGTTACAAATTACTTGACATCTCTAATGAGCTAATGACATTGACGACTTCAAGCATATTTTTCTTGAAATGGGTCCCAAATTAACGCTCCTGACCGTACATCTAGCCGAGCGCATCTGTGAGTTTCCCAGCTAGCAAAAGTAGGGCACCCGTTTCACAATGAATACGCTCGTTTCGTCATATTGTGTCGTCATGCAAATGTACCTATTTTTGGAGCGCCCCCTACGGATCTCGTGATGGCTTTTGAATCTCACGTGAGACCCAAAAACGTCGGCCCTTTTATATAAAATCTTGAATAAAATAATGTGGTAGGTACAGTCACGAGATTAAATTTGGTACCCACCTTAGGTCTAAAGTCAATCTGACATTCTACAACAATAAGGTTACAAATGACCCTAACATCTCTAATGACATTGACGACTTCAAGCATATTTTTCTTGAAATGGGTCCCAAATTAACGCTCGTGACCGTACACAAAAAGGTCGCGTTGAAACAGAACGAGATTTTGATTTTCGTTTTTCTTACGCCGATACCTGTTATTATTTTCTTGTTGTCGCGTGAAGGTGAATTTTGCTTAAAACACATTATTATTTGTCGTAATCGTTCCTCTAGATCTGATTTTAAAAGATAGGTAAACAGAAAACGTAATATAAATAAATACCTTAATCGAAATACATTGTTTTTGGACAAACGTATAAGAATAAGTACAGTGGAAGTCATAAATATGTTTACACCTCAGTACCTACCTTGTCACTTTAATCGGTGTGACAATTTCATATGACAGTTTAAACATGACGTTTAATAGACAAGGTACTAAAGTGTAAACATATTTTTGACTTCGACTGTACCTACTTACTTTATGTATACCTATATTCTGTATTAAACAGTAAGGAATTCGGTAGCCTTCTTCTTCATTACAAATGTTTGATCGACATTGAGATCGAACACGTGTATGTGACATAAAAAAACATCTGTCCTAACGCATGTCTAATTAACATCTTGGATAACGTTTTAAACCATATATCTATAGGCAGGCAAGAAGTCAACCTTGATACATTACACAACCATGAAGTTTCTGAATATTGACAATATTGACAGCAGTACAACAATGCTGTTATTACCATTCCTTCACACACACCGCAAATAAGTTTAGCTTTGTTTCGTTGCTTTCAATATTATCAATATTTCGAAACTTTATGGTTGTGTGGGTATGCTGTAGCTATAAACACATTCCTAACCATGCTTTTTCATTTCCATACAAAATATACCCATTATCGCGTACCTACTTACAACCTTTTTTACATACCTAATTAACAAAAAGTTTTTAGAGTTGTTGGTAATCCTGTAGCTCCACTCTGGGAATGAAGGCGTGAGTGTATTATTTTTTAGAACCTACTACTGGTGTTATTCCACAGAGTAAGTCTAGAACCATCGCAGCGAAGTATTTACGAGCTATAACATCTAACCAGCCTACGTACCTGACGCTATAAACAAAGTATAAATTACCCCATTGTGTTGTCGCTCTGAGCCGGGACGACGACGACGGGTAGTGTTAGTTGCTTCGTTCTAATGCAATTAGCATTTTATTGTGATTATTTGTGCTTGCAATTATAATGCGCAGCTGTGCAACAAGTGTGCTATTCTTGGATTCAAATAAAACTGGCTAATTAAGGAAGATAGCCAAACAATTAAAAAATACCAGTTTTTACGCGTCATTTTGGCTAGGAAGATAAACGCTTTATCTGTTTTGAACACCAATGTCGAAGATAAACATGTTTAAGTTGAAATAATTTTCCTAAATTGGCCGTTTGTTGGAGAATTATATCCCCGTTTCAACTCTACGAGCTCATCAATATTGTGCAAAATTCCTTAAACCCTAAAAACCGTGAGTGAATCACGGTCGATCCTTTAACAACATCGAGTCTCCATTTTTCTTTATACCTATACTAAAGTTTTTTTTAATCTAGTTTTCAAAAGGTTTTTCATAAACAACAATATTTAGGCAGAAGCATAAGTAATATAAAACAAACACTCAAGTATAGGAGGTAATTTTTCTATCAAGATATAATATGCCAAGGTCAATGTCAAGATAATCTGAAAATCCTGTGTAGGTACTTAGGTAATTCCTCACCTCATATCACCTTAACTTTGAGCTATAATTGACGTGTTTTTATCTTCCCCGACTATAATAGGAATTGCGTGTAGCTCAAAGTCATTATCATGGTAATTTTCTTTGAAATTTTACAGTGTTTTTATGAAGCAGGTACATATATCTAGTTACTGATTTGATTACAATTCAGTGTAGGTACGTGGTGTGTTTCCCTTATTTATTTTAAATAAAACTTACGTTAGTTTATCTGTAGCCTTGACATTAATTTATATTAAATCGAAATTTTATTCAATCGACAGAAATATCAGAAATACAAATAACTTTGGTGTTTATATTTGGTAGTATTTATGTTAATATTATTTATCATTTGAAAGGTACATTATTCCGGATGAACACAGGCTAATTTTTATTTGTTTTAACCGGAGCGAATCATATAAAAATATTATTATGATATGGAGTTTTAACTGCGCTCTTTCCCTTTGTATAAATATAGTATTTGAAAAAAAAACCCCTTTTCGTTTCGGTTTTCCTCATGAAAAACCGATTAACCCAATTATCGAGATGTTTTTCCTGTAAAAACAAACCTAAATATAGATGATACATCTCTCCAAGTTAATGTCGGTAAATCCTCATCACCATTTAAAAGAATCATTATTTTTTAACCAAGGATACATACATACATACATAAACTCACGCCTTTATTCCCAGAGTGGGGTAGGCAGAGCTACAGAATTACCAACAACTCTAAAAACTTGTTAATAATTCTGTAGCCACATTTTGCACTTTTAGGCTAAGATGTTTACCAGTGTATTCATAATTCATAATCATAAATAATCCTTACCTTCTTGGTTAGCTTGCCGTCATCGCCAATGAGGAACTCTTCAAGTCCAAAGACCAGGGGCGACCAGTTCCCGAGGTGGAAGATGCGAGATGACGTGCCTCGGGTCACTCTGAACTCTATAGTCTTGGCCATTAGGACGTTTGTGATCATGTACACCGACTTCTTGCCTTTCAGATCTGGAACCAAAATAAAGAATATACATGTGTTGAGTTGTAGGTAATGTTGCCAGATCCGGTCTATCAAAAATCGGGATAGTACCAACATTTTAAAAATCGCGCGAAATACCTACAGTTCTCTTGTAATGCCAACAGTGGCGAGCCGTTTTCGGCCTTCGGTTGTTAAAAAAGTAACTTAAATATGAGCTCTCTGACTATAAACTGAAAATCGGGACAGTTGGCGATCCGACCGGGTACATCGGCAACAATCGTTGAGAGTAAGTCGAAGGGCAAACACTAGGATTATAATGAGAATTAAATACCCATTCGTGCCATTATCGCCACGTCTGATTAATGGCTTTCACGTTTCCAATTAGATTTCAAGCCAATCAACATTTGCAGATGCTGTAAAAACATTGAACATGGCATTTTGTCAAATAAATTCATAGTCTACTAGCGTTATCGATGTATACTGAAGATAAAATGAGAAAGCAAGTTTAGTACGAAATTTGTTAACAAAAACCCATGTTTATTGTTTATTTTAATACATCCGTGCATCCTTCGGATGAAATCGTTTTCAAAATATCGCAAGGAAGAAGTTTAAAAATATCGCGGCATAACGATAACACATCCGTTGGACGCCAAAGCAATACTGCCGAACCAAATTTAAACTCCAGTAAGTGAACACTCACACCACCGTAACATGGTCTCCAGTTTTGAGGAGCTGTGTGCAGTTGGCGTCCAAGATATGGTGGTAAATTGTGCACTTACTGCTTTTTAATTTTGCACGGCAGAATACGAATGGGAGACCTGTAACGAAACGACCTGTGTCGAATCTGTAGTTCATTTTTGACCTGCCAGGGAAGAATGACGTTCACACTCGCGAATGTGCCCTGTACCCTTACCATGCCTTATCGCTAGCGAGTCGAACTTTCTGTCCCTCGCACTGTACAAAAATACTGAGAGACAGAGCATTCAACTCGCTAGCGAGTACGGTAATTATAACTCATGGTAAGGGTACCGGGCACATTCGGGAATGTGAACGTCATGTCTTCCCTGGCAGGTCAAAAGTGAACTACAGATTCTATTTTTTAAACACCCATTTGATATGAGTTAGTTTAACGATAAACGATGAGTAAATCACAGAATTCACAGATGCAATCAAACTGAAACATGCAAAAAATAGAGGCATTTCATCCTAGTCCTCTGGTTTTGGCAACGCATTCTGGGTCTTAAAATTACAGTTTTAAAAGTCTATGGGTTACAAATCCCACTTGCCCTCAGGTGGCATGAGTGCTCGTTTGCCTTCACCATACCATAAAAAATTTAATAGTAGCTCTGATAGGGTTACCGGTAGAATAAGTCAAGCCATTAATAGTTGGGAGAATTCTACAATTGTTGGCATAATTACGTCACAGCTTTTAACGATCGCGAAGCCTTTCAGTAGCTGAACTTAGTAGTAACTGGAACGATAATTATAGATTATCGATTGTCATCGCTAACGCGTAATAAGGATGTCACGTAAACAATACTATTTTGACGCGGAATATAAACATAAGTACGCCACGCCATTAAGGAAACTGCTAATGATTCTAATGTGTAGTAACTGGCATGCGTTGCATCTACCTAGGGAACGGATCCAAGAGGCACTTAAAGGTACACAATGAGAAGGTATACATAAGACACATTATTTTATAGATGAATAGCTGGTAACCGCGACTGTAGAAGTCGTGTATCGCTGCTCCTTCGGGAATTGGTTAATTTTCCCGGCTATAAAAGTATCCTATGCCCTTCCTCGGGACGGTTCAGCGGAATCCGCAAAATCAGTCCAGCGGTTTAACCGTGAAAGCGTAACAAACACATAAGAGTTACTTTCACATTTATAATATTACTGTAGATATAAATTGCACAAAAGATCCTAAAGGGGTGGAAGTGTATCCGAGAGGGCCCATAGATAAGACAAGATAAAACCTGGAAGCCTGATTCATCGTAAAGTAACCTACCTTTGTTATTGACGTCCAGGTAGATGTTGTTCTCCAGGTTTTTGTCTTTGGGGATACTGGTGCGGGTGAAGTTGACCATGATCACGCGGACCTTGTTCTTGATCGTCTCGTCTTGCAACGTGATCTTAAAAATAATTGTCATGATAAAGCAAAAAACATGCACTTGTCTGTTAGTGAATTTTTTTTTTATGAGTCATTTCCAAACCATTCATTCATTTTTTTCAGCACAATTCACTTTTAAAATACATTATGCATTTTAGAAATAAATAATCCATAGACCATAACATAAGTGACTTAGTATGTAATTTAAAGAAAATAACTTCATTCAAAACTTCTTTTTTTAATTTGCATGCTTGTTTATATAAAAATGGCTTTGTTGTATTTATGACAATGTTAAATGTCTTTTGACATTGGGATCAATTGAAAAATATTAAAATAATGTGGGAATATTTTTTGATCCTTAGACATAATTTCATGTGTGGCCACCATGTGTTATTCTTTCAACAGAACTTTGCAGAAAATATAAGATGTACCTCTTGATAGGGTTGTAAAACTTAAAGGACCCATTCAATAAGGAAACATACATATTAATACTTAGTAATATGATAAATGCACAAATTGTGTTTGTTTAAGTTTATGACTGCTTCACAGATATGTTGCAAATTTGGAACAGAGACTTGAGGGACAGGTAAAAAGTCCAGTGATGCACATACAGAACCTTGACCCTTGCATAATGAACAATCCACTAAATGATCATAAAAAACAAACTTTTGCATGAAAGTTCCTACTAATAACTAATTTAATCCAAAAATAAAAATTATACCCAAGATCCAAAATATAAGATTACTCATTAACCAAGAAACAGGAAAAATTTACAAAATGTGAGTCATCTTAACAACTGATACTCAGAAAATGCTTTTATAAATATTTACACTACGTGGAAACATTCAATTGTTTACCTTGATTATAAGGAACTGATAAAGTTTATTTCTTATCTAAGTAGCTGTGCACTTCATTGTTTAGATAAGTTTTTTGAATTATAAATAAAATATTAGTGGTTGATTTACAACATTATGATAAATTATCATTGTTTAATCAAAGGCTTTGATTAAAGAATTATGATTTAAGTTATAACATTAAAGTTAAACTTGATCTTGGTAACCATGTCTGCACAGATACAACAAAATTGCACATACATAGTTAGAAAGAGGGAAACACATTTACTTCTATACCCGAGTCAATTTAAATTGCAAATTGAACAAAGTTAACACAAGCAACAACACCAAAGAAATGTAAAATAGGTATTCAATTGAAATATGTTAACCCCAAGGTTTAGACCGGGTCATAAAGTTGCATCTATTGTTTAGATTTCATTGACAAAATAACTAGATATGAATCTCTACTTCAGAAAAATACATTTTACATAATTTTGTAAGTTCTTTCGTTTGTTTGTTTTCTGTTTAATTATCCTTACTTGAATTTTACAACACAATAAATGAATTTTAAATTTTAGGAAAATATGACATAAAAACTAATTACCTAATTAATATAAAAAGTATTGTGAAATAAAAGTCCCTCAGACAGCTAAGGAAATTATTGCAACATCTTAACGTACTTTCAAAGGAGCGTTTAATACATAATGACTAGTATTTATTTATTTTATATTTATGTGAACATGCGTACTCGGTAGCCGGCATTATAAAGCCTCAAGGGACAGATCAAGGTCATAAGTACAAGGTTCAAAAAGCCTTAAATAAATATTAAATAAAATATTCTGTAAGTTTCAAACTTACCTTAACGCTCTCATGCGGAAATTTAAAGTCCGCCTCCTGAAAATCGCCCGCTTCCAACCATTTCACGTAATCGCCATTAGATTTCGCCTTATTTATATTCTTGCTCAATTCGCCGAGTGGCGTAAACATTTTACCGTTAGTTTCCTTCTCATTCGGCACAAATAGAGACGTGCATTTGTATAAATCAGCTTCCGTAATATGCGGGATACAAACCAACTGGTTGCTGCCGATTTCTATTTCAATTTCGTCTCTGATGAATGGCCACGCATCTTCAAGCTTCAGTGACTTAAGGTTCTCCAAGCTCACATCCTTGCGGATCTCGTGCGAGTACAACGACTTTACTAAAACTTTCAATTTCTTGCCCATGTTTTTGTTTAAATAAATTCACTCGGTTGATAATTTAAGACAAGCGACGTGCGTTCTCCACGATCGTCACGACACAACTAACTTTTTAATTCCTCTCGTTCCGTTCCGTTCTATAGACGAGGCACAGGCGTGATTAATCCGTGAGCCAGTGAGACATCACACCGCGTGCATGGTCAAATCAGCCTCGCATCGCAAGAGCTGCTTCTGTTTAAATATTACAACATTAATTTGAAATAAATAATTCGGATTTGCGAAATTGATTAATTTATACAGTATTCGTGCTTATTCTCTGTGTGTCCTTGCGAGCGTAACACTATTTCATCCATCGATACTACATCCACACTAATGATAATATACCTAAATGTAAAAGTTGCTTATTTGTATGTTTTATGCTTTTACGGCTTGAATAGAGATAGATTAAGCCTGGGGAAGGACAAAGGGTACTTTAAAGTTCGTAAAAGCGGACGGATCCATAGCAATAAACGACTTCTATGCGGACGAAATCGCAGGCAACAATAAGTTATACATATAGTTTTCTATTTCCTCCTGTTTACATATTTTTTTATCCTTAGAAACAGCTGAGAAGGCAATCTTATACATCGCAATTGTGACATAATTAGAATTGGAAACACTATATTTGGGTGCATAGTCAAATGATCGGGGGTTATTATGACAAAGCGTCTATGTCCCTGCATGTTCAATTTGGTTGAATTGCAAAAATATTGTAGGTAGGACATAAAGACAGCGTTAACTTCCTTCTCTTCCTTTGTGAAACGAAAGTTATCCATATGATTATATGACTAATCTTCGTTACACAAAGGAAAATGTTAAGGATTGTTAAGGATTTTCTAGTGAGTCCTTAACTATGTACAATATTTTTGCAATTCACCCATTTGATCCACACTTCCAGGAATGTGGCTGTATAATGCTAGACTAATTAGTACCACTGAGGTATGAAATAGATGAAATATGGTTAAAAAATGACTGACTGCCGAGTTTCTTTATTTCTTTTACCGAAAAGCGCTTAATTGTAACTATCTGATTTGTATAAATATAATTACATACATACATACATAAACTAACGCCTTTTTTCCCAGAGTGGGGTAGGCAGAGCTACAGAATTACCAACAACTCTAAAAACTTGTTGATAATTGTGTAACCACATTTTGCACACCTAGGCTGAGATGTTTACCAGTGTATTAGTGACAGGTTGCAAGGCCATCGCCTAACAGTACTATAATTATTCCTATTCTTATTCTAATCTTGCGGCGTTTCTTTTCAGCAGTGGTCTCCTCTTGCCTCTTGGGAAGCGCTGGTAGATTCTTGACGTGTAAAAGTTCCCGTGCCGCCAACTTACTGAATAAATGTGTTTTATATTTTACTTTTTATTTTTAGCTATGCAGTTCATTTTACGGTGAGAGAGTTATGGCAGTTTTATTATTGCGACGGGCCAGTTTTTTTACCCAGATGACCCAGTTGTTTGGTTAAGTTGGCATAGACACCGGTGCCTTTTGGGATAATACGGGGTTCACCTATTAGACATTGCGTAGTAAACCTGCCTGCCTCCAAAGCTTGTACCTACATACTTAGGTACTTAGCTACCCATTGATTTGCCATGGCATGCCCATGCATTTTCGACACAATAGCATACCTATTTTACCGTTTCAAAAAATCAACAACAAATCATCAACTCATCACTCATCAACAAATTGCAATGTATTTTACAATCTTACACTACCGTACTAGGAAAAACTCATCAGGGAAACCGCACCACGATAAAAACACTGCACACGCCACGCCGCGACCACGCTACGGACACGCTACGGTCACGCTACGGTCAGGTGACGCCTTTTTTGCAGAACGATTGGCGTCTGGTCAACGGCTTCCACGGGATCGCGTCACGCGTGGAGTGACTCATTGATTCATTGCCTTACCACGCTGATCTCAGCTGACTGACGACTCGCTATTTGTAGAATTAACTAGCTTTTTCCCGTGACTCTGCCCGGGTAGAAGTCGTCGTTATTCCCGTGTCATTTTTTGGGCTAAGTGTAGACGAAGTAAGTATTTTGCTGTCTACTTCCTGTAAACAATTGCATCAATCCGATCCGTTGCCGCTTTTAAAATACAAGTAGCGATTTTAACAGGAACCAGTTGTCGCTCTCTGGCTTGGGCGCCGGGAGAAAGGTGTAAGGGGGTGCACCAGTCACGAAATAAAATGCACAGAAAACTATTAAGAAATATTGAACCGGTCACGTCTGCCACAGTCTGTCTGGATCGGTGGGATAGCGTAGTCCTCTAGACACCAAGTGGCTGCCGCAAAATGGGCGATGTAGGTAGGTAGACGAGGCAGAACAAAATTGGCGGGATAACTTGGACACATTCCTAAGCAACAGGCCGGAAGACATAGGTACTAAACGACCAGCATGCGGGAGACCCATATACGTGAACGCTTAAATTATTTTTTATTTAGTCACTATTTTAATCAAACTTTAAGAGGATAGTGAACTTGACTCTAACAAAATTATCGCTTTAAAGCTTAATATTTCATAAACGGATCCCTTAATCCAAAGTGGTCGTCAAAAACGCACAATATTTTAGGTCTATCCAACGCCCAACCCCACGTTACGTGTAATGGACAAAATTTTTTTTTTCAATCTTTTTATTTTACCGTTTTGTTGGCTAGACTTATATGTGTATTCATGCCAAATTACAGCTTTCTCGTACTAAGGGTCTCTGGCTAGGCTGCGGGTAGATGGACGGACGGACGCACATGGCGAAACTATAAGCGTTCGTACGTTTGACTACGGAACCCTAAAAACAGGCGTCTAATTTAAAACCTTTGTCTATTTGTCCGTCTGCCTGTCATTCCCAACGTATACTTTAAACCGTTATGAACGCATTTAAAAACTTGTTTATTCCAGTGTTCGTTCTTGGCTGTGTTATAAACACGTAGGTCTGTATTAAAAATCAATCAAAACTTATCATACGCTTTAAGCTCAAAGCACACCTGGACACGGGCGCAGGTCGGGTCTGGCATATGGTGCGTTTGTTTGCCTCTATCTCTATGTATGAACGATAAACACACAGACGGACGGACGGGTCCAGAGGGCCTACTTTGAAAAAGGAAGTTCGAAGTTCCCTCCCTATCCCTTTCTCTCGATTAAGTCTCGAATGACGAGTGACAGGGGTGCAGCTAACGTAACTTCGAACTTCTATTTTTAAAGTAGGGCAAACACGACCCGAACCGGACCCTCCGCGTTGTGGATTCGGTACGGTATAAGTATAAGGTCTTTAGTTAGGACTATCTAATCTAACTCTTACTTAAGTACTAGGTACCCGACTTCCTTTCAATTCACGGCTGAGGTACCGACGACACTAAATTTAGACTTTAATTTTGCAGCTGGCTTGCAGTCAATGACACTTCGGTTAAAAACAACTTCGCAGTTCAAGAGGGGTTTCGCTGGGATATAATTCATTACAAGTCTGTCACCTACGGAAAAATACAGTTGTTCTAAAGCGCAGACATTAATATATTATCGAGTTTGAATCGATTATGACAGGATAGCTTGTGGCATGAATGATGAATGAGAAAGTTGTACCTTAGTAAACATGCTAAAAAGAGGCATTTTACTTTATTTTTTCAAGGATAACTGAGCAAATACCTACTTTGCGTCCCCATTTCCTTTGCACGAAATAATGATAGGTTAAATTGATTCCATATTTATCTATGGTAGGAAGGTAACACTAAATAATTTACAGAGCCCCAAGTAACCAGTTTTATTGAATTCCTAATAGCTTCTGCGCGCGTATATTTCGACTATTATTATTCCCTCGGGACCTTTTGAATTTTCCGGGATAAAAGTTAGCCTATGTGTTTTTCCAGGGTATAAGCTACTCCATTTCAAATTTCATCCAAATCCGTCCGGCGGTTGCAGCGTTAAGGAGTAACGAACTAACGCCTAAACTTTCGTTCTGCCTAACTCAGAGACGTCAATTAAATTTAATGCTTGTTTAGTGACGTGTTGTCTTATTCTATTGCTATAAGTAGCATTAATGTGACAGCAGCAACTTTAATCAATCATTAAAAATTTACGTACGGTCACGAGCATTAATTTGGGACCCATTGCAAGAAAAATATGCTTGAAGTCGTCAATGTCATTAGAGATGTCAAGTCATTTGTAACTTTTAGGCCACTCAACCTTAATGTTGTAGAACTAATGTCAGATTGACTTTGGACCTAAGGTGGTACGAAATTAAATCTCGTGACTGTACCTATCTGAGTGCGGCGGTAAGTAGGATAAAAAATTGTTAAGTACCTACTTTATCACATTACGAAATGTTTTCGCCAGAGTTCTCAGCTTGCAGAGGCCTTGCGGAGTCCCAACGCGCCCTGAGGAATACACTTTGAGTAGAGAATACCTGCTCTTATGCAGTGACTTATTTTATCTTTATCACATACATACACATACATAAGCTCACGCCCTTATTCCCAGAGTGGGGTAGGCAGAGCTACAGAATTACTAATAATAATAACTAATATAATCCTTACTAATATAATTGTTAATGCGAAAGTGTGTCTGTTTGTTTGTTTGTTCTTACCAATTGATTTAAAATTTTGGCACAGACCATTTTTAGCCTGGAATCTGTAATGAGTAAGTAGTTCGGTAAGTCGGTCAGTTCCCGAGGGAAAAGCGCCATCTACGCGGATGGAGCCGCAGGGAAAAACTAGTAGCTAGTTATCTATAGTTTTAAATAAAACAATAAATGCGCTTACAACTTTATAAGCGTAACAAAAATAATAATATACATTTATAGCTGTAGAAATAAGTGGAGATACTTTGAAATTCATAAGAGAGCGTTTATAATGTTGAAATATTGAGAATAAAAGTAAATAGATCGATTGGAATGTAGTCTTACATTTTCATCTAAAATGATTTTATTTAACATCCATCCTAATCTTTGTGTATAAAATATACCTAAAAACATAAATAAACTGTGAGCAAGTAACTTAATTTTTACTTCATAAGCATTTGTTAAATCTCATCATTCAATTATAGACATCAGCTTAAGATAAAATTGAACTTAATATAATTTAAAAGCTTTTTTCTTTTGCTTGTGTGATATAATACTTTTTTTTGCCAAATAAACAAGTACATATATTTTAAAATAACTTAATCATATTAGCATCATTAAGCATGTCGTCAGTGCAATAGCTCTAAAAATAATGTTGGGGCTTGACTCATCCATCCCTCACTAACGCTTGTACAAACTTTTGCGAGTCAATCTAGTTTTACCCAAACCCAAAATACTTTGTAAAAGTTATCTCACTGTACCTTATTTGTTTTCATAACTCACTGTGCGAACATACATTTATCTATACATGGTTTTCTTAACCTCGCGCCACCCAATGTACAACACATTGCACAAAGTGACACTTAGGATAACCACCAAGACGTAAGCCATGATCCTGGTAGAGTCCAATTCTGTAAATATTGTATTTGATTTTGCTAATATAATTTAAAAAAAAAGATTAATACTCGTAAGCAGTTTGGACATAAAAATGTTTTAGCCTATATATTGCACACTGGGTGTTTGGCTGATTTTGCTTTATTGCACGAGGTTAATCTGGGTTAACTTTTAGATTATAATGTCATGCCAACACAATTTTCTCAACTGTATTTCTACTCATTGATAGTTGTGTGGCTGCTGCACAAAAATGTGATGACTTGCCTTGCTAACTGTATTTAAAGGCTTAATTAACATTGAAGAATTTAGGTAATCACAAGTTTCAAATGACAATACCATTGGGAAGTTGTGATTCAAATCAATACCAAGCTTGGACAAGATTAGCTTATTATGTCTTGACAGAAGCACATGGAGCTAACCCCATGAGCTTCTGTTTAATCCATTAGAGAATACACTCTTTTAACGAACAATTGTCTTCATGTGATATCCATGGACTTATTCCTCTAATAAGTCCAGGGGAGTGTCTATAAATAGCTCGACATTAGCTCGAAATAGCTGTTAATAAAAATTAGAAGCTTTGACAAATGACATATTTATAAATTGAAAGTGGATATGGGTACTTAAAAGTGCAGACTTGGCTTATTTGGTTTCCTAGACACAGGATAGAGCTGGAAGAGTCATTGACAGCAGTGCAACTATAAGACAGCACATTGAGTACGTATTAAGCACCCTTTACATGGATTCACAAGCCTCTTCCCTATGACTTGTCTAATCCAAATTAAACACCACTATTTACTTTTTATGTACATTAGGTGTGGTAGATTGAAATACTGAAGAGGCTGACATAAGATTTTCGATATACTGTCCTAGGACATGATTTTCAGAGCGCAGCTTCAAGTTTTCTTCTTTAACTGAATCCACTCTTTGTGACAGATCTGCAAGAGAAGTATAAAGGTAAATTAATAGGTCACACATGATAACATGTTCTGTCATCTGGATCTCAATAACCATAATGCCTTTGTTACTTGATCATATTTCTTGTCTGGCAAAGCATCATTATGTGGCCTCTTAAGGATGTGATATGAACACATTTAATCAATTACTGGTTTGTCCAATGCCTTAATTACCTGTTACATAGGTATAGTGTAACACACGTTTGTATGTAGCATTGAAAATTTTATAGAAATGTGTCATACCGTCCAAAGTGTTCTGCAACTCCAGCACTTGTGATATCAACCGCGCCTTCTCCTCCTGTTCATCCAATCCAGAATCAGGCTCGAAACTCTGCGGGCCATTCAGGCCAGGGCTAGAGGAACCGGCAGTATACGAACTAGGCAACGAGTCCATCGAACGACCATGATCTAAATGATTGTTTTCGACATCATCCGATATAATCACTTGTGGGTCGTCGTCAGCTAAAGGGATGTTGTCGTCGTTACATTTTTGCACCACTGACGACATTCTTGAAGTGAAAATTGATCAACACTTGCAAGTATTTTATATTTACATTCACAATTCACAACAAAAGATGCAACGTCTTCAATAAAAATCAATAGGGAAACTGCTGTCTGATTGACAGAACCATGTGTAACGCGAGTAATGTTTTCAGACGCTAGTATTAATTTTTAGCTAGCCCACACAATCCACAGCAGATTTTAATATGTCTCAAACAAAAATAAATGTAATTTGAACGACTCTGTGGTGTGTTTCTAAAAATGTCAGTGTCATGTCAAACTGTCAAATATAGCCCAAATCTGTGGCCCAAATGGCCTGCTGAATTTTTATTTATCTTCATTGCGGTTATAACGGAATTGTCTTACAATTCGTACGTTTGTTCTAATAAAATTTCGAAATGGCTCTCGCCATTAGGAAGACTACCTCTGATTTATTAACAGCGGCTAAATGGTTTGCACGGAGAGGTTATTATTTTGGATTCTGACACCTACTTTACCTTCCATAATTTCCACATTAATTTATTAAATTTTTAATTTGCAGACTGTCGTTTCCTTTCAACCTTACCGGAGAAAGCTGAGAAACTTCAAGAAGAAGCACCACGAAGGACTGGTCGAAAGCCGGGCAGCCGTAACCCCGTTTTCGAGTGTCGTCACGTCTATCCGGAGTTTCTTCCCGACCCTAACCCTAAATGGAGGAACAGCCTCCGAGAAAAGCTAGAAAGAGCTGACATGCTGAAGAGGAGGAATCAGATTGATATACCAGAGTTTTATGTTGGTAAGTAGAACAAAACTATTCCTTTGTGAATAAATAATAGAAATAGGTATGTGAATGCCTTTTAGAGTAAATAGTGGTTTTATATACCGTATCCTTCCGCCCACCGTCTAACAATATTTATATATCTTCTGATATTAAGAACTAGATTCTGCCTGCATCTTTGTCTGCATAGAATGTTTATATTTGGCGCAATGGAACCATTCATTTTTCCAGGGTAAAAAGTAGGATAATGCAGCTTTCTAATGGTGAAAGAACTTTTGAAATCAATCCAGGGGCACGATTTATAAAGATATTTACAATTTTACAGGTCTAAACTGGCAACACTGCTCAAATGGCTGGTCCCCTTTTGTCAAAAAGTATTAGTTTAATAATATTAAATTAAACTAAAGAAATCGAAAAAAAACCTAATATTATTAGACTAATAAGCTTTGAGAAATGGGCCTCTGTACTTTATTATGCAATTGGCCCCTGGTCGTCATTGGTCGAGGTTGTGTCAAATGGAAACTTAATTTGGAGCTTTATAAAACAGGCCACAGTAATTTTTGAGTTTATTCATTACAAACATACAAAAATACAAATCTTTCCTCTTTATGACATTAGTGCAGATATCCTTTTGAAATGTAGTGATTTAAGTTTCCAGTAACCTAGCCACTTAAAAGTGCACATATTGTGGTATTTATTTCTGCATGGTCTTTGTAGTTTGCAATCAAAATTATAAATATTGCTTAATTGATAGCTGCATACTTTTCTGTATAATTTCAGGCTCAATCTTAGCTGTGACTATAGCTGATCCGCATGCTCAGGGCAAGATCAACCGATTTGTCGGCATCTGCATTGAGAGGAAGGGCTGTGGACTCCGAGCTGACTTCACTTTGAGGAATGTCATTGATCATCAGGGTGTTGAGGTAGGCTAATATTAAGGGGATTATGAAGTTAAAATTTTTCATACAAAATGAGATAACGTTTATTTACCCTTAGACCTATTCAGACATTTTCGATTTTTGATTAATTATGTTCTAGAAAATATTTCTTTGGGTGGAGCAAATTTAAAAATGAATATACGGGTAAAAATCAAAATAAATGTCCAGTTAAAGAGAGTTTTGCCACCGTCACGAAACTGTTGGTTAACGTCAAACATACATCAATAGTAATGAAATTGTAAGTTAGACATCATTTAAGTGACATTTAAATAGCGTCCTTATGTACATTTATTTCGATTTTTACCCATACAGAAACGTACAGACCTGGTTCATAACAACTATAACATACTCAAACATAGTGGAAATTAGACTTGATTTAGGAAGTCAGATGTGAAACGTTATCGTCTGAAGCAAAATTTGTATGGAACATTTTACCTCAAATAAATAAATTCTATTCTCTTCTACTACTTATGACTTTCTTATGACGTATGTATGTAAGTATTTATTTTAACTGAAGTAAACCTAGTTAGATGATTGCTGAGATTGGCTTTGTATTTCTTACTACTAAACACTATTTGACGTTTGGTAATGCAATAGTTGGCCAATGATATGAATTAGAGGGGGCCAATGTCCAGGGCCAACTTGATTTTAATTAATAACACTATATGTAATTATATTTATATTTAATGTAAGTAGCAGTAGATATCCGTGAATAAATACTATTTTAGAGAGATGTTTGTTTTGTGGCATATGTCATTTGTGTTGCCACTATGATTTTTTATTTATTTTCATACAATAGGCACATGATTCTTAATTGTTTCCTTGAAGGATGGAAAATATATTTTATCTCTAACATCCCATGAGTCCATCATAACATAAGGGAGCTTTATTAATATTTATAAGGTATATTATTTCATACGTTTTTCAGGTAAGGTATGAACTCTATGATCCAACAATACAAAGAGTACAAGTGTTGCGACTGGAAAAACGGCTTGATGACAAACTACATTATTTGAGGGACGCACTGCCTGAGTACAGCACATTCCCTGTGGATATGGACCCTGAGATACTTCCGGAAGGAACACCTGTGCCTGTCAACCCCGTTCAGGTAATAATGCTACCTTTACATAGTTAAAAAAAGTACTAAGTTCCACTGACCCTTTCTCAATAGAGTGGATCAACAGGTGAGTTAAATACTAGGCAAACCGCATACCGTCTTCCGAGTCCACAAAAAGACTAGATTCGAATACTAGTTTCGAAATTATTTAGAAGTATGCCACTTGTTGAGTATTTCCGAGATGTGAGTTTCAAGGAATTAGATACATACATACTTTATAATTAAGAGTTTTGACTTGGTACCCAGACGTTGTCGTCCGTCAAGGATTTTTTGAAAGATACGCCTAAATTAAATACGCGATGTAAAAGGATCGCGTATTTGGAAGTCCAAGCAAAAACCTATTCCAATGAATGTCACGCCCTCACGCCTCTACATTATGATTCTTTATGAAAAATTAAATTAAAAAAATACAAAAAGATGTAAAATTGTGCACTGATCAGTGCTTTGCGAGACCAAATCAATCATACATATTAACTGATGAAGGATGAGCAATAGTGTTGGCAATCCTTTTAAAAATTGTGGATGCTTTAATATAGGTGTTTAGATCATGTTTAGCTATGTATTCATATACACAAGTAGTTTGTCTCCGATCTATGTAAAATGCTTTGCTCTGATCTTTACTGATGAGCTACTTTCAGCTGTAATACTGGTCTGTTAAAACATATGTATTTGGTCAGCATTTTATAGTCTCTTTCTCTTACAGTTATTGTATTCCCTATAATAGTTTTATTCTATGACAACATTTTGGTAAAATAGAAAGATTCAAAAAATACAGCTGATCTCAAAATCAGCTTATTTACCTTAATTCATAGTACCAAAATGTTGCAATGTTTATGGTAAACGTAGGTGGGAATACTTGTTACCAGAAATCCTTAACAACATAGACAACTAAATACTCACAAGTTTTAGTGGAAGCCCACACTACTGCATGCACATTATGAAAGCGGCTTACCTGCATTGATAATCCGCATGCATTGCTATGCACAGTATTATTTATTTTGTTATTATTAGATTATACTTGAGTGAACAAAGCATCAGTTAAACCATGTACGGATTTGTCTGCTGTTTATGTCCTTAAATGTATTTCGTTTTTTATTAAGAAATTATTTTAAAAAAAAGTTTAATTTTGAAATGGCCTTTCTTTTCTTTTTTTAGATAAAACTTAAACCAAGACCATGGCTAGAAAGATGGGAGAGACAAGATCTCAAAGGTATATCCAATATTGAACAATATCTGAAAGAGAAGGACAGAGTAAGGCGAGAACTGAGAAAGACACCATGGGAGAAATATGATTTGATGAAACAATATAGGTATGTCAATCTGTTTTCATAGACATAAGACTTTAGTTTAAAAAATAGGTTTGTTTAAAAATGCCGATTTATTAACTACCCATTTTAATTTTGCAGAAAAACTATTCCTGAGGAAGAACAAGGCGATATTTGGGGTGAAGTATACAATCAACTGCACCAACTACAAATAACTCTCAAGAAGTCTTATAGAAAACGCACACTAAGCACTCCGAAACCACAGCTTGGATGAATGTATTTACATGTATTGATGGATATTAGAATATAGATCTATGAATAAAGAAAAACATTTATTTGATATTTCATTATATTATAATTTTATTATATTATTAATCTCTGCCTACCCCTCTGGGAAACAAGCGTGATTTAAGGTACAGTACAATGTATCATTATAAATGGTTTCTTATAATCCTGCAAATATTTTTTACACAGGCAACCCGTTAGTCAACTATCTGCGCGTTTTGTTCAGTTTAGCGTCTGATAAAAATGCAGTTATTTCAAGCTGACATATCAAAGTTTACCAATATGAAAATATAATAAAATATTTTACAAAATCTCCTAAACAAAATATTTTCTCTTATTTTATTTGTATCGCCACAAAGTCAAGGATACAAAAAAGCTTGAGGAATAACTAAACGTAATAGGGTAATTGACAAGAGTGAAATTAAATTGGTTTTTCATAAAGACTGCGCCGAGCTTTCGCCGTATGTACAGTGGCGCCCTCCTTACTATTATTGTGTTATAATAAACTAAAGTATTTTCTTGAAATTGATCGGTAGGTTTTTGTATTGTACTACAAATGAAAACACAACTTATAGGATATATCATAGTTTAATAACAATTCACCTTGGAGTTATCAACTTAACGGAAAAAACGTGGCGACCTGTTCCCGTTAAGCTGACTACTCAAAGGGTAATTGTTATTAAAGTTTGTTACGTATCCCATAAATTGTGTTTTTACTTGCGCTACAAAAACGTATCGTCTAATTGCAAGAAAATTATTTAGTTAATTAGAAAACACAATAATAGTAATGAGAGCGCCACTGGACGCTCGACGTTTGCTCGGTGCAGTCTTAACAACAGATAAACATTAAAAAATACTAGGAAAACATCAATCTTATATTTTAGTTTGCTATTTTAAGATTATTAAATTCATAAAATCCCACAATAAGGACGCTGTTTAATTGCGACGTCACAAGATAATAATCCCTATAAATTCCATAGTAACGGAGCGTTTTTGATGTTTCATAAAAATAACCTGGGGCAGATTGCATAATAAAGTACAAGCTAATAGTATTAGTGGTTTTGTATGGATTTTTACTAATAGTATTGGCTTGTACTTTATTATGCAATAGGCCCCTGATTTGACTTTTGTCAAATACCGTATTATTACCAAACGTCAGAAAGTCGTACCATCACGTAAATAGATGGCGCTACATGTCTCGTATTCGTCGTCGTTCGTCGTTCGTTGGTTCGCCGTTCGCCGTTCGCCGTTGCTTTGCGTGCATTGATTTGATTGATTGCATGCATGTTGCATTGCAAGTCGGTTTGTACTTGATTCGTGCGTGATTCGGCGGTCAGCCGAGGAAGTTCATTCGATGCACTCGCTTTTCGTGTAGTATTCCGATTATAATACATAAAATCCAATAAGTTACTGTAAGAACTGTGACTAAGTGATCGCTAGTGACCTGTGAAGTGCTCAAGTTGTGTTCAAGTTGGATCCATAGTTGCAGTCGTTTATTAGCAGCCGGGTAAGTAATTGTTTATGCACAAAAAACTGCTGCTTCCAAAAAGGTTGATTACATTTACAGCTTGTAGTTAAAGTAACATTAACTTAATTTAAGGGATGTTTCTGTCATAAATCTGTCCGTGTTTTGCAACATTTGCGGTTTTCGTGTCATAAATTTGCAACTGCTTTTATCCTTGATTTATTGATTATGCGTCACTGTAACCGGCCGCTACGTGATCACCGTTATGTTAACGCCTTTTAAGTATAGTTAATTTTACAATTAATTGGTCGTTACCTACTTTGCGTCACTTATTTTCCTCGGGTTTATGAGCTGTTACCTGGGAGGTAACTTAGGTTAGCTAAGTTATTCTTCAGCTGCCTAGGGTAAGTTTAATGTATGAAACTGAATAGGCGCTGAGTTTTTGTTCAATGAAACCAGTTTAATATTTAATTCAGGCAGTAAAAAAGATCGATTTCTCATAAAATTATTATATTAAGTTTAAAAAAGTACTTACAGTGCATTTTTTTTCCTTTCCAGCTTTATCTAACTTGAATTCCTTATCTGTTGCAGCCCACATCCCGCATCCAAGAGAACTCCTGCTAACTCAGATCCGTTCCATCCTCCCCACACCGCACAATCCTAATTCAAATTCAAAATCTTTATTGCATATCACAGTACAAACATAAGGTGGAAAACAAAATAGGTATTCATGTGACACCCTGCAAGGGCACAGCAATTTTAGAGGGCTAACTAAGTATTTTAACATCACAATAACATATTTGGTAATTGTATTATATTATAAATAACTTAATTCTAAACAGCTCCGAGATAAAATCTTTTGTATTGCACATTTAGGTTTACAATAATTATTATTTTAGGAATTACAACTAGGGTTGACAAAATATTAATTCAATAGGTATTACTTATCGTTAAAAAAAATATTTAAATTATAGTAATATTTATTGATAAGATATACCTACTTTTAAAATTTTCAAGCAATTAAGGTTTTGGTCGTTTTGTCTAATTTCAGTTATAGGTGTATAGAGATTTATATGATTTTTGACAAATTTACATGACTCCAATCCATCGTCACAAAGATAGAAGTATTTTTCTCTATATGAATTAGTCATAATTACTTTTAACTAAACAAAATGTGCCTTTTTTAGATTTCGCTTTTACTACATGTTTTAAGACTAAAGGTCCTAGAAAGCCTAGTCCATTCGACTACTTAAATAAATTGAAGGTGACCATACATGGTGACCATATGTTTTAAATGCAGTATTGTGATTGGCCAAGTCACCCTGCCAAGAGCATTTGCATTTGCAAGTATTTGAATATTTGTGCGGGTCAATGCTAAACCAAATGTGTGAAATTCAAAAATATTGTATGTAGGGTAAAGTCACCAGTAGTCAGCCAGACACCAGTAATCGACCTTATATGAGTGCGAAGAGTGGAAAATATATCTTTTGTACTTCTCCCACTCATACAAACTATATGCAGAGGCTATAGGTCTCTGGCTGACCACTGATGCCTTTACCCTATTTAAGGCCCTTATTGAGACAATGTTAGCTGTCTTCCATTGAGTAACAAAAATGAGTCATATAATCATAATATTTTCATTACAAAAAATAAAAGAAGTCCTTAAGACTGCACCGAGCAAACGTCGAGCGTCCAGTGGCGCCCTCATTACTATTATTGTTTTCTAATTAACTAAATAATTTTCTTGGAATTAGACGATACGTTTTTGTAGTGCAAATTAAAACACAATTTATGGTACGTAACAAACTTTAATAAGAATTACCCTTTGAGTAGCCAGCTTAACCGGAAAAGGTGGCCACTTTTTTCCGTTAAGGTGATAACTCGAAGGTGAATTGTTATTAAACTATGTGATATACCCTATAAGTTGTATTTTCATTTGTAGTATAAAAACATACCGTCCAATTGTAAGAAAATACTTTTGTTAATTAGAAAACACAATAAAAGTAATGAGGGCGCCACTGTACATTCGGCGTACGCTCGGTGCAGTATTAACTTAGTACAATATTTTTGAAATTCACCCAAAAATGAAAACAAATCATACAAATGTATAATGAGTAAGTATTCAATTTAAATTTCTATTGGCTTGTTGATTTGAGATTAAATTAGCTGATGATGAGGTACTTACATCAAATCTAAATATTTAATAACCATGTCTATTTACTAATATTTCCTTGATAACAATTTTATGATAGCTATCCCTATCCTTTATCCCCATTACCTATAAACGTGTAATAAGCTTGGAATAGTTTATGCAATGCGTTGGCCTTATCTGTAATTGTGACATTTGCATCTGACAGAAAGTGACAAGGGATGGCATATACTAGCCAGCTGTGAAATCCCCAGAGGTGTCTATGAGCCAGGATGACAGGGTCATTATTTTATTTTTTCAACCCAATCTGTTTTGATTCTGTGTGTGACTTGTTAGCTTGCAAATGTGTGTAGTATAATGCCAGTTTTTTAAATATATCTACGGGAGCAAGCTCCTTGAAAATTTGATTACAAATAATAATTGCATACCTACCTACCTACATGTTTTATCGTTGGTTTAGGAAGTAGGAAGCCTGAGAGCAGGGCAATTATGTTGGTGGTTTTTAATCTATTTAATGTTATGTTATGTTATAATTAACATGAACAAATTGTGGGCATCATAACTGGTTAATAAGTTTCCAGCAAGACAAGACAGGATGCTTCTAAAAAAATAAAAGATTTGATGATAGAAATTTTGTATTGTGTTGAGACGAGTTATTTGATAATTTTGTACAGCTTTGTCAAATTTAAAATGTCACTAAAATTTAACAGGTTTTTTTCATTAAAGTTACATCTTTATTCATTTAGGGAGAAGAGAAGTCGGTCTCTAAGTCCTCTTTACATACTATAAAACAGTCATTTCCCACATCTCGTCTGTCACTCTACATTACGTACGCTTAGATCTTTCAAAGTACGCAACGGATTTTAATGCGGTGTTCATCAATGGATAGAGTAAATCTAGAGGAAGATTTTGAAGTATAATAAATTCTGGTTTATGTACGGGTGCTCCTGGAAACGCGCATAAACTGAAGCGAAGCGAGGGCGGGTCGTGGTTAATGATAAGGCCATTACCTGACCTGAATTAAAATTTAATTAGAAATAAGAGAAACTTATTTTGCCATATAAATACTTATATTATAACCAACAGCTTGCATTTAATCTTAAACTATCCATGTACAGTCTGCTGCAGAGATAAGTATACCCCCCTGCATAGGAAACTTGTATGCAGGAGGGTATACTTATCTCTGCAGCTGACTGTACATGCTTTGGTTACCTATGTACAGTCACGAGATTTAATTTGGGACCCACCTTAGGTCAAAAGTCAAAAGTCATTCTGACATTCAACAACAATAAGGTTGAGTTTCCTAAAAGTTACAAATGACTGGACATCTCTAATGACATTGACGACTTTAAGCATATTTTTCTTGAAATGGGTCCCAAATTGACGCTCGTGACCATACCTTAGTTTTGTTTCTAAAGAAGAAAGATGGGTTAAAACAATGTTAAATAGAGGCCCAGGACATTTTTTACAGGGTGCCATAATTTCGACAAACAAACGAGCTAAGTCGTGGTCGTCGACCGATAATCCCCGGTACCGTAAATTAGAAGCGACACGACATCGATAATTCGGCGAACATGTCAAGAAAGTTACGACAGCCGAGCTGGTTCCTTAATGGTATAGGAAAGAAAGTTAGATAACAAGTTAAATCTACCTAAAGTTGAGTCCAGAATTAGGCGAACTAACTTAACAGCCGAAAATGTTGCCAGATATAGGAAAAATTAATAGTGACAGGTTTATGTCGACATAAATATGTCGATATAATCTTAGGCCTTCTATAAATCTAATTCTATTTATATTTTATCAAGTAATTGTCGTCGAAATTTTCACGCTCATACATAATAGGGACAAACTACAGTATTTTTTA
Organism: Acleris laterana; assembly: GCA_963966035.1. Classification (NCBI taxonomy): domain Eukaryota; kingdom Metazoa; phylum Arthropoda; class Insecta; order Lepidoptera; family Tortricidae; genus Acleris; species Acleris laterana. The sequence continues at coordinate 5,591,346 of OZ014459.1, read as the reverse complement.
TGATATCCTGTGATCTGAAGAATTTCAATACTTACTCCTCAAATTAGGAATTATATGTAGGAAGTAATGCTGTTATTACAACAGGCCATTGTGATCCTTTTAGGTGGCTTCTGTCGGGCTAGTGCGGTACAGTTCATGTACCATACTTATAGCATTCATCCCTTTCTTTCTGGCAAATACCGGAAATATGAAAGTGCGATAGAGACAAACGCTATATATCGTCGATGATAATCCCAAATCCGTTAAGTGTTCGATTAGCTATCGATATTAACAGCACTAGCCAAACTGTGGCAACATTAGTGTACAATGAACTGTCAAGTTGTTCGCGTAATTTTGGACTCGACTTTAGTTTAATCTTTTTGTGTTGTCCTGATCCTTTGTCTTCTGTTTCCTAATTCTGTTATAACTTTTACGAACTAGTTTGTTGTGATGATCAATTATTCTTTAGCTGCACGCGATTCGTTTCTATAGATTTTGGTTTGTCGTTCGGTCAATTGCTGTAAGATTGTCCTCTGATCAAAAAAATATGCAAAGGGTATCCTAAGCCTAGTGTCTTTGAATATTGTCTTGGGATTTGAGGCTTTTGCGTATTTAAAGTGGCCTTTCACTGCACTTCTTGAAGAACCTATGCAAAATTTATATGTAGACTCGTTGCATCACTTAATCTAAGTGCACTGTCCCGTAAAAATATCATATCCATTACAAGTTCCGAGAATAAGTTTGATGGAGCACCTTTACACGTGTTGCTTACGAAACCGGAAGGCGATAAAGACAGTGGCGATATAAAACGCATCTCAAAGTGGAGCGGAGATATTCTGGACATGTTTATGACACTAGAATGAAGCTTGCCTACTTCTCTGTCTGTCTGAGGCGTCGCGTAGTAGCTCCCTAACGGGATCCCCTTCAATCGCATAATTTTTTTTAGACTATTATTGTTTCGCATAATTTATTTGGCATAATTTTTATTGGCATAATAGTACTTTCGCATAGCAATACTTTGGCATACTACTTTTTTGGCATATTAAGCTTTTAGAATAATTTCAGTTGGACTAATTTCTATTAGACTAATACACATTAGGCATATTATTGTTTGGGCTATTAATTGTTTGTCATATATGTCATTAACCATAATTTTACTTCCCTAAATGAATAAAACACAGTTTCATTGTTACCTTGCATTTATTATAAGTTTACTTGAAATCATTTACCTACATACATGTATTATATATATTTATTTCTAGTGGTGCTTGTTCATTTGAGTTTTAGATTACTGGCTATGGCTTGTAGAAATGCTATTTTTGTTGTGTATTCATTTTTCTTACTGATAATATTGTCTATATACGTTGCTGTTTATTGATGTATTTTTTCTTTTTTGTTGGTGGTTCTATCCCAACTTGTCTTTGTTCAATTGCTGTAATTTGGTGTGTTATTTCTTGGGTAATCTTTCTTGCTAAATAATAAAAATGGGGATGATGTTTTCCCACAAAATGTGCAAATCTGTTATGCCATGCTTCGGCATGATTTTGTGTTCTAGGTATGAGGTTACGTTAGATCACGTTAGGTACATTAGGTTAGGTTAGGTTAGTATGATATCCAGGCGCGAAGCGCCCAAGCAACGCAAAAATAGGAGGTCGACCTCCGTCGACCTCGCCTTACTTCCTAAATATAAATATGTATATATTAACACAAAACTTGCCATTTGCCCATGACTATTTTTTAGGACAAATACTGTTATGCGCTTTGTAATTATGCTAATTTATTATTATGACTTTTCGTATTTATGCTTTTTGACGTTAGTCTTAATGACGAATATGCTTTTTGTATTTATGCTTTTTAATTTTATGCGTAAAAAATTATGCGTAAAGATGAGTATGCCTATCGCTAATTCGGCTAAAAGCAATTATGCGTAACAATAATATGACAAATAATTTTATGCCATCCAATAGGGAACCCTCCCTAACTTATGAACCGATTCGGAAGGGTTTTATTATACATATAAGTATAGGGTTTTTACCTATAAAGTTATTTTCTATCATCCGCTTAATAAAAAGTGTAGCAAAAGTATTTACGGTAAAGCAGTTCATTACATTAACCATATTATTATTCTGAATGAGTGTTACATTTCACCGCCGACATCACCAAGAATGGCGTCGCATTTAACTTTTAATGACTAATTGCCTTATAAGTTTGGTTTTTATAACGCGAAGTAAAAGTGAATTTAAATTAAGTAATAGTAGGTGCATTGAATTTCAAGTTTTGGTAAACAACTGACAAAAACAGTAAAACTCAAATTGTATAAAGCACATTATATGGAGGTTTTTATATCATTGTATAATAAAGAATTTACATACATAGGTTTACACTTTAATTTTTAGCTTTCGACTATAAAAGTAAGTAACAGAAGCATTGTTTTTGTTATCGTTCCCACATATTTTTGCATCAAATAAGGTACGGTCCGATAGCTTTAAAAAGGCCTTTGCTTTATTTCACTGTAATAAGGTTCAAAAGTGGCATCTCTTTGTAGTCGACTGTACCCAAAGGAGTTTCCAAGACCTTCAATTTCTACGATTTTTTTCCCTGGCTCAATTTCTTCCGTATCCAAGTCAGGCCCTTAATTAAAAAAAGAAAAAAAACTTTTTAAAATGAGGTTAGAAATAAAAATGGCGGAGCAATTAGCGACAGTTCAGCGACCTTCCGCGACGCAGTGGTCAATTTAGAAATTATCCGATCCCGTACTGCACCAGCTGGTACACTTTCTAACTTTAATTACGGCTTCCAGCTCTTGTTTGGATCACATTGTCAACGTTCTTCCGCGTCATTATCGCGGCTGGAAACGTTTATACCATTTCCTATAAAGGGGACCGGCAAATTTACCTTGCAAACAAGTAGATAGATCTAAACTTAGCACGTTCAATGCCAGTGGCTCAGAATTTCATGCAGGACTGGGCCCGTTTTTAAGGTTTTCGGCACTGAATGCTCCTAAAAGGTTGTACGGATATAGTAGCGCTCGCTATATGCAGCGAACCGCTGCAGAATGTGTATGATGAAGATAATTTGATTGCGGTTGCGGTCCTATTACCACTTTATAGGCAGTTGCCTTCCTCTTAAGTTCGTAATAACCTCGCCATAGTTACAAATAATAAAAATATAAATATATAAAGCCCCGGAGGAGGTTGGAGGATCATAGTGCACGTAGGACATGGAAGAAAATAAATAATCTACCTTTTCCGCCCGCGTGAAATTCATTTAACGATATTGAAAAAAAAATGCCTATATATTTAAGAGGGTATGACGGAGAGAGAGCTTAAGCTATTGCACTGTACTACCTCTGGCGAATATACGTAATTGAAAGGCAAAAAACACCAAAACATTTTTATTTTAATATTAGTAGGTAGTCGGACTAACTACACGGAACTTTTTTTTTTAATTATTTATACTAGCTATAGTCAAGGAATGACTCCTAGACCACTTTGGACTATGTCAAAGTGACGTAATCAATAAAAACTTGAGAATGTCCTTATGATTTTATTTACAGTGTCACTTTGACAACAGTCCAAAGTGGTCTAGGAGTCAATTTCCTTGACTGTAGCTAAACTAAATAAAAAATAAAAATAAAAAAGATCACTGTTTCCGCCCGGGATCGAACCGGGGGCCTTGTGCGTGTGAAGCACACGTGATAACCGCTACACTACGGAAACGTTGGCACTGAGGGCGAAAATGTCGTACGTACTGCTAGAGTGTACTTATCTGTATTAATTATGTTCCTTTGACATTTGTAAACGTAACAAGGTCATCATCATGACAATCTTATCTTGCATCTCATGGGTAAATAACAATCGAAGCAAAGATCGAAATCGATCGAATCGAAAAAAAGAGATTTTAGCAAAATATGTCTTATATGTAGATTTTTAAGGAGAGCATAGTTTTTCAGGTGTATGGGTACAACTGATTCATGCAAGTATTTATTTTATTTATTTATTTAAAACTGGCACACCAACAGCATACATAATTATGTATAATTTATCACTTTTTTTACGCTGTGTACTTTGTGGTTTCTAAATAAATAATAATACCTACATATAGGTATAAACAGACGTCCAAAAATCCCTAGAAGAGAAGGCTGCAAAAATACACTAAACTAAGACCCGCCCTCTCTAACCGGGTCTAACATTTGCAACAACAACTTAACATTTACATGCATCTGCTTATACCTAAGTGAATTGTGACATAGTAGTATCTATTTAAAACACAGGGATGACGAGTTTTGCTTGAAAACTTAAATTATACAATACCAATACCACTAAAGTTCTGTGACGGCCCGTGTGACCGTCGCACAGTGTATCTCCACTTTTGAAAAGTACGCCAGTGGTGACCACCTGTGACCCTTACGCCAGTCGCCATTACTATTAATTGTAAACCCACTCTTACAGAGAAGTAAACACGACAGGTTAGCCAACAACCAATACAAAGCAACTACTAATTACTATGTCTTCATCTTTGGCGGCGAACAAAAGGTTCATCTTCGTAATCAATAAGTGTTGACTCACCGATCACTGCCTTAGAAAAAAACGTATGTAATAAAACCGCCCGTTGTACATACAACCTTATTGATACTTAAGTTTGAAATATTTCTGGCTGTTGAGAACTTAGGCCCTTTTTGACTGAAGTGGTGGAACTGATGTTATGGAGACTTTAAAATGACGATAAGGCCCTAATTTGGAAATCGAAGAATACCGTGTTACATTAATTTAGTGACTCAACACGTGTGACAGGAATGGGGATTCGAAGTATCGAATTTAGTGTTCGTAGTTAAGAAATTACCGCAATCAAAGACAATGCAAGGATAGGCGAAAGCAGCCAGACGACGATTGCGATAGGCGCTTATATCAATTCCTAACATTTCCCGGTTTTCTATGAAGCTGAAAATTTGCATACATGTGTAAATTGGATGACAATGCAATACTATTAAGACATGGAGCTGGTCTGATGATGAAGTCGGAAGGTGGCCACAGGATCTCCACTCTACTTAACGTAGACCCACTGTGTTGGAACTCATTTGGTTGGTCTTGATAAGCAGATAATGACAGAAAAAAGTACAGTCGGCAACTCCTCAACATATCCACTTTACGGTGTTTCCTCACTTCCATATGAAATGGCTTATGTTATGATAGATCTATAAGTCAAGAGTCTCTAATAAGACTATTTACTGACTATGCTGTGACCACTGTCCACTAGTTTAAACCCTCTGGCTCATTTGCTTCCTCTAGCATAGGTAGGTATGTGGTTCAAAAAAGACCTGCGTATAATGCTCAACATTATGCTTCTTAATATGGTCTTCGAATTGGATCATTGACCACGCTAATAGTTCAGAATTCATTACTAACCACTTCGCTACCCATGTTTTCGTCTTACATTCTTTCAGGTCATTGAACTTTGTAAATTAATTTTAGTATGGCGCGTTGCTAATGACTACATTATAACAATGTAGTTTACGCTTGGCTTCTGGTATTGTAATCCTATACGTTAAATTAAGGACACAGACAGGCCTTTTTACATTTAAAGGGAATAGTGGATAATGGTATTAGGTAACTGTTGAAAACAAATGAATTTATACAGGTTTTTATCTCGATTGCAGCGAAGCCCAAAAGGAGATTGTTTGACCTGTATGTATGAATGTCCGTTCCTATGTCCTCCCGTAACTACTCAACGGATCAGTAGATTCGTCTTGATGAAAACCTACCTAACCTACCTTGTTACCTATTGAAACATTGAACTGTTTAAATAATGGTGTTGACACTGTTACACTTGTAATTACCTTGTTATATTTTGCATGCCAGCTGCTGGTGAAATGTGCGCGTTTATGATAATGTAACTACCATCCCTTGTACCACTTTTTAAGCAAATAAAGAAATTTTGATTTTTTTTTGATTTGATGGTGCAAGTGTCACATAACATTCTTGAAAAAATATTTTTCAATCGAGTATTATGTGTTTTAATGTACCTACCTAAGATACATCGATGACATTATCAAAAAATTGCAATCGGGTTTTTTTAAGCTTAATTAAATATTGACTATAAAACTAGAAATTAAAATGAAGTGTTTGTTAACTTTGTAATTCTCACTTGAAATATGATTTTTGTAGATACATAAGTATTAAATAAAATTAAAGGGGGGTTCCGTACAAGAACGTTACGAAACCCTACGTGTGCGCCGGGCGGCCGGTTTTTTTTTTAAACCTTCGATGGTCAATGCTTTACATTTTAAGCCCGAAGGCTATTATATACTATAGCTTGATTGAATATCATAATCTTCAGAGGGAGTTGACAAGATAATAACGTGCCATTAACACATACAGGGCGTCTATTCTAAGCGAGAAAAAACTCTCTGACTATGACGACGACGCGCTGGCCTAATTGGTAGTCCTGCCTACTAAGCTAGCGGTCCTGGGTCCAAATCCCGGAAAAGGGTACATATTTGTGTGATGAGCGCGAGTATTTCGTTGCTTATGTACTAAAGGGCCACAAATCAAAATGTGTTTGTGTTGCATTTAAATTCGGAATGCTATATACTCGTACTTTAAGTTTTAAATCAAACTATATATGTTATTGTTTTGTGGCGCTTTTGCATTTAAGCAGCGTTTTGTTCATGCGTTGTGGATGTTTTGCTATGTATTTAAGTATATAGTTCTCTATATAAGTATTTATATCGTTGTCTAGTCCCATAGTACAAGCCTAGAGCTTAGTTTGGGACTAGGTCAATTGATGTGACGTCCGCAGATATTTATTTATTTACTATGGTAATGTTTTTAACCCGGCTGCCATTACTGACAAGTAAATAAGAGATAAAACGTCGACAATACCATAACAGGTCAAAAACAATATGGTTTTACCGCTTAGAATCACGTCTCTGGGGGGTTATTATGACATAGATATGCAGTTCAGTTTACGCCGAGAGAATAAGACAGAGCTATACAACTGCTATAGCTCTGTCCTTTACGCTCAGCGTAAAAAGAGGTTTACCCTTGAAATATCGACTAACGTTTCATCAAACGCTTCATTACGTCGAATTTTCATTTCATCGACAGGCATTTCCACATGCAGGTGCAATATTTTTTTGATTGTCACAAGTGTAATCTAACCTAACTTACGTAATCAATGATATAGATAACCCGAACACAATAAGGCTTCACGAGAAAATAGCTTTCGATGAAATGAAATTCGACACAATTAAGCTTTCGATGAAACGTTTGTCGATATTTCAAGCGGCACCCGTAAAAAGAACTGCATAGCCATGTCATAATAACCCCCCTGATCTTATTTTCTTAACAGTAATGGCGGCCGACTTAAAAAGAATATGATAACGTGTCAAAAGCAATATTGTTATATCTAGTGGAATATGGCCCCTGAAGCGAGTTGAAATGTTTCGGCCGTCAATTAGGAAAACTTGATTGAAGTTTATCTTTCCAAGGGCAGGGGTAATCAACCATTTGATGATAATGTAATCTGTTATACCATGGACTGTGGCCGTATTATGAAAATTATGAACTGGTAATACTGGTACTTAATTATATTTTTTTTGTAATCGCTTATTAAAAAAAAGGTTGGTTTCACCTTCCGTGCCGTCACCGAGGAGAGGTCCCTCGTTTGTCGCTCGGATCTCCCTTGCTATCTAGTCAGTAACGATAGAGAGACACTGAGTGACAAGCGAGAAAACATAACTTGTGCTAGCTTAACAGCCGGCACATACTGAGTTCGGACCGTTTCACAACAACTGTCATTAATCTATTATCATTTGTTTTCTTCATTTGTTTGTTGTTGTATGAATAAATGTACAAAACACAGAAATTCAAATACTATATTTCCAGAATAGGAATATGATAGGAATGTACAGACGCGATAATACGCGAATAATAGAAAATATTAAAATCTACTTTTTTATAAAATTACAAATTTTCTGTCATCCAATTAATATTGTTGTACCAGTTACACAATAGATAATATTTTATTTGTTAATTACGTACAATACTTTAGAAATTCCAAGAAGTGGAAAGTCAGTATTTAGCAGATTAAAAAGAAAAACCTAAGATTTATACGCTTTAATTTTAACTTTACTAATGGAACAAAAACATTCGATTTCTGTTCTACGCTTCCCTAAAATGGCTTTTCACAGCGGGGAACATTTAATTATAGGTCAAGAGCCACCGAAATTAAAGCTAAGTCATCAGACACCTATAAATCCATTGGTAACTTGACAATTTGTTGATTGAAATTGCTTCGGAAATTTTTGACCTTTCATTTTTGAGGTTAACGTTTCGATCTAATTTTATTATATAAGGTTATCACTAAGTACTGGTTCATTCTGGATTATACTGAACAAAAGTATGGAAAATGGCTTGGCTGGGGGTTTTTAGATATAAATTATATTTGAGAAGAAAGTTTTATCAATTTATACCTATTACACTGCGCATCTATAGATTAACACATTATATATTTATTTATCTTTTATTTTCTTGCTGTTTCTTAGCCCAAATAACAAATTTATTAAGTGTGTCCAATGAAGTAGGTATTTTAACGGTTGGCTCTCAGCCAGCGTATTATAAGAATTTCTTATAATTTCAATTTCGGTGTATTCGGCTCGCATGTTTATGTGTCGTAAATATTTCGTGACGTTGGGGTAACTAATCAGAGGGTGGTTCGTTAGGGTCGGTACGGATCCCCTTCAACACATTCTGTGCCGGGCCTTCAGGATTCCATACAAAATGAGCCCTGTTTTGAGTCTTCGGCATTGTGTGACTATACTATCCCAATCAAGTTAGGGATATGTCGGTATATGACGCAGTCGCAGTCAAATATAGAGCTAAAGCAAGGTGCATTGTGCTAAATATTGTACAGTGTAGATTATGCAAGTTTCTACCCAAAACTGTACTTTTTTGCACAGACAGTTGCTTTTTGAAAGTAATCAATCAAGTAAATAAGTACCTCTAAGATCCTGTTATCGTTTTTCGTCTACATTACGACAGCTTGTAGAATCCATTATATTGGATTGTAGATCGGGTTTGACTAGATAGTATTAAATGAAAAAATACTATTTAACTACTTAATAAATCCCGTTGTTGTTGCGTCTGTTCAAATCTAGCAAGCCGCTGTTTCGTTGCAAAGCAGGATTCGCTAGTCGCTAGTGAAATTACGATACTGTGGACTAAACTTAAAGTATCTCCGCAGAAATATCATAATTCACGACAAGTCGCTATGACGCACGACGTTTGCAACGTCCATGCATCTATCGCTATCCGAAGAACTAATTGCAGCTAAGTTCCTTCACCTACACTAATTGCAAACTTTGCATTTCCACGACCTCGATGGATCGCTTTTTGTAGAACTTTTAACCACGCACGATATTACTTTAGAACAATAATTTTTTGGTGCGCTATTTTCGTAACTGTTACTTTTGGGGGCCTTCAAAAGACATGCATACTGTTTTCTAAAAAGCCCCCAACATATCACGATTTTATTCCATCCTGTTGCGCAATCTCTTATGCTTCTTCTAGCATCAGAAAGAACAACATGACCTTTTGCACAGCACGCCTACGTACTCAAAATAATTATGTTCCAATTTGTTGGTATTTTTATACTTACATCCAATGTTTATTTACCTTACTAAGATAACGAGTTATTTAGAATTGTGAGGTGTGCCCTTCGTTATGTTATTATTTTATTGTTTGCTTATTTTGGGCATGTGAGTAGGTATACTTGCATATATGGAAATAATACAGTTATGCTGCAAGTCATGCTCAAACGCAACGGTACCTCAGCCCAAGTTGTTTCATAAAACTTACAAAACAAGTATGTGGTAGAATAATAACAAGTGTTAACTTGTTTTGTTAAATTCCGAAAACTTTTTGCGGCTGCTTCAATTTTAATTCAATTATCTTAAATATTATAATAAATGTGAAAGTGGTGTTTATTTGTTCGTTTCTTTGTTCACGTTTACCAAATAAAAAAGTTTCCATTCGATCCGAGATCCATGACAGGATCCATATGATTCCTTACTTATCTAAGAGTGGATATCCTGTCGTCTGTCACAGTATAAACAAACATAAACATGTATGTCGCACGGCTTGCATGTTTGCGTGCCTCGACCGTACGCACCATGAACCACCACAAGTAAACTCAACAGGACGGGCCAAGCCGTATTATAGTCTATACTTTTACCCCCTTACTTATAAACGTGGAATAAGCTTGAAGTAGTTTATGCCATGCTTTGTCCTTATCTGTAATTATGACATTGGCATCTGACAGAAAGTGACAAAGCATGGCATAAACTATTCCAAGCTTATTTCACGTTTATAAGTAAGGGGGTTAGGCATTTAAAAAAATGTAAACAAAACAACCACGTGATATAGTTAGTTAGCCAATATAAGTAGACAGTGTTCTGCTTCTATTGGCTGCCGTCAAAGTCATCGTACGTCAAAGTTCGATAAAACAGTTTTGATTGGTTGTTTAACAAAGTCACGTGATTTGGAAAGTTTACATTTTTTTAAATACCTAAAAGTATAGACTATAGTTGGGGCCGTGCGATGCGCATAGTGGCAACCCTAACTCTCGAGCGGCAATAGGTAACAGAAACTCCTAAAGGTACTAAGAACTTTTCTATTACATTTTCTCTTAGTGGACGTCGACACCTTTTTGCGCAAGTATTTTTGGGTAGAATAATAAGACGCTTATTATCCAGAAAAACCGCCCCGGGAATTGTGATAATCTAAAGGTTGAAGTCTTCGGTGGAAGGGCCAACTTTCCTTTTGTAAATTATAATTTAATAAGTGCCACACACATGACACACCAACCTACATTACAAGTTTTCCAATATGTCACAGTCAAACCTGCTGTACTAGTTATTTTATGATATTTTATTCAATGATTTCATATCATGGCGTAAGACCATTGTTACAATGATTTAATCAGCAGATCTTGACTTGATATTTAGACGTGATCTATGGAAGCCATGTCATAGATTACAAAATGGTTACGTATTGATATTCAAGTATGATTCTTGAACTAGATCCCATGGGGTTCCTAGATACGAATCTGGTTTCGCGATGTTTTTGCAATTGAATGGCGATGGCGTGACATTTACACCCATTTGCCATTATGCCGATAACTCATGTTAATTGGATTTTGTAACAGTTTTATTTTGCGTCATTATCATCTTAGTTATGAATTTTTGATATCGGTTCTTATTCCGCTTCTACATGCTTGGTGTTTGCCACAAACACTGCGGGATGCAACTATATGTTAAAGTGAGCATCATAGGTGAGCATGATTTATTTCTATCTCACTCTAACTTACAGTTGCGTCCTGCAGTGTTTGTGACAAACACCAAGCATGGTTCCTAGCCTATTTCTATAACCCGTAGTGTTGGACAAACAAATCCTGTTGTTTTACCAAATCAAAGGACAGCTCGTTCGTTGCAATCAGGATATCCGTTCAGTCAGTCTAGACCTATTAGCAACAACACAAGACACCGCAGGCAATAAAATCCGCATACGTGTTGTCGTGACATCCACCATTACCTATCCCGATAGTCTACAAATGGCACAATATTAAAGTGAGCGTTATCAGAATCTCACATGATCGCAGACCCTACAAGGAACTAGAAAGCTGGTCGTGCGATGTCAGATTGCGCGACATCAAAACGGCGTGTGCGCATGGACGTTTGTACGGCAGCCGCGGTCGCAGGGTGGACAGAACGATCTATTCAGGGAAAGTGCTTTCAACTAGTAGGGTTATCATGCCATCGCGCTATTTTGATATTGCGCTAGGTACCTAATTATGTAACTATTGCTTCAAAAGTTACGTCAAAAATTTGGTGAGTATGGCTGAAGAACATACATGCCTCGGGCTCTATTCTACGTGATAAAACGACTTTGCTTTTGACATGTTATTCTACCTACCTTCAGAATACTCAATTTTTCAAAAACAGGTGACAAACTTTATTAGTCTTAAAGAAACTACATGTGTACCCAACGCCAAATAAATAGGTTACAACTTACAAACCATAATATTGCATTTCACTTGTTATCGTATCGTTTTTAACTCGGCCGCCTTTACTGTCAAGTAATAACAGCTATCAATACGTTGACAATACGATAACATGTCAAAGGCGATATGGTTTTCATCCAGCAGAATGAAGGCCTTGTTTAGATGTTAAAGGGCTAACTAACAACGCAATTATAACTTCTTTTTGCGACACAACTTCCCGATCGAAATCAAGCATTCCAAAACAAACCGGCCACGCGTCAATTGATACTAATGCAAATGGTAGACTAGAAGTGTATCGATTTATCATTAAATGCTATCTTTTCCAAGTAAAAGCAGCTCGTTGCCACAGAATAGATAAATAACGTGTCACTGCCAAGGCCATGACTCGATCGATACTCTCGTGTGAATTGTAACACGTGTATCTATCGATTCACATACCTATTGTTTTTTTTTAGAAAACGCAGGAAAAATGTGTAATTATTAATTAGCATACATTTATTAAAGTTTTCACAGCTCTAGGGTTTCTACAGAGCCAACTTATCGTGAACTGAATTGGGCCTTTAAATTGACCATAGACGATCACTTTTTATTTGCAAACCTTTGCTCAATTTTTTTGCGCGTTTCTGTTTTAAATGGTTCCATATATATTATGTGATTTTAATGTAATTTATTACAAATACAAATTAATTTAACACGAAAACCAAACCGTGTCTAATCGCCTAATGCCAAAATAAGTGTTAATTTACAAACATTGCAAACTTCCAGAAGCTAATTTTGTAAACGCGATTTGTGAATGAAACTCATTATCATTATCGCATTATTATCGCCTTTTCGTCTTAAGATTACTTCATTTTAAATAGCATTAAAAAACCAGTCAAGGCAAAAATTTCATAGTCGAAGAAGGTACTGATTCCCACGATGAAACAGTGATGGAAACCAGATATTATAGACCTCCGGTCAAAATATACGTTTCACTTTATTTTGAGAGATGTGGGGGTCTTTATTATTTTGTATTGTCGCTTACCGTCTGTTATGGTTGGCAGAGCTCGGCGGGAGTCCTCTCAGTATAACTCTCTTTTAATCATAACAAAGTTCAAAAATCGTAACAATTGTAAACAAGAGTATTGCGTGTTCCACTTGTCATAAATTATGGTTCTTCGAAATACTAATACAATAGTGATGCCTTGATGACAATAAAATTGTAAACCAATATTATAATCTAAAGCTAGTAAGTAAGCATAAAATCATTACTTATCGTCTTTTGAAACTCGTAGTTTTTAGGTCGAAAAGGTCACTTTTAACGTTAGGACATTGTTTACCATCTCTTTAAACAAAATGAATGAATCGATTACAATCGAAGGTTTGTAGACTCGCGTTAGGATGTTACACAAGAAGGTAAACATTCAAGTAACGTACGAATGTTTGAAGAAGACCTTACGTTGTTTTGTAAACTCTTCTCGTGGCGTGCGTGGTCGAGAGTTAAGTTACTCATGACGTACGCTTACAGTCGTGTTGGGCGGGGACCTCATTTATTTAAAGCATACTGCCGCTAACGCATATTATGTACCCGTTTACCCATTGCCTTGAACGCGTATGTGCGTTTTATAATAGTATTCGTTTCGTATAAAACAAATGATGCGGCACCTAGGGAAAGAACCCCCCCAGCCTTTATATTATTGCCTCTATTGCAATCGATTGTATTGTTAACGACTCGGCTGCCACTTAGTGTGATTACAGCATTACTGTCAATATAATAAGAGCTATCATAACATAATGTTAACAATCGAAGGAGAAATGTAAAATAGAGACTTAAGGCACGACTACAGAGGAATTTAATGCCGATTAAAATGGACAAATTATGCACAACGCAAAGAAATAATTTAGATATTTCGATTGCAATTTTTCGAGTTATTTCTGAGTTGGTAAATTCTTGTTTTTATCGCGTTGCAATCAAAAGAAATCAATCAGTTCGCCAATAAACAACGTAGTTGTAACAATATTGTACCAATTAAATGTAACCATGAAGATTGACAGAAGAAAGCAAGGGAGCAGCGGGGAAAGTGGAATGCTCGGTCGTTAGGTTTGTATAAATCCAAGAAACAATCCGCCCTTGGAGAAAACGACGCATTTAATATAAAAATCCTATTGGAATTGCATTTTTATTGACAGCTGATTAAGGTAAAATCAGCTTTGACTATCGAAACGCACTTGTGCCCTTTTTACTTAAAAAAATCGGTCTGCCCTTTGCATAAAGGACGCATCTGATAAAGACGTCTTATCCCATATACGACTTTGTGGATAAATCTGGAGAGTTTACTATGCTTCGGCTATTGAATTGAAAATGTGCCCTTTTTACTGAAAATGGCAGTAATGACCGGTAAGGCCCTGCCTAGTGTCAAAGCAAGCAACGTCAGCTATTACTCTATGACGCTAATGGCTAACGCAGGTAAAGTAGGAGGAAGTTGAAGAACATGTTTGATTTAGTAGTAGTTTGGAATCTTAGCTGGTTTAAGAAGAGAGTGGGGGTGTTTTGTGTGTAGTGTTGTAGGTAAAGCCAACATAGCAACGATTTACGAAATACGTCACTATTACATTAAATTAATAATAATAACACTGCACTAACGATACCCGAAACAACCAAATATTCTTCTTTAAAAAAGTTTCATCAACTGATAGGTGATGATTTGATCAAGTAATTAGCAAAATTCATTTTAGATAAAACATCAGACGCCATTTTTTTACGGAATATTTTACTTTTTACTCAACAAGATCACGGTCACAATATGTGTATGTACGTAACATAAACAGTTTAAACGCATCCTTGGCTTTTAACTTTAGCACAAATAAGAAAACCACCTGCTGAATAGTTAACAGTTGCATTGTTTGCTGTGCCTAATGCCCTCTAATGGCTTAATCTTATTAATAAACCCCATTACCGGCATAGCACGACAACCTGTTATTATCGACGCCCACGTAACGAGCACGCTGAATGGGGACGTTCGTTCAACGCTCAATGAAACACGATTACAGTTGGGCATATTTTTGCCTACAAAATAACATAATAACGCCACAAGAAGTATGTGGATTCCAAATTCCTGGTTCAATCGTGACATAAAAACGTCTCTGGCAATTGTGTTAGGAATTTTGATTAAAATTAAAACGCAAACAAAATTTGAATTTAGAATAATTTCAAGTCCGATTTGAAATAGAACTGAACTGGTTTAAATTCAAATAGAGAACGCATGTTGCAACATTTAAAAGATAAAACTAAATAGAACCTGCACGACGTAACCTTTTATCTGATTCAAAATTCTAATGCCAAACAAGAAAAATCGTGGTGTGATTATCCACCTTCGAATTTGGAACGTAATTGTAATGTTACTGGCTGGTAAATCAACAATTTCCGTCCCTTTTCTATTACCGTAGTGCCGCACCTCCGAATTACGGGTAGTTCGAGAGACTAAAGCCCTGGTGGTCGATTATCGACATCAAGATCTCGAGGGGTCGCGTTGTCGCCTCCCACACCTTGTAATACGTTGGTGTATACAAGTCGTCTTGGTAATAGGGTCCTATTAGTTGGTAAATATTATATTCTTTTCTTTCTATCAGATAATTATACTATAATTTAAAAATATTAGTAAAGTGAAAAACTTACTGTGACTCACAAAAGTTGTGAAAAACCATAGTTTCAGAATTTGAACAGAATAATATTTGGATCATTAATCTAACCTAACCCATCCATTGAAGTCGATACGTTTACACAGTTGTTTGGTTAGTTTAGCCGAAAACAAAGCGTTTGAAGTTGCCCTCTTTAGAGCTAAAACAATCGCAATTCCATTAACGTTGTTAGAGACAGATGTACAAATATATACATATAGCCATGTAAGTACAACAATGTTTTTAGGACGTTCACTCTTTTTGTTCAGCATTGTTAACATATTTTCGCAAAAAAATAAACTGGTTGGTTGTTGGAGTAATATCCGTGCCTGGCGTGAATACGTTGATATGTCTAAAACGGCAATTTTACAGGGCGCCAATTTTAAGGTTTGACATTTTCTGGTAAATCGCTGTTTGATTGTAACTTTGATGTAAAACTTGATTTATCCATCATTTTCTGCATACTTTTGAATGATTAGAAGATTTTTGTGAGATTCCTCTTAGTTTGATTAATATTAGACTTATCAACTTACGTCTCATCGAGTTATCAACGTATTCACCATACAAAGAGGGGAAAATTGACGTTTCGAGAAAGAAAAAAAATCGTGAAAAATCCATTTCATGTTATTATACTTCACAAAAGTTTTGTTAAATACAACTTTTTATTATCTTTCAAGTGAAAATGAGTGATTTAAAGAATTATGTCTAGTTTTAATAATAATAGACATATCAACTGGTTCACCGACGAGAGCGACGAGTTATCAACAAATTCACAGTATTAGTAAGAAAAAAATTAGAAATAAAACAGCTGTTTTTTTAATAATTTTTTAATTAAAGAAACTGAAATCATCATATAATTTAATTTATGGAGTCATTCCAGGAATTTTACTCTTCTACATCCTCCAAATCTGGGTTTATCTCGTCAATATCCGGGTCAGCTGAGGCACAGTTTACTGTTTTTATTTGCAAATATTGCAAGAATTGGGGTCCTGACGTATTGTGATAGTTTTAGTCCACGTATAATATTAAAAAAAAAATGCTATTACGCACGATAGGGCGTAGGTAATGGTAAAAAAAGGCCCCGGGTATTATTTTGGATTTACGGTCGATTTTTCTAGCATGTTAGGACACTATTTACGAGCAAGTGTGATGAAAATAATATTAAGTGCCCGCCTACTACACGACCATTTATGTATAATATCCAGTGCCTGGTATTACTCTTATTAAACTTGGATGTAGGGATAGACACACATATACAGACGACCCAAAGCGAAATACAACATTCGAATCGAACTTTAGATCTAGCTTTGCACTAAACAAAGGTAACTGCTGAGGTGGGACAGTACATTTTATAATTTAGTATTAGAAAACGAGCGATAGGAAAACCACTATCAATATGCGTGTTACACTTACGGTTAACTTATTAAAAATAATAATAAATACACCAAGAAACAAAAAACAAATAAAGTCGTAAAGAGTGTCTCGTAACCCAAATTCTTAGTCCTTCTGTTAATTTGTAACAAATACGTAATTTGTAATACAAGTACGTTTCAACATCATCAATATACATTTAATTAAACCCCAAAACTTTCTAAAATCCTAGAAGCGAGCTACGATCGCTTTAAAGTAGAAGTTAAATCACCTATTTAAATCAGAAGCACTAATCAGGGGAACTCCTATAAAACCGAGAAGTTAGATTTATGTAAGTTTCAAGACCACTTCGTGCTTGTTTTGCATATGCTCGATAATTCCTACAGGACCTATGGGAAAGCTTAGTCCAGCTTCAACACTATTAAATTTAATAAAAAGCCGATCTATTTTAATGACAATATAAAAAAGTATTTAGATACAATTTATAACTTACATTTTAACAACTTCATTCTATTTTAAATCTTTTATATCTAGGAAAGGCCTCAAAGATACTGGCAGCATTTACTCGCTGGATGGTTAAACTAATGCGTTGAACGAGGAAACTGCCACCTTCTCAACGCCGAATGAAATGAACATATCTTATTTATATTTAAGGCGTTCTCTACTAGTCCACCAACTGGCCAAGACCAATACATTGGCCAACCTTTAAGTTTTCAGCTAGTTCAGCTGCCGCACCAGCCCTATTAGAGGTCCGGTGGAGATGTGTGACTGGGCTAGCATGTCTACTCAGGTTGCATCTCACACTAGCACCCGTCCCATATTCTGCACGGGACCAAGGACATTTTGTCAGGTATTTTGCCATCATATCTACAAATGCCGGTCGGGTCTAAAAGGGCCGGCACGTTTATTGAGGCAGGAGACCGGTGGATGATGTCATTTAGTGCGGGGGTTCTTGAAAACAACAGGCGTTACATATCGGTTGCTGTCGCACATAATCTGGTTTTCACAGAATACCAGCGTTGCAGCACTAACAAGTTTAGTGTCGCAACACAATGCTGAGCGCACCTTTAAATGTTAAGATAAATTAGTGATTAAATTGTTAATAAATTAGTGAAATTATTTTAATATTATGATAATAAACAGAGACAACACTTTTATTGGAATTAGTAATATTGACAACTGTACATATTCTTTCTTTGTTTCCCAGATATTACATTATTATCTGAAAATATACAAGTATACTGGTTTGTTCCCTTGATTAAAAACATTGATAACTATACACGTCAAGGTTTCAGGTACTGATTTTAATTATTTGTCTGTTAATATCTTAAGATATTCTGGAGAATTCGAATATTTTTAAAACATAAGTTGAGATATCGTATTATTGTGTTGGTTCATAATTCTTTGACGTAAGTTTCCATGTTGAGATATCACATGATGCACTTGTTTGATTTACTCTACGTAAGTTGATAACTTGGTGGCCAGTAGTACAAATTGAGATGTCATATAACGCACTTAGATATATTACCTGTACCTAAATTGATAACTCGGTGGATAGTCGTACACATTGAGATGTGAGACGAGACAAATCGATGGGCAGTAATATAAGTTGAGATATCACATTATGCGCTTAGTTTTGGTTACTGTACGAAATTTGATAACTCGATGGAAAGTTGTACAAGTTGAGATGTCACATTACGCACTTCGTTTTAGTTACTGTGCGTTAGTTGATAACTCGATATATTTGATTTGTTTGATTGATATGTCTTTATGTTAAAAAAAGTACGTTATTACTGTAATCGAGAGTAAATTGATAAAATTATTTATAAATCTATGCACACAATGTGATGTGTAATATGTCTTTTTATCCACAATAACTTGCCAAAAGTATAGTTATCAATGTATGAACAATGGCCATAAGTCAAAAAGTAATTAAGATAAAAATATGAAAAAAATTACCAATATAGAAAAAAAAATAACGAAGCGTTTAAAGAAATAAAAAAAAAAACGTACATGTCGAGATATCAACGTCTTCACGCCAGCCACGGATATAGAAGAGAGATCTTTACCGAGATGTTCCATCGATTACTATAGAACTTTGTGTACATATATTTCACATTGTCGTGATGTGACGTTGTTAATTATTTTCAATTAAAACAATGTTCGCGATTATCCTCAAGAATTTTGTAGTAAGTAGTTGAAATTAAGTTGGTTTTGTACCCATTTATATTTCATTTTCGTATAATTATAATAAATCGTTGTGATTTCACGCCCTAAATCGGAAGCATTTTAATTAAATGCTACAATTTTTTAATTAGAATGGAGATAAATTAGGTTTAAGATGAATGGGTAAGAACCGATTCGGTGTGGTAGAGTTTTCTGAACGTAACATGAACCGAAAATGTAAATAGGTTTGACATAATGTCATTGTTAACTGCAATATTTTTATTATTACTTTGCTAATAAAAAATTAACATACATAATTAGTAATAAATATGTAAGTTTGTACATTAAATTATAGAAGTGTGAACTAAAACCTCCCTCTGAACGGAATAACTTTTTAAGTCTTAATAACAAATTGTCACCCTTCCCTACACATGTAATTTTAAATATTAGTTCATTGTGTGTCTGTTGGCGAAACAAAAAACAAATTACATTGTTTTACACCTCGTTGCTGGCAACAAAAAACGGATGGCGGTCAGAACTTGCGGGCCGAAGTACTTAAAAAATTGTCTTAGTTTATACAGAGCACTACAAAAGTGAAACATTCACATCGTATTCTCTTTTCGAACTTACCTCTATACGCTATACCTACTGTTTGTTTAGGCGTAGAGGAAATATCGCTTACCAAAAACCAGTCATGAGAATAGACCCTTTCATTATTTATTTGTTACCAGTTTCGAATTTATAAAACCGTTAAATAGCATGATTAATACCGCCAAGGTTTCCACCTGTTGCCCAGAATTGAGGTTATTTTACGTGGTAACTAGGCTATATTTACATACAATATATTAATAATACACTAATAAATCTTAAAACATCCGGTTTTTAATCAAAATATTGATTAACGGAATTAAAAATAAAGATGCCATAGCAACGCCTCTGTATAATTTTCCAATAGAAAATCTATTTCCCGTTTAGAAAAATGACATATGTGGAAGCGACGTTTTTAACATGAGAATATAGTTACGATGACTTGCCTTATACATTATTCAAGTAATTCCAAGATAAATGGTACTAGAAACTGAGAAAGCCGACAAGTGCATGCAAGCCAGGATTAAGTCCAATGTAGGGTTCAGCAGGCAAACAAGATAGTAAAATAAATAAATATCATGGGTCACTCAAATTAACCTAGTCTCAAACTAAGCTAGGCTGGTATTATGGGTACTACGAGTAGACAACGATAGACATACTATATGAAGAAATATATACTTAAATAGATGGTAAAAATCCGTGACTCGGGTACAAATATACACACTCATCACACTAATATTTACAATTACCGGGAATCGAAGTCGGGACTGCTTGCTTCGTAGGCAGGATCAAATGGCAGGGCAAGTTATACAGTTCTGTACAGAGTAGTAAGAATACAGATAGATGTGACAGAGTTAAATTTCAAAAACGGAACCCTAAAATGTGACCAATAACGAAACCGTAACGGTTACCTTACCTCGCCACACACAAAGCGGTGACGTAACGTTTTCAAAACGACTGTGAAAGTATTGTTATTGAAGAGATGGACATATTGGACGTGTCAATCATACTGTCAGTGTGTATAGCGGTTTGGGCAAGACCAGCCATGCTTATGGGTTGCAAATAAAGGAGACTGAATGGTGTTTTTGGGAAAGTCGAAGTTGGACGTGGTTTTGCAAATACCGTCCAATGTACAATAGAAACCTGTTTGTATTTGAGTTTCATTGCTACAGATAATTTTGGTGTCTTTATTCGCCTCGCTTAGGAAGCTACCGGTCCCGGGTACAGTCGCGAACCGGGATTGTTGAGTCACTTACCCATGTTTGTAATTTGGCCGTGTAATGCAAATCGAATAGCTGTCAGCCAGTCGGTGACATCGGTTATTGAATACACGGCTAAATTACGAACAATGGCAAGTAGCTCAACAATCCCGGTTCGTGACTACGAAACCCGAAGGGTAAATATTTGCGTGATAAACGCGAATATTTGCTCCCGAACCTAGAATGATTTCTATGTATTTCAGTAGATATTTATTTTTATGTACCCTTGTATAGTCGCGATATGAAAAGGTCGTCACTTTTGCTCCTTGACGAACTTTTACATTCCGCGACTAAACAAACCTAGAACGTAGCTTGGGGCTTGGTCAATATGTGTGAAAGTCGCCCTGAACGGTTTATTTTTACGTGTAACTGGTCACTAAATAAATTCATAATTTTGCGATTAAGTTATAAGCTGAGAGACTATAACATAAAGTATTTTTAATGCACAAAATCCTACCCCGCTACTTATATTAATGTACATAGTCCTGCCATAAGTTCTGTCCCTTAGGTTTAGTGAAATAGAAGTAATTTATGGATACCTTTTTACAATAAAATATATATTAATTAAAAGCCTTCTTAATATATATTTTTAAAAAATATCTTCCATTTCAAATGGTCAATATTTTAACGATTTTTTTTAATTTAAGCAAGTTTTTGTCAGAAACACGCTAGATTTTAGACTTGAAACGGTTCTCAATCTCAAGTTCTGAAGAAAGATGATATGGAGAGATTTCGAATTTCTCAAAATTCATGCAAAATCGTTAAGTCGATTTAGGGATACATGAATATTGGCGATTGTGTAAGGAAATCTTCAGTTTATTTGCAATATATTTACCTATATCGTTAATGGGGTAAGTCTGATTAATACGTCATATAAATTTGGACAAGCTGCGTCAACTTTTACAAAAGCTATAATCGATAAGAGCACCATCGTCGTCGCGTGTTTTTTACCATGCTCAACTAACCCAAAACAGAAGTACTAAATGCGTGTACATCAACCTATTATTATTTTTAAATTTTAATAAATCTCAGTGACAGAACTTATGGCAGGACTAGGTACAATGTTGAGTCAATCTACAATTTTCAAAATGAATCCCTGACTCACCATAGAACTATGTCACTGACATTTAATGTGACATTTCTTTCGATTTGAATTGAAACGGCACTGTTCTTTGGGAGTTCAAGGCCATAAACGCACGCGCGCGCTACGCGTTAATATAAAATAATATTACTTTTGGTACGTTATCGTATTGTTTTTAACTCGGCCGCCGCCATTACTGTCAAATACATGACATCTATTGTAACGTTGACTATATGATAACATCTCAAAAGCAATATGGTTTCACCCAGCAGAATAGAGGCGCTGTCTGATAGTACAGTCGAGTTAATTAGTTAGTTAGTCACTTTAATCATTGTGACAATTCATACATAGCAGTATAACATGACATTAAATAGAAAAGGTACTAAAATGTACACTTATTTATGAACTCGACTGTACACGAAATTAAGTATTTAGTAGGTCGCGACTTCGTGGTTTGAAAACACGATTATTTAAGCTGCAGTTTCAATAGGTAGTACTACCTTGTATAATTAACCCAATGTCCTATTTCCAACGATAACGCTATTCTTCAATCTTAATGAAAAATGCATTGAGTACATTATAGCCTGCTTGTTCTAAACGATGTTAAAACGCTTTAATCCTACAAACTCGTGTGTCAATGGGTCATCGGTTACTTACTGCGGCTAATGGCGGGTCGAATCATACGGCACTATTCTTCAAAACTAGCGTCATTTCGATGTCGACTTACTTAACTATTTTATTTGGCCCTCTAACTCATAGCGAAACGTATGAAAGCGGATATCAAACCAGTGTGATCGCTCAAGTTCTTATTTCAAACTGGGCCTCTCTCTATGCTACTGGTAAAACAATGTTGCTTTAACGTTTTATTGTAATATCAACGTAGCGATAGCTTTTATCTAATTGACAGACCTCAAAAACAATATTCTTTTAGCCAGAGTAGAAAGCTTGTTGCCCTTTATGAAGGTGATACCTACCCTTACTCTATAATGTTGATGGAACTGTAAGAGCGGTTTTAACAAACCGATCTTGTCTTAAGGGTAAAATGCAAAAGTTTATTGTTGTCTTATTCAAACTTTGGTTCTAGAGCAAGAAGCACCATTTTGTTGTCTTTTTCTAACATTAAAGTAAGAGTAACACTGCAGTCAACTGCGGCAATTTTTATCGCTGGTCTAAACGTCGCTTAAGATTCTCGTCTCAAGATATGACCAAGTAAACGTCAAGTCATAAAAAGCTGTCAGTTGAGATGTGTCTGGAGAGTAGCATCTTAGCCAAGATCGTATTACTCTTACGGTTCTAAAGAATGGAACAGTCACTTCGTTTGATTGTAGAAGTATAAAGTGACGCAAATGACTAACAATGACGGCGTAGAAGTACCACGTACTTACCTATCTGTGGTCTGATTCAACTGTGGCGCACGCTACGCGCGCTACGTAGCGTACGTAGCGAGTGTAGCGTGTGCCGCAGTTGAATTCCGAGTTACGTATAGATCGTGGCGGTAGAGAATACGGCTAGGCCACCGATGCATTAAAGGTTATGGCCAATAGATGGTACAGTTACCTTTGGAAAGCCCTTTTACTGTCGCAATCAATGCTAAGAGTCGATACCGTACGGATGTTGGAGAGTAATCAGTAATGTCGATAGATTCTGTTAACCTTACGGGTTGGCGTAAATTGAAAATGCGGTTTTAAAAAAATATAATTTTTGTTTAAGGTTAGTTTAAAAATAACTTGTATAACATAAATGTCAGTTACTACGCACGTCACTAATAATAAATAAATATCATGCGTAACATCTGTAATAAAAATAAATGTATTTTATAACCAAGTAATTTGGTTTCATTTCCAAACATTTTTGTCTGTTAGGTTCCTCGACCCTATATTACCTATGTCAGACGTATTATAGCAGTAACATTGATTATTCAAAAGATTAACTAAAATATAAATAATTCAGAAGCATATATCGTAAATGTGTTACCGGCGTTAAACCTAATAAATTGGAGATAAAATTAATTCATATGATTTTTAAATAAATGTAATTTAAATAATTCTGTTTTATATCTGTTTACGTTAATCTGCTCCTAACTGTTGTTAGAAAAGGAATATGGAGTTCGTTCGTTCAAATAGTGTGCATTGCAAACCTTTGAACGGCTTCCTTGTACCAATTGGGATTGTTCATATTTTTACGATTACTCCAATTCGAAAACCATTTCGAGGAATAGGGTTTTAAAGCCATTCTGCATTATTAAGTACTTGAAAAAAATATTTATTTTGGATATTTCGGCAAAAGTATATTTAACCTTTGTTTGACTTTCGTTTTCGGCTTGAAGCCGTCCTAGGTGTATCTTACGAGTTAGGCGAAAATAGCTTGAAATAGTATGTTTTAATACACTAATTATAATCACTTTTTTTCATGAGATATCATTTAATTGTTGTATATTATTAGAAAATGCCATCCCAAATTTAAAATAATCATGTCATCCATAAAATGTCTGCTAAATAAATAAAGATATTAAAACAAAACTATTGGGCCAAATACAAAATTAATGAAATAGGTGTCTTAAAATTTCCTATTCTTTCGAATGAGAAAGTAAAAACCGAGAGTTTTTTTTTGGTCAATCCCAATTGTAGCGGCACATCAAAGCATGCAAACTATTTGGACGAACGAACTATATGTACATACATATACTAGTTTTTAACCGCGACTCCGTCCTCGTAGTCGTTTATAGCTTTTCCATAGGGAACTGTAGAATTTTCCTCGATTAAAAATATCCTGTGTCTATTCTCGGGATCAAAACTCTCCTTACCCAATTTCATCAAGATCGGTTCAGCGCACGCATATAAACTTTCGCATTCATAATATTAGCACGATAAATGCTAAAGTTTTTATGTGCGTGTGTGTGTATGTCGGCTAGACGAATTTAGATGAAATTTGAAATGGAGATAGCTTTTCATCCCAGAAAATGTAAAAATTCCCAAGGGAACGATTATCTAAATCTACGCGGACGAAGTCGCAGGCAGAAGCTATATGACACCACCCTCTTTTCCGCGTTGGGGGTAAAAATACACATGCACTGACACGGGTTTTACTGACCGGAACGTCATAAAAGCCACCAATTGCAAATGGGGTTAATATTACTACAACAGTTTGAGCACGCTCTCCATTCTGTACCAAGTTCCCTCGTCCCTCTATAAAACTGACGCCACATCTACATTCTTGGCACCGAATGTTAGTTCGCCGAAGGCCTCAAGCAAATAACCAAAACGTCATTAGAGACTGTTATGATTTATGACACCACGACTTGCCTGAAACTTGGTATCTAGCGTACACTTCTTAGTAAAATAGGCATATTTTGTAGCAATTGTATAGCATTTACGTCCTTATGTGCGACTGTTAAGGGTTTATGTGCTTCCGCGATTAAATTGCGGATGTGCCCTTTTCCCTTACAGTGTACACATTCTGAGGTTAGGGTTGCCAATTCAAACTTTTGAACATTTCTTTATGCTTCTTGTGGAACTGATGATGTGTCTGAGGATTGTGAAGCGATGCTCAAGTCGCGTAGCTGTCAAATCATAGGTACAAATTTAGCTCCGAGCGACCTTTCTCACCCCCTAAAACAAATCCGATTTCGGACTACCTATAGGTTTCAAAGGAGAGAAACACTCTCTAAAAATGTTTTTGGTGCTCCCTGATTTCATTGCGGGAAACGGTCATAAGGTATGTTTACCGCTGAAATAGATAATCAACTTCGCAGACGGAGTCAAGTACAAAACCTAGAGCTTTACAAACCTCTCGGTATTCAATAACGGAAGCAGTCTACCGTCTTTTTATCATCCGAACTCGTAGGTGTAGGTTTTAGTAACTTATTTGCCTACTTTTTATATTGAACAATAGAGTTTTATAACGCATATTATTATAGTACCGTTTGTAAAATAATGATCGGTAACCCTACTCCGGGGTACCCCGTCAATCCCCACTAGTAAGTAATAACTGGGCTAAGTATTAGCACTAGTAACGACTAAATTGTAGCCGGAAAGTACATGTTATGGAAGTTCTCTAGGTCGCGTCGTGTAGGAAAGTTCTAGTAAATGTGGTACGAGTATGTTCTAGACAAACTGACCAGTCGAAGTGTCTGCGGAATCGCACAGCATGTACATATAGTAACACAAGCGACCCGCCCTCACTTTGCTTCGGTTTAAATATAAACCAGAATCTATTATACATAAAAACCTTCCTCTAGAATCAGTTTATTGATGAAAACCGCATTAAAAGCGTAGTTTGAAAGATCTAAGTGTACATGAGGGACAAACAGCAGGAAGCGACTTTGTTTTATACTATGTAGAGAATGTTACAGAGAATAAATGTATGGTAGCCTTAAATGTTCACATTCATATCATATTTATTCATGGCTAAGCTGCTTGCAACCTTTCACATTTTATGAAGAATTTTATTTTCAAGGTCTGGTCTCATTATTTTTGGATAATTCGTTTGTCATTTTAGGTAAACTTATTTTTTATTAAAATTGTTTGATTAACTCGTCGTTCTTTGCCCTCGTAACAAGTTATTTACACATAAATTAACAAAAAGCTATAGGGGCAGCTAAAGCTCGCGTGCAACAACTGCCCCTTAAAAGGTAAGGTAGCAAATTAAATATTAAACTAACACGATCGCCAAGGCCTCGTTAGCCTTGCAAGCGTTAATAATTGACGAGAAAAGTCGAGGAAAAGTAAAGAAATATACTCGTACGGTAATTGTTTGTTTAAGTTAACTTGTCGATAGTCACTACATAGTATAAAACAAAGTCGCTTCCCGCTGTCTGTCCCTATGTATGCTTAGATCTTTAAAACTACGCAACGGATTTTGATGCGGTTTTTTTTAATAGATAGAGGGATTCATGAGGAAGGTTTATGACGGCGCGCTGGCCTAGTGGGTTGTGAACCTGCCTACGAAGCTAGCGGTCCTGGGTTCGAATCCCGGTAAGGGCAGAGATATTTGTGTGATGAGCGCGAATATTTGTTCCTGAGTCATGGATGTTTTCTAATGTATTTAAGTATATATTTCTCTATATAAGTATTTATATCGTTGTCTAGTACCCATAGTACAAGCCTAGAGCTTAGTTTGGGATTAGGTCAATTGGTGTGAGATTGTGTCCCCTTATATTTATATTTATATGTATAATATTTTTTTATTTTATGTACTGGTGTTACAGAAAACTCATATAAACCGAAGCGAAGCGAGGGCGGGTCGCTAGTGTTTATTAAAAGCATGTTGTCATTTAAAGGAGTTAAAGAATTGATCTAATTTAAGGAATGTATTTTCCATTTAAACGATGGTACAGTATTGCCAGCTTCTTAATAGCGCTCGGCTGGCTATCGCTATCACGCTCGCGCTCGCAACTGACGGTATATTTGTCACTCATGTGTCAAAGAAAAACGAAGATTGGTGATAGCTATTAAGAAAATGGTTGCACTGTATATACTTATCAAGTTAAAAAACGATAGAAATAATGTATTAATTTACTTAGTTATTTTATTTGTAACAGACAATTTCCAGGTGGTAGGACCTTGTGCAGGATCCGTCCGGATCGCTACCACCATCATATCCATTAACCTACCGCCCGCAGTGTTCGAATTGTTGTGTTCCGGTTTGGGGATAAGATAGCCGGTGAAATGACTAGCATTTGCATTGCAGTCTTAGGATTGCATTGCAGTCTTGTGAATGCGAATGTCTATGGGTCACAGTTTCCACTTACCATCAGGTGGCCTGTGTGCTCGTTTGTCTTCTCTATGCCATAAAAAAACCTAGCTACCTTAATCCCCATTTAACGACTATACGAATAAATTAAGAACGAAGTACGAAGAAATATACCATAGGCAGTTAATCAACAAAATTTACCAACTTAACTTAATTCACCATTGCACAGTCTCACCTAATTTACTAAAGTTCCAGCCTAGCCGATTTGCTCACCCTAAACAACAATGTCACGTATTTTTGATTGAGAACGATTGTAATTTATAATTTGGCCATACGAATAAATAATAACCTAATTTACTCTTAATATTTCTATATCACCATTAGCACAATTGGTACCAAGAACGGCTTCATATTGTGTAGATATCCAAAGGACTCAACTGGCCCTCGCCTTCATTTTTGCGCAGTACGACTACCTCAAACTACCTAAAGACCACAACGAATAAGACACGCAAAGTACAAACACAATAGGACACTGAGCAACAAGCGAGAGAAAACTTGTACTAGCCGTAACCCTTAAAGGCTTTGATAGAGTCAATCTGCCTTTTAAATCGGAACCATCAATGGTCAATCTTTGCCTTCATCGATTTCCGCTCCTAGCGTGCCTAGTATCTGATATTAGCGATAGCCTACACTTGCCAGTCGTGTCGGTCGGTGGTGGACACGCACTTCCCTTCCACGTGACCTTGTTCCGAGAAGTCTTGATACCATATTTGTGCGCGAGGTGATATTGTGGCCGACACAATGTAACTAGTTTTATGTAGGTAGCGATAAAATACAGTAACGCCATCGGCCGAACAGCATACAGTTGCAGAATATTAAGATTGGAATATGTATCTTGTTTTTATTTGTGCAAAAACTCACACCGTACTTCCGGAACCATCAAATGCTATTTTTAACCCCCGACGCAAAAACGACGGGGTGTTATAAGTTTGACGTGTCTGTGTGTGTGTAAATGTGTATGTGTCTGTCTGTGGCATCGTAGCTCCTGAACGGATGAACCGATTTTGATTTTGTTTTTTTTGTTTGAAAGGTGTATTAGTCGGGAATGTTCTTAGACATGTTTTATCAAAATCAGTTGAGCCGTTTTTGAGATATTGAGCTTTAAAGTTTAAAAAGCGTGAAATAAAAATATGTATACCTACTATAATTAAACTTATAGGGCCACTACTTATTATTTTTTACTTTTTACACGTTTTTTTACCGGCAGATTGGAGTCGGGGGTTTTTTAATTATTTTTTTTTGTTACTCTAAATGTTGTATAAATGCCTCTATGCATTTCGTCGGTTTGCCTCAACTCCCCCATCAAAATACAAGAATGCAACGGGGTCCGATTATCGAAAGCTTGTACTCCACAATTCAAGTAGAAGTCTCTTTTTAATACGGTTTACCATCATGAGCTAAAAAACCTTTCATAAACTAATTCATTTCACAAACATATAATTTTGCAAAACGCTTTTTTCCGAAAGTAATAAATCCTGAAATATTAACAGTTTCGGTAGAAAATCCTTTTGCTTATGAAATGTTTGTGAAATGTTGTTTAGCAAATGATTGAATACTCTTTAATATACAGGGTGTCCCAAAAGTACCACGCCACAGTGACACCGGAGGTAGGTCAGCTCAAGAGGAACCTAACCAGCCTAACATGACCTCAGTAAAAGTTGCACGGTTTTCGAGTTATTAGCGAAATGAAGATTTTTAAGAATTTTCCCCTTTGCTTTTACATTTTTAGTACCAGTATCGACTTGGACAGCTTTTAATAACAGTTTTTTATGTGTATCAAATCACGAATAGCTAATTTAGAAGTCTGAAGTGTTATTTTGTCAATAACTACTACAAGAATCTAAAAAAAGTTCGATTTATGTCGATTTAAATTGTCACAAAAACATTAATTTCAACTTTGATCATCTGCCACAAAAAAAAACAATTAGAAACGAAACAAACAAGTAACGCCAATAAATTAGATACATTATTCAGATTCAGAAATGGTATAACACATGTATCTTACTACGAAAACGATAAGCATTTTTGTCATTTTAGTGATGCCTCATGGAACTAACCTAAAACTTGAGCTTCGAAAGCAGTCACTAAGTGCTACAAAAATGTTGTGGACAGCGGTTTTGCAAAATATCATGAGGGCTAATTTGTCACTCTTTTGAACGTTAACTTATTTTAATTTCAATGAGCCGGATAAAATGGCAATGAAAATAAAAACAGATTTTTTTTTCATTCATTTATTGTAAACTTAATTAGGTTACATTACAATAAGTGTTCAAATTGTCTCCCATGGACTCGAATGCACAAAAAACATCGTTTTATAAAATTTCGGCTCAATTTCCGTAAACTGACTTCCGATATGGTACGGGCAGCATCAAATACTCGTTGCCGCAATTCTTCCTCAGAACGTATTGGTTTAGCGTAAACTTTGTCCTTCAAGCAGCCCCAATAAAAAAAATCCAGTGGGTTCAGATCTGGGGAACGCGGTGGCCATAAAATTGGTCCCAATCGAGCAATCCATCTCTCAGGGAATGTTTCACTAAGATGCTCACGGACTACTCGAGCGTAGTGTGCCGGGCAACCATCTTGTTGGTACCACATCCTTTGTCGCAGTATCAATGGCACGTCTTCTAATAAGCCGGGCAGGTCGTCTTGCAAAAATTGTAAATAATTTCTACCATTCAGAATAGGAGGCAACTCGAGGGGTCCCACAATTTGTCCATTTAAAATTCCACTCCATAAATTGATTTTGAACTGGTATTGGGACCGATCTTCTCCTTGTTCATGTGGGTTTTCTATCTGCCAGCTATGCACGTTATGTAAATTGAGATATCCATCCTTTTTGCATGCCGATTCATCAGTCCACAATACTTCATTAAAGAAATTCGGGTTTTGCCTCCACATCTGTATCATTTTTCGGCAAAATTGAACACGATGTGCGTAGTCTGCTGGAAGAAGAGTTTGAACGCGTTGGATGTGGTACGGATGGTATTGATGACGTTTCAATATTCTTTGTGCCGAGGATTTGGAGACGCCAGTGCGGCGTTCCACAATTCGTACAGAAGTTCCAGGCTCCGCTCGTACTTCTTCCAATACCGCATCATCGTCCACAGTCTGTGGTCTCCCTGCTCGGCCATTCGCTCCGGGTAGCCTTCCCTCTCGATAAGCGACGACCACTCTTAAAATAACTTCATGCGTCGTTGGATTACGATTCGGATATCTTTCAGAGTACAATCTTGCTGCCAATCTTGCGTTGTACGAAACATTGCCTCGATTTGAGACGTGCCTCGTTTCTCCATAAATTAAGTGCATGTCGGCGTACTCACTATGCAGATACTGGTGATTAGCCATTGTTGTAAAACAGTTCCGCAAGGCAAAATCAGTGTCAAGAAGAGCGACAAGTAGTCGTTCAAACAGAAAAACAAATCAGAATCCGATGAAAAGCCAAGTCAATTAAGTTCAAGAAATCACAAATGGAGCACTGAGAACACAAGTGTCGCACGAAACGCAACGTAACGGACTGACTAGGCTCGAACTACCTTTAAAATGACGATAAAGTGAGACAAAAGTACAGAGTTTGTAATAACACTAATAAGTGTCCAGGTAGCAGACAACTTGTGCGGGAGTGTGAGCAGTGATGGCGTGCAGCATCAGGAAGGTTACAAAAATGCCTATCTTTTCGCAGTAAGATAACATGTGTTATACCATTTCTGAATCTGCATAATGTATCTAATTTATTGGCGTTACTTGTTTGTTTCGTTTCTAATTGTTTTTTTTTGTGGCAGATGATCAAAGTTGAAATGAATGTTTTTGTGACAATTTAAATCGAGATAAATCGAACTTTTTTTAGATTCTTGTAGTAGTTATTGACAAAATAACACTTTAGACTTCTAAATTAGCTATTCTTGATTTGATACACATAAAAAACTGTTATTAAAAGCTGTCCAAGTCGATACTGGTACTAAAAATGTAAAAGCAAAGGGGAAAATTCTTAAAAATCTTCATTTCGCTAATAACTCGAAAACCGTGCAACTTTTACTGAAGTCATGTTAGGCTGGTTAGGTTCCTCTTGAGCTGACCTACCTCCGGTGTCACTGTGGCGTGGTACTTTTGGGACACCCTGTATATCGTTGAAAAGTTGTTCCAAGAGTTTGATAAACAAGCCCCTGGTCCAGATCCAGATCGACCCTACTCAAAGTCCTACCATTAGCGAGCTTCCTCTAAAACTCAAAATGCCTTTCTACCACGGCCCATTGAGAAATTCCCGTAGCGTGACCAAATCAATTAAGATTTAGGTGCCTCGGTAACACCGTTTAGGATATCAGGGGATGATATCAGATGCCCTAGTTCGATAGCATTGTGCTCGGCGGTTCGCTACTATCTTCGCTAATTAGTTGCCTTTTGTGGAATACGAGTTTTAGCTAGTTTTAGAAATAATTGCGTAAGAATTTCTGACCAGATAGGTGAGGTATTGTTCATGAGGGTGGTGCATGAAATTATCAGCGAGCTTATTAGAAATATTTTGTTTGTATAGGAATTAGAAAGGGTTATTATGATAACCCCCTATGATCTAAAGGTATGATGGAAAAACTCGTACGGCTTAGCTATCCATATATAAATACATGACCACTTGTAACGGAGGGAAGAATCGCTCTTTTTTTTTTTTTTTTTTATGGCATAGAGAAGACAAACGGGCACACAGGCCACCTGATGGTAAGTGGAAACTGTGACCCATAGACATTTGCATTCACATGACTGCCATGCAATCCTAAGACTGCAAATGCGTTGCCAACCCTGAGGACTAAGAAGGAATGCCTCTATGCTAGTCATTTCACCGGCTGTCTTATCCCCAAACCGGAACACAACAATGCGAACACTGCTGTTTGGCGGTAGGTTAATGGATAAGATGGTGGTATCGATCCGGACGGACCCCGCATAAGGTCCTACCACCCGCAAACCTCCTCTCCTCTTTTAGACCGGTACGGTTATTAGGGAGACGGTGTTAAAAATATAGAGGAAGAAGTTATTTTTTTAAACAGGTAAGTATTGAACTATGGTCTGATTTATTGAGACGGTCCTTTTTCACTAAACGACCCATCGAGACAATAAATCTATGCTTTACCAATGTTCTGTAAGAGTTATTATTACCTTATAGAACAGCCAGCGACTGGCTCCGGTGTAAAAAAAGTTTTTTTTTAATGTGACCTAAATGGAAATCAATGAAAGACAAGAAACAAACAACATTAAATACCGGCTCCTGATGTAGGTTAGACATTTGTAAACCTAATTCCTAAATGCACTAGACTTTACCGCCTTATTGAATGCTATCTTGAAATCTTGATCAATTCGATACTGCCCAGTAATATATCAAATCCAAGTCTGGTAGTATGGCATGACAAGATAGGGTAACCATAGGTTTCGTAAACGAACTATTAGATCAAAAAATCCCGTGGTTTTATTGCGACCCCTACTTAAGAACTGATAACTCCAAAGTCAAAGTCAAAGTGTTTATTTGTAAACATAGGTAATAAAACTAAAACAGTGGTGGAAAAAAATCATGGTGAACGAACACTATGTTTTGCCATTCGGCGTACAAAAACATGATGAGAATTATAGTTTCTCGAACATACTATACTATACTACTCTACTATACTAAGCTATTCAATACAATATATTCTCCTTAACGAAGTTACCTCTTTTGAACTCTTAAAACCGGTTAATATACTATCTAACCGCATCCGAATCGGTGTATTCGTTTGCAAGCTAAATGTTTTACACAGATACAAAAGTTAAATGTTTGACTGTACTTTTATGTGCACTACAGCTAGGTACTTATCGAGACCAATGTAACGTTTTATAAACATTGTGGGTCTATTTTAATAAAAGCTGACATTATGTTACTATTGTCTGACTCCAGCAACGTATAAACTCTTAGAACCCTTAATTTCTTAAAGACGTCGACAATCGACTTATTAAGACAATCATTTAAATATTGATGATCCATTGATGATTTTCATTAAGTTTGGTATAGAGTAAAGAGGAGAGAATCACTCGGCGGGTGGAGGAAATTCGTTATTTTTCGTTCGGAGCCGTACTATATATTTTGACCCAATTTTCTTTATGCAGCATCATTAACAATTGAGTACGTACGCAATATTTGGAAGCTTTTCCTTTTTCTCTACCGCTATTACATAATTGGAAGAAGTAAGTTGTATTAGGCATACTTTTGGAGATGGATTAAAGCCCGAAGTTGTACTCGATTCCAAGTACCTAGGTATATCCTCGGAGTGTGGTCACCCCACATCTAATTGTCCCAGGCGTTTCCACTAATGAGTTGCGAGCCGCGATTGACAATTATCAGGTCTCAATTGCTAAAGTAAATGCGCCTGCGCCCATTATGGCTGGACTCACGCGAGGACTGTTATCATTGGTTCTAGTTTGATTTAAATAATTAAAATTGGGACTTCGACAGGTGCATGAACTTTTAGAAAACATATTCCTACGAGGAAATTGTAGGTACTATATCCAAAACTTATGACGCTAATTTATATTGAAATCCAAGGGCCGCAAAGCTGGGGTGTGAAGCGCATCACTCGTTCACTCGACGAGTTTAAGTAGTCCCGTCAGAGCGTACCAAACACATTTTAGCACGTGCATTCTCAATTAGACAGCTGATAACTCTTCAACGGCCCAATCGAATTTCATTGAACCTTGCTAAAAACCACCCCGATAAAGCCAGTTTTTTTTTAAGTACTTCCAAATCAGTCCATCCGTTTGAGAGCTATTATGCCATAGATAGACACAGATACACATGTTTTGGGGGTTAAACATCTCTCTCTCTCTCTTCAACCTGTCGCCAACCAATGCTGCTTTCCTCATCCAGCCCTTCCCCTTTATCTCAACGAGATCCAGTCCATCTCAATGGTTGTCTCCCAACGTTTCTTCGCTAGTTTTTAAACATCTCTACGAAAATATAACGCGAGAATTCTCCGCAAACCGCTAGTATCACAACGCACCTCTAAAATGTCACTGTTGCGCAACGTAACTGTTATCCCGCCGTAATTAGAGTAGTTCCCAGGAGTATCGGCCGATACGTCACGATCTAGCGCTAAATACTTACTATTATTTTACCCGCGTACTCGAAGTATTTATTGGCCTGTTGAACTGGATTACGGACTTGCTTCGTTTACGTTGACGATCTTTTATCTGTTGTTGTCTATTGCTTGTGTGTTACAAAATCACTTTAGTCTTACGTTTACTTTTTTATACAACTACACTTAAAAACCGCAACCCTTAAGTGATTTAACCCTTTATAGGCCAAAACTATAAATAGACTTGAATTCGAGCCTCATTAGATTTCCCCTATTCGGAAGAAATTCTTTCAATAAAAAATACAAAAAAATATCAGTTGTAAGTGGTCATTTTTAGTACCAGGTTTTACAATTGCCCTATAAAGGGTTAATTATGTTGCCCAATAATTCCCGTATCTGGGTGGAGATTAACTCGCATGCGAGATTTGTAACAAAAAATCAGTTAGCTTTTGAACCTAACTTTTTCCAAGATCTGTCTTCTTGCCAATCGATATAAATCGATTGACATAATAATCGGAATCCAGATATGTGCCATTCTTAGACTCGATGGTCTAGCTTAGTGGCTTATATAGGGTGTGACTCATAATGGTACAAATATAATATAGAATAGAAAAAGGTTTATTCGACTAACACTGTTGCAAATTTCAGTGAAGAAGATACATGACATGATAAAAATAATTCTTATATAACAAGCGACACTGTTATATAAAAAAATTACAATGATGATGATTTGTAAGTAAATTATCTCTACTTAGCAAAATGGTTGACAAGAGAATATCAACCTGCTGGTTTTTTGTCTAACGCACTCACAATCGCTATCAACTTCAAAGCGGAGCAATTGTTTTCATTTTG
The DNA here is from genome assembly GCA_963966035.1 of Acleris laterana. Classification (NCBI taxonomy): domain Eukaryota; kingdom Metazoa; phylum Arthropoda; class Insecta; order Lepidoptera; family Tortricidae; genus Acleris; species Acleris laterana. Next base: position 5,555,497 of record OZ014459.1, on the reverse strand, counting down.
TATGCACACGTTCGATTTTCAAAATAAAAACAATTGGGATTGCAAGTGCGTTAGGCAACAGCAGGTCTTCAGGGACGCCAGGCGGGTTACGGGTTACCAATATCGAACCCAAGGTCTGCCCTTCTAAGTTAATAAGCAGTACTTAAATTCAATCACCAAAGCAGATTAATTTCTATATCGTTTATAAAGGTTGTCATTACTACAGGAGATTTATCTTAGTTACTAAGTTTTTAACTTAAGTACATTGGTACAATACTTAAGTGCTGTGGGAACTCATGCTCAGAAGTTAAAAAAACACGAAGAAAACCTGCACAATTGAGTAGAAAGAGTGATTGCACAGGATATCCTATAGGGTTGAAGTGTATCCGAAAGAGCTTATCTGCATAAAATAGGATTCGCTCGAAAGATTACGTAAATAGTTACAACACTTGCGGCAGTTGCTAACATGGAAGATGAAACTATAAATGCGAAAGTAAATTTGTTTGGCGTCCATCTTAGTTTCTTGGTCAGTCCTCAGAGTTTGCACCGCAGTCATAGGGTTGCAAATGTTGCAATCTTAAAATTATAGTGTTGAGGTTTGGAAATTTCTATTGGTTTAAGGTCGCACTTACCGTCATGTAGTATTTTTGCCCATCTGCTTTTCCATGCAAAAAAATAAGTTCCTTTACATAAGTTAAAATACCTGAACTACTTACTGGATTTTGGTGGAACAAATACAGATTTATATTCTACAATTTTGTTTTATTCTGAATCTATCATGTTGACATTTACAATCCTCTCCCAAGTCAAAAGGGCTCATGCTATGTGTAACTAAAGCAGATTAAACCCTTTAACGATATCAACAAGGTCGCAGATGTAACGGGTTCTATAACAGAAGCCCTTTTGTTTAATCGGCTACATTATAGCCAAATAAACATCCTCATCCAAACAGCAAGTTATAATTTACTAGACTTCGCTTCTGTATACACTGGCGTGCTAGATAATAAGAGGACAACTGTAGCTTAGTAATTGATCAAAACTTAACAGTCTCCCATTGGTAATAAAGTTGGCAATATAGCAAAAGTTTCATCGTACATCAGCTGTTTTGCCTTTGAAGAGCAGTGTAGTGGTACATAAATAACTTGTATCTTAATAAAACACATAAAAGGATGTCCTGAAATACGCTAGCTGTTGGCAGCGGGCCAGCAGTGCTCATCGCCTAAAAGGAGCTCGTTGGCGATAAACCAGCGATAATTTGACTAAAACAAGCCATAGTAAAGCTGGAGGATGTTTGGAACTTTGGATTATGTTAACAGGGAGAAAAGTTCCATATAGGGTCTAATTTGTATGGTCTTCGAGGAATCTGGGTTTTAAATACAATGTTTTAACGACTACTTTCTATATATGGTCAACATAGCTGCAATTTGTTAATTGTAGAGGTAAAAGCACTATCTATCTATACGGCAATCGCTTAATGTATGTGTACATATTGGTGTACATGAACGTTAGTTGTCAGGAGCATAGGGGCGTGTAGATATTTTTGGCACCTTGGAATCGTAGGTATTTATTTATGACTTCGACTGTACGCGACGCGTCAAATAATATTTTAACTGGGCCAGAAAATCTTATTAGTTTGTAACAATCTTAACTATCCTATATTAATTAGGTTCTAGTTCTGGCTTTTTTTCATATTTAATTTTATGTTTTCAGGTAAATCCAGGCGGGCGAAATAAAATGGTGTAACTTATAAAAAAGGTATTTGACGTAAAATTATGATCTTCCTATACTTGTTAGGCTAAATCTATGATAGTTTTCTTTCTATGATAAAAAATCTGGCCTCTAGTTGGTTTATTTACCAGAAAACGACCATTTTAGCCATAAACTATGCATTTGAGGTTAGAAAAATGTTACTAAATAAGACAAGTCAGATGGTATGGGCTTTAGGTGATTTAACTAAAATTTTAATTGAATTGAAGGAAGATATCGCAGTTCATTGGACCCGGTAGAAACTCAATGCTCTTCGGAACTCATTTTACGCTCCGTGACTGCCCTCTTGCCGATATTACTTAGGCAATCTACTTTCTTATTATAGCGCTTATGGCGTTTAATAGGCCGTGCTTAAATGTCTGACCACATCATGGGACAATTTGTATTTTCATTCTTTTCTTGGGAAAAAATCCATGGGCGTAGTTCTAAATACAAAATACTACATTCTGGAATACGAGTATTAATTTGTTATTATTATTTATTTATTTAATGGCGTCTACATAATAACCTAATTTTGCCAATGTCAAGTATAAATATAAGCAACGTTGTACGGTGAATCCTGTCCTGTCGTCGAAGTCTTCCAGTCATAATCGTGCCCCTAGAAGATGGCGGATCAATAATGGCTTGGTGTGATCTGGACCGCTAACTCATTTGGAACTATCTTTTCACTGTAATTTTATACAATGCAAGTTCTTCATCAATGTTACAAGTTGTCCCACAACACTGCCCTGGATTTGCGGACCAAAACAACGATAAAATAATTTACAAAATAATAAATAATTGGACAGGATGTTTTCAAAATGACAGCCAGTCATAGACCCCTATTAATTTGTTCATTTCCTACCTTGAATGATTGATAGAGATAAGATGGAAATCTACAAGTCATTTGTCACGGGGTGTCTGAAAGCTTGACTAACAGGCGAGATTTCAAAAATACAAATACAAAAGAAATCATCAAAAGCAAACTCACTTGTACCAGCATTTGCAAATTAAGAGGCTACATAATTAGTTAGATGCCATGTGTAGTCCATATTCTTCAATCTCGAGAGATCGCATATATTTATAGAACTTTTTCGTATAATATGGAGCACCGAGGAGTATTTCAGGATATTGTTTGAAGAAAATTTGAATACTTCCTAAATAACGCAAAAAGAATTGTGTTAAAACTGACGGGGCAGTTAATCAGCAACACTGTTTTTAATCTACATTCACCTTCAATGATTTCATAAAACAAAGGAAACACCTCCTGAGAGTGAGGTTAATTGTACCTAGCTAGGTTGGTACTTAAAGCTCGCGAGTTCGACTTCAAAAGCTTACAAGCAAAAGCTTTTAAGTTTGCTTGTTCAAAAACGTTTACTTTTAAAGTAACCGTATCTAATTTCTAACAGTATTTTGTGTTGACAAACAACAGTTAATGCAAAAATTACCAAGAAACACAGAAACAAGGGCACACATGCAGATGACATACATAGATAGAGAATGAGACGTATTGATATAGGTATAGATGTGGAAGGAACTTGTGCAAGGTCCGCCTGGATCGCTAACACCCTTGAACCTGCCTCCAAACAACAGTGTTCGCATTGATTTGGGGGTAAGACAACCGGTGAATGACTAGCATAAAGCCATTCCATCGAAATCTTCAGGGTTTGCAACGCATTTGCTGTCTTGAGATTGTCATCGTAAAATAGAAATCTTGAGATTGGAAATGTCTATGGGCTCCAGGTTTGCCTTCTCCACAGCATAAAAAAAACGGACAAAAACAACACCACCTTCTCTTGCTACGATTAATAGGAAAATCGCACGGTCATGCAACGAGCATTCATATCTGCACTGCATCAAAGAAACTGCTCTAATGCTAATATCATAAGACGAGACGGGGTTTAATATATGGACAGACATCTGCCCACATTCTTGACAAAGTAGTAAATTGTTGTTGCTAAGTGTGTCCACGCTATATTGGTAAACGTATGGAATGCCCCATGCGGGGTCAACGGCCTATCGCGGTTTCACACAAGGCCACGTCGTGCTTTGTTTAATCTAAAACTAATCGCCATATCGAATCATATTCTTGGATTTCCTTAGAAATGTACCGTGTTTACGCTAAATCCAAGGTTTGTGTGGGCTCATGTTTGCATGACGATTGAAGTTTGCTTTTAATTCGGAAACCTGACAACTGTCTTGTCAAATATTGGGAGTTATCTGGATCTCACTCAATTTGTATGGTAGAGACAATACTCTTTTATTTAACGTGGATAGATTTGGTTACATTTCGCATTGAGTAGACATTTCTTATTTGCCGCCATGCATAATGTGCCAAATTTAAACAAGAACTTACCGAATCTTTCCAGCCATTCTTATGTTTTTTTTTAATCGACAAAGGCAACGCTGCAAACTGAGTAGACTACTTCAAGAAAACATTCAAGCAATATATTTTCTGACACCATCTTGCCCATGAGATGATGAAGGACATTCTCCAAGCGTTTCCAATGCGTTGATTTTCGATTAACTTTGACGAATTTTTTGGCGTTCAAATATCACTTCTATTCAAGCAGCATATCCTCAATCAAAAAAGCTTTTAACTTATTATACCAAGTCGAAACAATGACATCACATTTCCTCCACCGAATCGGGAGTAAGTGCTTCCGACCGGTTCCAGAATGAATATGGATGCCGCTTCCGTAGGTGTCGGATTACTACTTGAGTGTGAACCACGTGTGGTCGGGTCATTGTTTTACAGTTTCGAAATGCCCTTACAAATACATGCCGTAGTCTTATTATGCTACTGAGCTTAGTGGGAATTTGATGATTATCGCAATCTGTAGAATCTGGTTAGTTTAAAGGGTCGTATTAACAAAGTAATCTTAAGTAGAGACCAACTGTAATCACTCACGCGTCTTGAGATTGAGATGGGCCTCTCTCTCAATATGACTTCATTGATTCGATACCAAAGATCAAACGATGCACATGAACGTGTATTCGTAGTTTCAGCAGACTACTTTTCTTCCTTTAAACGCAATATAGGTTGTTCAGAATTTACGATCAGCTGAAGTCAAATGACTTCATACCGATCACAATAACAAACGATGAAAATATTTCTCGAATTGGTGGAGGAGACAAATGGCTGTATAATAAACCGATTTACGGCTGAGATGCCGACGTTAACGTTGAAGTTTACTTTGACCTGTCTTGAGTTGGAAATCTCAGCTGCAATCGGTTTGTTAATACGGTCCTGAGTTTGATATTATACTATTCCTAAGCCCTCTTATGCTCTAAAATTCTTACGTAGTGACATATCCACATAACTTGCTATCACAACAAGCGCAAACGCAGGCGTGCATGCGTATAATAAATCCACAAAAGCAATGCTTGAGAATCTAGGAATAACAGACTTTATGTCTATTGTATAAGAGCTTTGATATATGATAGTCATTTGTGGTATTTGTTGTATTTGTGGTGTGGTGGTTATTTGAAATAAATTATTTGAATTTGAATTTGAATTTGAATTTATACCCCTTTAAGAAGTAAATGTCGTATCTACAATGTAATACCAGAATCTGATTCGAAGTTCCTCTTTCGACATTAAGGTTGCTTATACAATGAGAGGTCTTCAACATTTCTGTTTTTTCTTCAGAGGGTAATGTACCAGGGTACTATACCTAAGCTGCAGAAGTGCAGACATCACGGTCCATTTGTGCTGCCTCTTCGGACGGAACTAATGCGTTGTTAATGAGTCCCGATGCACGTAATCTGCAACTAAACCTGTATTTAGCTTACGAAATACGTTTGATGTGTATCGGCTTTATTAGTTTTGTGGTAGCTAATGATGTATCAGAATCATCATACTAATATTATAAATGCGAATGTTTGTTACTGCTTCAAGCTGAAACGACTGGAAGAATTTGGATGAAATTTGAAATGGTGATAGCTTATACCTGTCCATCCCAAAAAACTGTCCAGTAGTCCAAGCATTAATACTGGTAATTAATATTGAATTGATTACCTACGTGTCTGGAAGCAGAAGCGTTTTATTAACTGATAGCTGTTGCCCGCAACTCCGTCCTAGAAAAAATAATCATTGCCTATGTTAATATAGTATTCTAATGGTAAAAGAATTTTTCAAATCGGTCCAGTAGTTTCCGAGGCTATTCAATGCTTTTCCTCTTTATAATATTAGTATGAAGATCCAATTCTAAACTCTAATTTGGTACCATCACGTACTATTAATTGTTAAACCACGATGATTTTAACAAAATGGGATTCTTATTTAGAATTGTAACCATTACTTAAGTTAAGTTTAGATTAAAAACTAAAGTGTGAATAGAGTGGCATTTCAACCCCTTAAGGATCCACGCCTGACTCATTGCGCGAATAGCTGCGTGCGCGCATGGGTAACTGATTTCCGCGCTGGCGCACGCGCTGCTCACTCGAGCGGCTAAACGTATCTCACGTTTCGCAACGGAAAAGTTATCATATTGCTAATTATTACATTATGGAGACGCAGTGAATTAAGGTCACTTGCCACAAACGCCCTATTTTCGTGATTTTGAATTTAATGTTATTGATTCTAGTTTTTTTTGTATTTTTTTTTGTTTCTGTACGGATCTTAACAAAATCAGTTCCCTAAGATATAACAATAAACTACGCGGATGTAGTTTGAAGTTAAGGAACAATTAACCATGTTCTTAATGTCATTAATAATTATACATATAGTTAGGAAGCTTCTTTTTTTATAGCCAGGAGAAGGCAAAAGTGCCGACGGGCCACCCGGTTGTAAGTGAGATCTGAGACTGATTGTTTTCTCAAAACTACAATAAACATAATACATACAATATGTGTGTGTGTGTGTGAGCAAGCAGATTAAAGGTTAAGATGCTAGTAGCAATCTGGACTAGCTGATCTACTATTAACTCCCTAGAAGTGTCGTGGTTACCTATGACATTATCTCTAAAGTAGACAAGGAAATAACAAATGCTAACGAAACAGGTATACCAAAACAATGGCGTTTTTTCTCCGTGTCCAAATCCGTCTGCCTACATGTCGTACAAACTAGTCCGCATTGTAAGCGGTTCCTGATACCCCACGCTAATGATGCTGGTGTTTAAACGACAGCTAACTTGTATATGTAAGAAAAGCTGAACATTGTGTAGAAACGACACTGGATTTTGGATATGTAAGAAAAGCTGAACATTGTGTAGAAACGACACTGGATTTTGGATCATGTTATATTATTTCGTAAGGCCTCATTTCCACTTGCAAGAAAACTTGTGTGAAAAGCGCTCGGTTTGATTTGCAAATGTTGGGACGTCACCGAACCGAACCGAACCGAACCGAACCGATTGTAACCGAATTGTTTACGACAATTTTAAGAGCTATCATATGATATCAATAAGATTTATTTCAACGGGGATTAGGGTAAAGACAAAGTGGAAAATACCTAGGCAATGCAAACCACTTACAAAGTGTAAACTAGCACTAACCAATGTTGGACAGACTGTCGCACATTTCTCGCAGCAGTTTCCTTCTCGCAGAAGAAGGTGAAAACTCAGGCAAAGGACATCAATATCTCATTACAATTTAAAAAGATAGGTAAGTTATTAAAAGTTTTAAGTACTGAAGCTCTGTTCTACTCAGTTAAACGTATTGCTTTTGACATGTTATCGTATTGTCCGCGTTACTATAGGTCTTATTTACTTGATATTAGCGGCCAAGTTAAAAACAATACGATAAAATGACAGAAGCAATTATATTTTACCAAACAGAATAGAATCGTTAGAGTATGATAGTTTTACGTAAAACTAAATGGTAAATGCCGCTTCTATAATTTTATCTGGAGTAACAAAATGTTTTAATTTCCCGACTAGTCTGCTGTATCAACATTATGGGCGCCATTTTCGTAACGGTCTCAAGTTATTGAAATAATGTGTTCGATATTCAATCCAAATAGGCGCTTACGTAAATTATTATGCTAAAAGGAAGCAGGAGTTGGCGCCACTCGTTTATTAGCGTACACACTAACCGCATGTGGTTGCTTTGATGCGCGAAATGGAGCTTACAGTTGGCTGAGGAGGCGTATGGGTTGGTGTGGATGCGGAAATTAAGTAATCTTTATTTACGGTGCATGATGACATGCATCTTAGCGTAATAGTGGGACCTGTATATTACTTACTTTCGCTAAGAGTTTGGTTTTGTTACTAATCTTCTAATTTACAGATTGTGTCCATGACCATCTTTGACATATCGCTTTAAAATGCGTGCAATTCCTCTTGCTTATTAACATAAAAAGTAAAAAAAAACACTTTCATACTTCATACTCGCCTATTGATAGACATAGGTCTCTCATTTATAAGCACGAATCTCAATTTCCCCCATCCGTCTACTACTGGAATTGCCAGATGAGGGGATAAAATCCGACTCGGGCAATAAATCCCCGTTTCCGCCGAGGCATATATAATGCTTTTCTAAAACAATACGAGAAAATGATACAAATACATAACTATTAGTACCTATTTGTCAAAAGCTTTTAACCGATTCATTGAGAATCTTGTTTTTGAAAACTTCAACCGATGCCGCTGGCCCGCGCCACCGCCCGACACAGCACCCACTCACAAGTTGGGTGTATGGGATGTTTTTCATGGTCCTTTCGATTGTATATGCAATAGTGAGCATTTTTACTACTGGAAGTTCTCGGTAGGCATGCTTCGATGGTTCGGTCATTTGGAAAGGATGGATGAAAGAAGATTGACGAAAGAGATATACAGATCGAAAGTGAGTGGACGGGTCGGAAGGGGCCGACCTAGGCGTACTTTTTCGAGTCAAATCGGAGAAATACTGGAAAAGGGCCGAATCTTAAGTACCCGAAACCGACTTGCGTGCATGACTCGATGTATGAATGTGGAAGAAGCGAAATAATTTTGTCAAGATCGTAGCAAGTGGAAAGAAGTGGTCTCTGCCTACCCCTCTGGGAAAAAGGCGTGATTTAATGTATGTATGCAGTTCTCGGTAGTTATCGGCGATCTTCGTATTTTAAACACGAGTGACAAATATAGGTACCTACTGTCACTTGCGAGCGCAAGTATGATAGCGATAGGTTAACCGAACACTATTAAAAGGAGTAACTACGTACTGTAAAAGTTTCCACAGCAGGCAGCGTCCATGGTTGAAATATTCCAATAGATAATCAACTATTCTCCTTTTACAACCAAAACCAATATCAAATTATAGAAAACGACCAGAAGATATCCAGCTATATGTTCAACTCTCATAATCTTCTCTAACTACGATATAAAACCGAACACACCCGATAAAACCCGAGCTCGATCAATTTAGCGATCACGATCAAAGAAAGCCCTCAATAAGAAAACGCTTAAGACTTATATCGCGTCTGCGCACAAGCATACGAGTCGTGATCTAGACAATCGCTTTCTCGAACGCCTGGATGGTGTATGTCATAGCTATCACTCCCACGGCGCCCGCGCAGCTTGATAGGCAAATTGAGATGCTGACAAATTGTGTGAACAACTCAAGGGTTCGGCAATTCTGGGCAGTCTCCTAAATAAAAAGGGTGAAGACGCAATTACAAAAAGCACATTTTACCCCCAATCTTAAGAAAGAAGGTCACCTATTTATACGCAGTTCTATGAGATATACAACCTTTTTTTCCAAGGAGGGCAGAAAAGACATCAGGAATTTTTGAAAAGGTGTTTTGATAAAAATCCATTCTAATAGAGGTTTTGTTTCAAAAACATAAAAATTTGTTTCCTCTGCCTCATGGCATAACCTGAACTCTGCTTATTGTTTTTTACTTATTTGCTACATATGTTTTGCTGTGACCGGTTAGTATCTTTGTAAGCATGTATCGTATCCTCCTAAGAATAAAAAGGGCATGTGCAAAGGTAATCGTATTGCACATGCGACTTTATTAGAACCTTACAGGGTTTAAAGTCGTTCCGTAAATAAATTGCACATGTTTTTTTAGAACAGCATTATTATAGATGTCTCTTTCAGGTTCTGACTCTGAGACATGTGTGCGTAGAATCAGTTCTAAATAATTGCTGCGTTGACTATTCCACTACATGGAAAGATCGAGAATGACTGGAAATAACGGAGGCCAAGACTGGCAACTGATTATTTACAGGCAAATAAAGTCATTTAAATTGCATTGCGATAAACGGTACGAGCGTGCCTCCTCTGCCATTACGATAAGTATGTATACCATTGATTGAATGCACGCAATTGTATCTCGTCTAACAGTCGTTAAGTTTTGTAGATTGCAACTTGTTCTGAGGCTAGTCAAGGTACATATCGCTAAGTTTGGTGATTTTCGTAAATCATCAAAATGTATTGGATTGACGTAAGCCGATGACTGATCGCATCGACCGCTTTTTTCAACTCCATACATTTCGAGTCGAAATTTAAATTCTGATTCGGTTTCAGACGGGAAGGCATGACCCCCCAGGCCTCCTTTCGAGCCGCCTATACTATAACTAAGAGAAATGACATAGAGCTTACCTAATATCGATAGATATCGCCTATGTAGTGTGTATAATCTATAAACTAAATACCAATGTCTTAAAAAAGGCCGTGAGATAATTTACAAACCTTTTATTTTAATTTTAACGGCAGCTTCCGGTCTTAACCAGTTAGCACAATGAGCATTGAAATACTTAAGCGATTGATTGATTGAAACGATTACATTACTAATGTCAACTTTGAAATCATTCCGATATGTTGATAGAGATCGCATTATTATGTAGGTACTGTATGTGTAGTGCAGATCACTGTGTATTATTGTATAATAGCGGCCCGCCAGCGGCTTCGCCCCGCTGCAAATTTCTCACTTTCCCGGTGGATTTTTCAATTATTTTCTAGCGGATGACTCGTGGTCACACCAGGTTGTCACCCCAGTGCTATTCGCTTTAGTCGGTTATTCGTCAGAAATAATTTTTATTCCGCAAAAGTAGGTAGGTTAGGTTCGTTAGGTATCTTAAGATGCCCGAAGGGCAAATCGCTCAGAAATAGGAGCCCTGCCATAGGCTCTCTGCACCCTATTTTCTTTCATACAAACCTTGTCCTGACAATGACGAACAAAAAATAAATCAGCCAAATTGGTTCAGCCGTTCTCAAGATAATTATGGCGTGTCCAGGAGAATTAAGCGTTCATTTATATAGATCAGTTTTAAAAAAAACTGTTTAAAAAGGTCGACAGATCTTCGGTCGGTACTCGTACCACATACGATTTAAAATTAAATTAGTGGTGGGGCTCCAACCACTAAACCCTCAGGGTAACTCCAGTCTTAACTCTTACAAACTCTACGAGCCATCGCCTTTAGCTTATGTTAAACGGGATACTCACTAGCGAGTAACTGTTACTGTTGCACGTAGAATCGTCATATGTACCTACAGTAGAACACAGCCGATATGGCGTGTCGTGAATCTTCGTTCGCGCAGACACGATCAACAATTCCGATGATTTCCGAAAGCAAGATTAAAACCCACGATCAGACTTGTACTTAATAGTTATAAGGTGCAAATTAAATTGCATCTATTTTTTACATCTCACTCACGCACGTTTGACAACTGACTGAATGACACGCGGGCGCGCGTCAACATGGCGTCACTAATAACCAATAATAGCACAGAATACAACCACGCTACGCTGATTGGTTCGTGTTTTACTATACCTACGCGGTTCGCGAGCCTGTACCCTTACCATGAGCTACAATAAACGTTTACCCTAGTGAGTCGAGTGCTCTGTCCCTCGCAAACCTCGCAGTATTCTTATATGTAGAGTACAAAGGACAGAGCATTCCACTCGGAGTACAGTAACTTATGGTAAGGGTACTGTTCTCCACAAGAAACGTTACTGTAACTGCTACGGGTACAGTTAGGGTGCGGCTCCACTGAGGCGGAGATGAGCGAAGCGGAGCGGAGCTGTGCCAATATTAACCAATAGAAGGCGCATGCGGTCACGTCGAGCGCGCCTTGCGTACGTTAGTTTAGATTCTATTGGTTAATATTGGCACAGCTCCGCCCCGCTCCGCTCATCTCCGCCTCAGTGGAGCCGCAGCCTTACAGCTCGCTAGTGAATTACCGGCTTTACGAGATCACAGCGACTACAATAGAAGCTAGTGAGGAAAGTAATTGGAAAGCATTAGCCACCCTGAGACAGGCTAATGATAAAGGGAGTGAGAACCACCATAATCAAGGCGGATGACTGCCCACGCGCATATCATACCGAAGTTGTTGCAATCCAGATGTATTTAGTATGAAAATTAAGTGCAGATACTTATAAACAAGTTACCAAAACATGTGTTGTGACATTTTTGTGTAAATAGGGATTTGAAATTTGAAAAAAATATTCCTTGAACCAAGGGTTGCACTAAGATTTTTTTCTAAAATCGATCCGATCGGTAAGAAATAGGGGGTATTGTGGGAAAGTAATAGGGTTAGTAAAATAGTTATTTGTGCAACAAGAGAGCAAAGTTGGTTTTTGCTGCGAGTGTTGATTTTGAATCCCGAGTAAGCGAAGGATTGTATTATTGAATCACGAGCGTAGCGAGTGATTCTAGGTTAGAATCCTGAGTGTAGCGAGGGATTCAAAAATACGAGTTGTAAATAGCTTTGGTCTCGTGTGACACATACAACTTTTCACCTCAGCAGCGAGAACCACTCGGCGTGAAGCTGGCAGAGCCAGCCTCGGTCTTCTGTTGTGACCATTTGGTGAATACACGACGCAATGACGATACGATCGCATATGCATCAATCAAAAGCATTTATGCAAAATACTAATGAAATAAAAAGTGGAAAAAGGGAACAGATGAAACATGCCACGCAACTTGATAATGCCGTAGTGCAAAAACAACTTTATACAGCTTTATGTAGTCTGTGGATTTAAAAAAACAAACTAAAGTAGGCCTTATCTATGGAGGACAAAAAATTTTTTTAGTACAATAATCCCGCTATTTTTGAAATGCGTCCTGAAACTGCCCCCGCGGTTTATGTCACGAAATTAAAGATTGTTAAAACGATAACAAAATTATGTAGATACATGATAAACTTCTTATTTTTCATTAATTTTGTCTTCAAAACATTAAATAAAAAAAATGATCGTACCTACTGTATAAAATAGTTATAATAAACACATTTCAAACCTTAACAGATACTTTTATTTGCAATTTTACGGTTATGTGTGCATCCGAACGCGCGTTTCTTTTTGGGCCTAGGTACTATGTGTGGAATTTGAAAATCGAACTTCGAATCAAGTTGTTTCTATCTCTCGCTTTTTTCCTATCGAAGTGAAAGTGACAGAACAAAGTGAAGTTCAATTTTTTCGAATGTTGTGAGTAGCCCCAGCACTGCACACGGCATTTAAAAATAGTTATTTGTTCAACAAGAGAGCAAAGTTGGTTTTTGCTGCGAGTGATGATTTTGAATCCCGAGTAAGCGAAGGATTCTATTATTGAATCACGAGCGTAGCGAGTGATTCTAGGTTAGAATCCTGAGCGTAGCGAGGGATTCAAAGATACGAGACGTAAAAAACTTTGGTCTCGTGTGAGACATACAACTTTTCACCTCAGCAGCGAGAACAACACAGCGTGAAGCTGGTAGGGCCAACGCAGGTCTTCCGTTGTGACCATTTGGTGAATACACGACTAAATAACGACACGATCGCATATGCATCAATCACAAGCATTTTTGCAAAATACTAATAAAATAAAAAGTGGAAAAATAAACATGAAACAGATAAAACCTGTCACTCAACTTGATAATGCCGTAGTGCAATCACAACTTTATACAGCTTTATGTAGTCTGTGGCTTTAAAAAAAACCTAACTAGGCCTTGTCTATGGCTATTGGCTATGGCGGACAAATTAACAAAAATTACATCGTCATTTACATTACATTACTTTTTTTTTTTAAGTACAATAATCCCGCTATTTTTGAAATGCGTTCTGAAACTGCCCCCGCGGTTTATGTCACGAAATTAAAGATTGTTAAAACGATAACAAAATTATGTAGATACATAACTTCTTATTTTTCATTAATTTTGTCTTCAAAACATTAAATAAAAAAAATGATTGTACCTACTGTATAAAATAGTTATAATAAACACATTTCAAAGTTTAACAGATAGTTTTATTTGCAATTTTACGGTTATGTGTGCATCCGAACGTGCGTTTCTTTTTGGGCCTACTATGTGTGGAATTTGAAAATCGAACTTCGAATCAAGTTGTTTCTATCTCTCGCTTTTTTCCTATCGAAGTGAAAGTGACAGAACAAAGTGAAGTTCAATTTTTTCGAATGTTGTGAGTAGCCCCAGCACTGCTCACGGCATTTAAAAAAAATAATTAAAAAGCTACTTTGCCTCTCGCTCGCAGCAAAATTGAATTTTGCTCACTGTTTTTAAGCAGCAAAACCTGCTTGTTTGAGCTGCTGAGGTGAAAAAATAATTATAAAGCTACTCACAACATTGCCTCTCGCTCGCAGCAAAATTGAATTTTGCTCACTGTTTTTAAGCAGCAAAACCTGCTTGTTTGAGCTGCTGAGGTGAAAAAATAATTATAAAGCTACTCACAACATTGCCTCTCGCTCGCAGCAAAATTGAATTTTGCTCACTGTTTTTAAGCAGCAAAACCTGCTTGTTTGAGCTGCTGAGGTGAAAAAATAATTATAAAGCTACTCACAACATTGCCTCTCGCTCGCAGCAAAATTGAATTTTGCTCACTGTTTTTAAGCAGCAAAACCTGCTTGTTTGAGCTGCTGAGGTGAAAAAATAATTATAAAGCTACTCACAACATTGCCTCTCGCTCGCAGCAAAATTGAATTTTGCTCACTGTTTTTAAGCAGCAAAACCTGCTTGTTTGAGCTGCTGAGGTGAAAAAATAATTATAAAGCTACTCACAACATTGCCTCTCGCTCGCAGCAAAATTGAATTTTGCTCACTGTTTTTAAGCAGCAAAACCTGCTTGTTTGAGCTGCTGAGGTGAAAAAATAATTATAAAGCTACTCACAACATTGCCTCTCGCTCGCAGCAAAATTGAATTTTGCTCACTGTTTTTAAGCAGCAAAACCTGCTTGTTTGAGCTGCTGAGGTGAAAAAATAATTATAAAGCTACTCACAACATTGCCTCTCGCTCGCAGCAAAATTGAATTTTGCTCACTGTTTTTAAGCAGCAAAACCTGCTTGTTTGAGCTGCTGAGATGAAAAATATTTTTTCAATCGCATTTCTCAACAAAATATGACAAAACCGTAAAAGAGATCACCAAATTATATGAAATTAAAATCGGCCAAAAAATACGGATGATACAAGGATTTTTAACTGCTAATTAGGCAGCGTTTAGATAGAGCAATCCGATATGCACGTGTGTGTGACGTCATGTAACAGGTGGGCCATATCAACTCCATGTTAAATTCTGTTTTGCTAGAAACAGATGGCAACAAATCTTTATTGTTTCTTTACAGGTATACAATGATTGTGATGATTTTTCTCAACTGTTTGTCAAAAACGTCATGAATATTTCCTATTCTTCGCGTATGAAGTCGCGGGCATAATCTAGTCCGTTTATAAAACAAATACCTACCTTAACGCTAACATATTACTGTGTGCTCGTTTGTATTCTCTATGCCATAAAAAAAAAAAAATATATATATATACGTATACCTATAAATATCTAAAGTATATTATTGTAATAGTCATTTGCGCTCAGCTGGAGTTGGTCTCACGTAGCCACGGACCCGTGAAGCATAGGCATAGTATAAAAACTGGTATAGGCGCCACAAAATGAATTCATTAAACTCTATTCAAGGTTAGATTCGGTTCTGGTTCAGAAAATCAAAAAATAGTGCTACTAGATAAGCAGTAATTATAAATATTACATCAGTAGAGGAAATACTAGAAATTTGGTGTCAAAAAAACGATCTAGTTACGTATATATGGCTAAATTATGTTTTGTAAATTGAATGTACCTCTTCCCGAAAAAAAACCGAGAAAGGTACCAAAATCGCTTATAACTTCGGTTATGTTAGGTTTTATACATGTGACTACAAACAGATTGGAACACGTGCGTTGAAAAATAGCTTTTCGACAAGTGAAACTTTTGAAAATCATTCTTTCGACCAAACGGTAGAGACCCGATTTGTTGGTAAGTATAGTATAGTCACATTATAAATAAACAGTAATTCGTCTTCAAACAAATATATCGCGTATGTGTGCGTGGCTCAACCGTACGCGCCGCGAGCCACCACATGCAAACTCAACAGGACGCACCAAGCCGGTTTAGTCAGTGCTGCGCCGTTTTCGCCTCGTTTAGTTGCGTGCGTATTAAGCATTGAGCGACGCGCATAGACGCAACCCTAGCGCCCGAGCGGCATTAGGTAACAGAAACTCCTATTTTTCTATTTATACAATGGAATAGTTAATGTAACCTTTTAAGTTAATTCATATTAAAGATTACACTATCCTCATACTATCGAACTTCTTTTGAGCTTGGGTATGCAAATTAAATGTTTTAATGTTAACAAAAGCCTTGAATTGGGAAATATTTCAGAGAATTTTCCCAATTTACCCGTCACAGATTTTTGACGTGGCAGATTGTCCAGACCAACGCTCGTCTTAGGATTAGTAGGGTAATAAAGTTGTTTTATTATATAGATTCAGCAGAAAAAAATAACTGTCGAAAATTTGTGAACTGATTAGATGTTAAAGAGTGCCTTTCTTTTTACGAAATATCGTTTTAATAGATAATCTGCATACAAGAATAAATTAATATTATATATTTATACGACTGACATTACTCGATTGAAAACTATATCCAATGGTAAGTAGTCACTTTCTCCTTATTCTCTTGATTTATTATGATCATGTTTATTTCTAGTTACACAATAACCTAGACTTGTAATAACTATATCTCAAGATATGTCTCTGCGTCCATAGACCTTGTGCCTTCTAGCGCCATTGTTAAGGGCCCCATTCATTGCACTGTGTCGGAGTCGGAATAGCAGGATTTGTTATGTTACAAGTCAGATTAGCCACTGTTTGTTAGTATACGGTAATAAGTTTGTAAAGAGTGGTAAAGCTAACATTAAAACTCATTGTAGAGCTCCAAAGCCGTTATGATAGCAAAAATAAACGGTACCCCAAATCTGATATTTGATATGATAATAACATGTACATTATGATTTTTAAGAGCTATCGAATAATAGCTCTTAAGAACATACATACTTAAACTCACTCCTTCATTCCCAGAGTGGGTTAGGCAGACAGAATTAACAACAACTCTTAAAAACTTGTTGATAGTCCCGTAACCTCATTTTGCACAATGAGGCTGAGACTTTTAAAGTAAAATGTATGGGAGGAACCACAAAAATATTTTTTTCATGTTTTTTTTTGTGGTAATATCTCTGTTCATTTTACGGTTAAAGAAGAAGCAGAGACATAACTGCTATAACTCTGTCCCTTACACTCGTCTTAAACTGAATTGCATTGCCACGTCATGGTAGCCCTTCTGTATGCAAATGATAAACCAAAGTTATAAAGTACAGTCAGCCACGTATTAATCAGCCTTTGAAGTGTTAACGATCTTACGTGTCGTGAAATGGTTGCTGTAAATCGAACGCTGGTTGGATATTTGACGCTGATTATGCGATTATTTCAAGGGAAATTGAAATCGAATTTACGTGCGTTAGAAAGGTGATTTATGTTGTTTAGAGCCAACTTGAAGTAAATAGCGTGAATTATTGATTGTTCTAAGGTATTATTCTCATTAAGACTGCGCCGAGCAAACGCCGAGCGTCCAGTAGTGCCCTCATTACTATTATTGTGTTTTCTAATCAACCAAAGAATTTCCTTGGAATCAGACGAAATGTTATGGGATACGTAACAAAATTTAATAACAATTACCCTTTGAGTAGTCAGCTTAACGGGAAAAGGTAGACACTTTTTTCCGTTAAGTTAATAACTCGAAGGTGAATTGTTATTAAACTATATGATATACCCTATAAGTTGTGTTTTCATTTGTAGTACAAAACATTTCATCCAATTTCAAGAAAATACTTAAGTTAATTAGAAAGCACAATAAAAGTAATGAGGGCGCCACTGTACATCCCGCGTACGCTCGGCGCAGTCTTAAATACGTCTAAACGTGCTGGGACCTGTGTTAGGGTAACTCTATTCCTACGAAAGACCCTTTCCCTTATTAAGTTGCTGTTTTATTTCAAGTCTCGTATAACCACTATTGTTTAATATAACCTTTCAGTACGACTCAACAATAAAAATAAGCATATTGTATATTATTTATATGCAAAGACTGTTTGTATCTGATCAAATTAAAATGGAGTAAATAAATAAACGAAGCAGAAACTCAGAAGTTTGAGTTTGTTGCGGCGCATCTTCTCAAATGATCATTTAGGCGCTAAAACACTAAATTCCGGACATCACAAAGGGACTCTTTTAAAAAGAAATGTCACTTAAAAGTATTAAGAACTTTCTTAAACCTTGGTAAAAGGTGTGGCCTACTTGCACAAATGGTAATTTGATTTTCCTTTTCATTCCACGAATACCAAATTCCAATTACCACGAGGAAGTATTACACAATACCTAATTCCAGACAGCGCAGCCCATTCAAAATTCACTCTCGCGCCACCCACGCCCGCTTTGACTTATTAGTCCTTAAACTGCATGGGCCGTTTGTCCCCGGATCACTTTCGCGTTCGGTAAATGACCAATTGAGACTAGAAAGCCTGTATTAATGTTTTCAGTGCCGGGTTTTCCGATTTCCATATAAATTGGGCTTCTCATTGAGTTCATGGTGGCGTCTAACGGATTTAAAGGAAGAGTTGCCATGAGTTAAGTATTGGCGCAGGACATTTTGTTAAATAAGGATTAGAAAATTTTAAATATTTTAATCTAGCGATCCGCCCTCGTTTCACTTCGATTTATATGAGTTTTCTGTAACACCCGTACATAAATCGGAATTTATAACACATTAAACCTGTGAAAAAATATCTACCTGATGGTGAAAACCGGATCAAAATCCGTTGCGTGGTTTAAGAGGAGTTAACGGATATACAGATAGACAGATAGACGCGGAAAGCGACTTTGTTTTATACTATGTAAAGAAGATAATTTTTAATACAAAACAAACGTTGAAAGAATTAAGTATCACTATATGGCACAACCTCACTTAATTACCAATAACAAAGCTCACCTACCAACATGTCGGTCCGTAGGTCCGAACGAACTGAATCTATACTAACAGTTCGACCGACAAGTCGAGAGACTCGGGAGGGACGTTGAAACTTGTTGGAGTGAGAAAGTTACATACGTCTTTGATCCAATTCAAAGAACTGACAGGCTAAAGTTTTTTGACATAACTTGCATGTAACTTTGATTTCGGACTGTGTTTGGAAGTTTCTAGAAATATACACCACATTTTGACGTACCCTTTAGAGAACCCCGTCTAACAACCCCTAAAAACTAGGAACAATCCTAGAAAATCCGCACGAATGGCAGCCCTACTTAAAGGTAATAAAGCCTTGGGAAATGCGCTAAACTGCGTCAACCATAATTATACCAACGATACTGCTCCCTTGACAATTACGGCTAAACACAGGTTGAGTTTAGGTTCAGTTCACGCGATATATCAGATATCAGATATCGGCATGATACCGCCTAATGATTTTATTCTTGCACTAGCTGTTGCGCGCGACTTCATGCGCGCAGAAAAATAAAACATTGCCTTTGTTCACCAGGATTAATGTAGGATTCTGCTGGTGAAAGAATTTTTCAAATCGGTCCTGTTGTTTCGGAGCCAGTTCAATTCAAACAAACCAACAAACATACAATCAATCTTTCCTCTTTATAATATAATGAAGATAGTGTAGATGCACGGTTGCAAAAGGGAGTGCTGTGTTTATTGTATTTGTCAGTAGCCTTTACCGACTTCGTCCGGGTAGGTTATGATTATCGTTATTCCCTACATCCTACATTATCCCTGATGAACATAGGCTATGTTTTATTTTTCCGCGCGGACGGAGTCGCGGGCAACAGCTAGGATATTATATTTTGGTCAGACCGCCCTTACGACTTCAACTCTTACCCCCTTACTAATAAATAAACGTTGAGTAACGGTGGTATAGCTATACAATGTTTTGTCCTTATCTGTCATTGTGACATTTGAATTTGACAGATAAGGACAAAACATTGTATAGCTATACCACCGCTACTCAACGTTTATTAGTAAGGGGGTTACAATTTACGCATAGCCGGGTACCCAGCGGAATTCTATAGAAAGCTTAAACAAAGCATGTAATGATGTGTGTGAACCTAGCATATCAATTTCTGGAATCTCAAAAATTAAACACAGTTCTAGTAGCATCCCCAATAGTTCTACAGTTCTACATGTTTATTTTCGATAGTTCAGATTTTTTTTTCCCGAAAAACGATTTTTTCAAAATGAGATGCTAACTTCGCGTTCCGCCTATTAGCATCTCAGCAGTTCTCGATGCCTGGGCCTCAAATACGTCAGAAAATGCATAGTTCTGTAGTCTGGAGTCGACCTAGCAATAGTTCTAGACTTAAAAGGAAAAAAAATATATGAGATGTTAACTTCGCATTCCGCCTATTAGCATCTCAGCAGTTCTCGTTGCCTAGGCCTCAAATACGTCAGAAAATGCATAGTTCTGTGGTCTGGAAACGATACAGCAAAAGTTCTGGCTAAAAAAACATAAAAATCTATAAATGGGATGAAATGCTAAAAAATTTTAGATAGTTCCAGTTAGCTTTGAAAACATAAAAATCTAGACTTGCACTGAGATGCTGCAACTTTTTAGAGAGTTCAGCCTAACATCTCAGCGGTTCTCGATAGCAAGCCTACAAATACGTAAGAAACTGCACAGTTCTATGTTTTAGAGTCAAAACAGCCATAGTTCTGGTCAAAATACCTAAAAATCTAGACTTGCACCGAGATGCTTTATTTATTTAGAGAGTTCAGCCTAGCATCTCAGCGGTTCTCGATAGCAAGCCTACAAATACGTAAGAAACTGCACAGTTCTATGTTTTAGAGTCAAAACAGCCATAGTTCTGGTCAAAAAACCTAAAAATCTAGACTTGCACCGAGATGCTGCATTTTTTTAGAGAGTTCAGCCTAGCATCTCAGCGGTTCTCGATAGCAAGCCTACAAATACGTAAGAAACTGCACAGTTCTATGTTGCAGAGTCAAAACAGCCATAGTTCTGGTCAAAAAACCTAAAAATCTAGACTTGCACCGAGATGCTTCCTTTTTTTTTGAGAGTTCAGCCTAGCATCTCAGCGGTTCTCAATAGCAAGCCTACAAATACGTAAGAAACTGCACAGTTCTATGTTTCAGAGTCAAAACAGCCATAGTTCTGGTCAAAAACCTAAAAATCTAGATTTGCACCGAGATGCTGCATTTATTTAGAGAGTTCTGCCTAGCATCTCAGCGGGTTTCAATAGCAAACCTACCAATACGTATGAAACTACAGAGTTCTGTCGTCTGGAGTTGATACAGCGATAGTTCTAGCTTAAAAATCATAAAAATCTAGACTTATACTGAGATGCTGCAACTTTTTAGGGAGTTCTGCATAACAACTCAGCGGTTTTCAATAGCAAGCCTACCAATACGTATGAAACTCCGGAGTTCTATCGTCTGGAGTCGATACAGCGATAGTTCTAGCTTAAAAATCATAAAAATCTAGACTTATACTGAGATGCTGCAACTTTTTAGGGAGTTCTGCATAGCATCTCAGCGGTTTTCAATAGCAAGCCTACCAATACGTATGAAACTCCGGAGTTCTATCGTCTGGAGTCGATACAGCGATAGTTCTAGCTTAAAAATCATAAAAATCTAGACTTATACTGAGATGCTGCAACTTTTTAGGGAGTTCTGCATAGCATCTCAGCGGTTTTCAATAGCAAGCCTACCAATACGTATGAAACTCCGGAGTTCTATCGTCTGGAGTCGAAACAGTGATAGTTCTAGCTTAAAAATCATAAAAATCTAGACTTATACTGAGATGCTGCAACTTTTTAGGGAGTTCTGCATAGCATCTCAGCCGATTTCAATAGCAAGCCTACTAATACGTATGAAACTCCAGAGTTCTATCGTCTGGAGTCGATACAGCGATAGTTCTAGCTTAAAAATCATAAAAATCTAGACTTATACTGAGATGCTGCAACTTTTTAGGGAGTTCTGCATAGCATCTCAGCAGTTTTCAATAGCAAGCCTACCAATACGTATGAAACTCCGGAGTTCTATCGTCTGGAGTCGATACAGCGATAGTTCTAGCTTAAAAATCATAAAAATCTAGACTTATACTGAGATGCTGCAACTTTTTAGGGAGTTCTGCATAGCATCTCAGCGGTTTTCAATAGCAAGCCTACCAATACGTATGAAACTCCGGAGTTCTATCGTCTGGAGTCGATACAGCGATAGTTCTGGCTTAAAAATCATAAAAATCTAGACATACTGAGATGCTGCAACTTTTTAGGGAGTTCTGCATAGCATCTCAGCAGTTTTCAATAGCAAGCCTACCAATACGTATGAAACTCCGGAGTTCTATCGTCTGGAGTCGATACAGCGATAGTTCTAGCTTACAAATCATAAAAATCTAGACTTATACTGAGATGCTGCAACTTTTTAGGGAGTTCTGCCTAGCATCTCAGCGGGTTTCAATAGCAAGCCTACCAATACGTATGAAACTCCGGAGTTCTATCGTCTGGAGTCGATACAGCGATAGTTCTAGCTTAAAAATCATAAAAATCTAGACTTATACTGAGATGCTGCAACTTTTTAGGGAGTTCTGCATAGCATCTCAGCAGTTTTCAATAGCAAGCCTGCCAATACGTATGAAACTCCGGAGTTCTATCGTCTGGAGTCGATACAGCGATAGTTCTAGCTTAAAAATCATAAAAATCTAGACTTATACTGAGATGCTGCAACTTTTTAGGGAGTTCTGCATAGCATCTCAGCGGTTTTCAATAGCAAGCCTACCAATACGTATGAAACTCCGGAGTTCTATCGTCTGGAGTCGATACAGCGATAGTTCTAGCTTAAAAATCATAAAAATCTAGACTTATACTGAGATGCTGCAACTTTTTAGGGAGTTCTGCATAGCATCTCAGCGGTTTTCAATAGCAAGCCTACCAATACGTATGAAACTCCGGAGTTCTATCGTCTGGAGTCGATACAGCGATAGTTCTAGCTTAAAAATCATAAAAATCTAGACTTATACTGAGATGCTGCAACTTTTTAGGGAGTTCTGCATAGCATCTCAGCGGTTTTCAATAGCAAGCCTACCAATACGTATGAAACTCCAGAGTTCTATCGTCTGGAGTCGATACAGCGATAGTTCTAGCTTAAAAATCATAAAAATCTAGACTTATACTGAGATGCTGCAACTTTTTAGGGAGTTCTGCATAGCATCTCAGCGGTTTTCAATAGCAAGCCTACCAATACGTATGAAACTACAGAGTTCTATCGTCTGGAGTCGATACAGCGATAGTTCTAGTCTAAAAATCATAAAAATCTAGACTTATACTGAGATGCTGCAACTTTTTAGGGAGTTCTGCATAGCATCTCAGCAGTTTTCAATAGCAAGCCTACCAATACGTATGAAACTCCGGAGTTCTATCGTCTGGAGTCGATACAGCGATAGTTCTAGCTTAAAAATCATAAAAATCTAGACTTATACTGAGATGCTGCAACTTTTTAGGGAGTTCTGCATAGCATCTCAGCGGTTTTCAATAGCAAGCCTACCAATACGTATGAAACTCCGGAGTTCTATCGTCTGGAGTCGATACAGCGATAGTTCTAGCTTAAAAATCATAAAAATCTAGACTTATACTGAGATGCTGCAACAAGTCTACCAATACGTATGAAACTCCGGAGTTCTATCGCCTGGAGTCGATTATTTGTGATAGTTTGTCTTTAAAATTCGTTATATGCGCTTTCATTGAAGATACAGCGATAGTTCTAGCTTAAAAATCATAAAAATCTAGACTTATACTGAGATGCTGCAACTTTTTAGGGAGTTCTGCATAGCATCTCAGCGGTTTTCAATAGCAAGCCTACCAATACGTATGAAACTCCGGAGTTCTATCGTCTGGAGTCAATACAGCGATAGTTCTAGCTTAAAAATCATAAAAATCTAGACTTATACTGAGATGCTGCAACTTTTTAGGGAGTTCTGCATAGCATCTCAGCAGTTTTCAATAGCAAGCCTACCAATACGTATGAAACTCCGGAGTTCTATCGTCTGGAGTCAATACAGCGATAGTTCTGGCTTAAAAATCATAAAAATCTAGACTTATACTGAGATGCTGCAACTTTTTAGGGAGTTCTGCATAGCATCTCAGCAGTTTTCAATAGCAAGCCTACCAATACGTATGAAACTCCGGAGTTCTATCGTCTGGAGTCGATACAGCGATAGTTCTAGCTTAAAAATCATAAAAATCTAGACTTATACTGAGATGCTGCAACTTTTTAGGGAGTTCTGCATAGCATCTCAGAGGTTTTTTCAATAGCAAGCCTACCAATACGTATGAAACTCTGGAGTTCTATCGCCTGGAGTCGATACAGCGATAGTTCTGGCTTAAAAATCATAAAAATCTAGACTTATACTGAGATGCTGCAACTTTTTAGGGAGTTCTGCATAGCATCTCAGCAGTTTTCAATAGCAAGCCTACCAATACGTATGAAACTCCGGAGTTCTATCGTCTGGAGTCGATACAGCGATAGTTCTAGCTTAAAAATCATAAAAATCTAGACTTATACTGAGATGCTGCAACTTTTTAGGGAGTTCTGCATAGCATCTCAGCAGTTTTCAATAGCAAGCCTACCAATACGTAAGAAACTCCGGAGTTCTATCGTCTGGAGTCGATACAGCGATAGTTCTAGCTTAAAAATCATAAAAATCTAGACTTATACTGAGATGCTGCAACTTTTTAGGGAGTTCTGCATAGCATCTCAGCAGTTTTCAATAGCAAGCCTACCAATACGTATGAAACTCCGGAGTTCTATCGTCTGGACTCGATACAGCGATAGTTCTAGCTTAAAAATCATAAAAATCTAGACTTATACTGAGATGCTGCAACTTTTTAGGGAGTTCTGCATAGCATCTCAGCGGTTTTCAATAGCAAGCCTACCAATACGTATGAAACTCCGGAGTTCTATCGTCTGGAGTCGATACAGCGATAGTTCTGGCTTAAAAATCATAAAAATCTAGACTTATACTGAGATGCTGCAACTTTTTAGGGAGTTCTGCATAGCATCTCAGCGGTTTTCAATAGCAAGCCTACCAATACGTATGAAACTACAGAGTTCTATCGTCTGGAGTC
Organism: Acleris laterana; assembly: GCA_963966035.1. Classification (NCBI taxonomy): domain Eukaryota; kingdom Metazoa; phylum Arthropoda; class Insecta; order Lepidoptera; family Tortricidae; genus Acleris; species Acleris laterana. The sequence continues at coordinate 5,530,398 of OZ014459.1, read as the reverse complement.
GAAACAGCGATAGTTCTAGCTTAAAAATCATAAAAATCTAGACTTATACTGAGATGCTGCAACTTTTTAGGGAGTTCTGCATAGCATCTCAGCAGTTTTCAATAGCAAGCCTACCAATACGTATGAAACTCCGGAGTTCTATCGTCTGGAGTCGATACAGCGATAGTTCTAGCTTAAAAATCATAAAAATCTAGACTTATACTGAGATGCTGCAACTTTTTAGGGAGTTCTGCATAGCATCTCAGCGGTTTTCAATAGCAAGCCTACCAATACGTATGAAACTCCGGAGTTCTATCGTCTGGAGTCGATACAGCGATAGTTCTGGCTTAAAAATCATAAAAATCTAGACTTATACTGAGATGCTGCAACTTTTTAGGGAGTTCTGCATAGCATCTCAGCGGTTTTCAATAGCAAGCCTACCAATACGTATGAAACTACAGAGTTCTATCGTCTGGAGTCGAAACAGCGATAGTTCTAGCTTAAAAATCATAAAAATCTAGACTTATACTGAGATGCTGCAACTTTTTAGGGAGTTCTGCATAGCATCTCAGCAGTTTTCAATAGCAAGCCTACCAATACGTATGAAACTCCGGAGTTCTATCGTCTGGAGTCGATACAGCGATAGTTCTAGCTTAAAAATCATAAAAATCTAGACTTATACTGAGATGCTGCAACTTTTTAGGGAGTTCTGCATAGCATCTCAGCGGTTTTCAATAGCAAGCCTACCAATACGTATGAAACTCCGGAGTTCTATCGTCTGGAGTCGATACAGCGATAGTTCTGGCTTAAAAATCATAAAAATCTAGACTTATACTGAGATGCTGCAACTTTTTAGGGAGTTCTGCATAGCATCTCAGCGGTTTTCAATAGCAAGCCTACCAATACGTATGAAACTCCGGAGTTCTATCGTCTGGAGTCGATACAGCGATAGTTCTAGTTTAAAAATCATAAAAATCTAGACTTATACTGAGATGCTGCAACTTTTTAGGGAGTTCTGCATAGCATCTCAGCGGTTTTCAATAGCAAGCCTACCAATACGTATGAAACTCCGGAGTTCTATCGTCTGGAGTCGATACAGCGATAGTTCTAGCTTAAAAATCATAAAAATCTAGACTTATACTGAGATGCTGCAACTTTTTAGGGAGTTCTGCATAGCATCTCAGCAGTTTTCAATAGCAAGCCTACCAATACGTATGAAACTCCGGAGTTCTATCGTCTGGAGTCGATACAGCGATAGTTCTTAATTAAAAATCATAAAAATCTAGACTTATACTGAGATGCTGCAACTTTTTAGGGAGTTCTGCATAGCATCTCAGCAGTTTTCAATAGCAAGCCTACCAATACGTATGAAATTTCGGAGTTCTATCGTCTGGAGTCGATACAGCGATAGTTCTAGCTTAAAAATCATAAAAATCTAGACTTATACTGAGATGCTGCAACAAGCCTACCAATACGTATGAAACTCCGGAGTTCTATCGTCTGGAGTCGATTAGTTGTGATAGTTTGTCTTTAAAATTCGTTATATGCGCTTTCATTGAAGATTTTTTTTTGATTTTTAGTATTTGTAGTTTTGAGTGGGGGGGGCACCTGACTAACTAAAATTAGCGCTTTAAAGCTTCTTATATCATAAACGGATCCCTTATCGAAAAATTGTTTGTACAAACCAGCAGTATTTTTAAAAGACCTATCCAACGACACCACACACGATGGGGTAGACGAGAAAAAAATACATCCCCACGTTACGTAACATAAAAATTTTTCACGATTTTATTTTACCACTTTGTAGGCGTGACTTATATGTATATTCATGCCAAATTACAGCAATCTAGTACCAAGTCTCTGAGCTAGGCTGCGGACAGACAGACGGACGGACTGAAGGACATGTCAAAACTATAAGGGTTCGTACTTTGACTACGGAGCCCTAAAAAATGGTTACTGTGAATCACCCTTAGGAGAAATAGGAGATAGACATACGTAATCGCTGACTTTTCTCTAGGCTTTTTAAAGAACTTCAATTCCTTAATAGGTACCTACAGTCTAGATCTTAAATTTGGTACCCACCTTAGGTCCAAAGTCAATCTCACCCTTTTGCAAAAATAAGGTTGAGATACCTAAAAGATACAAATGACGTGACATCTCTAATGACATTGACGACTTCAAGCATATTTTTCTTGCAATGGGTCCCAAATTAACGATCGTGACCGTACATTATTTTTAAATATCTGTTTAAGTTTAGCCGCATTATTCATGTAAGCAACCGAAAAATCGATTTTCTGTCGTTTTGATTAGGAAACATTAAATTTTCTCTACTATAGTGCCCGGCCGATAAGAAGTCAATGCTGACGCATCCGGGATATCCTTAATAACTAATATTATAAACGCGAAAGTGTGTATGCATGGATGTATGGGTGTTTGTTTAAATTTGGAATTGAGATAGGTTATAAATACACTGGGTACATAGGTTACTTTTTACCCGGAAAATTTTAAAGTTCTCGAGGTAATAACGATAATCGAAATCTACGCGGACGAAGTCGTGAGCAAAAGCTAGTTAAAAATATTTAGAATGTAATATTCCTTTGAAATCACTCTATCTATGATGAAAACCGCATAAAAATCCGTTGCGGGGTTTGAAAAATATAAGCGAAAAGCGAACATAATAAGTGTGTGTGTGTGTGTGTGTCTGTCAGCTCCGAAGCACGACTGCAGTTTACTCTTTAAGTAACATTGTCTAAAATTTAAAATTATCCCGGTTCACGACGAGTTCTGGTATATAGGTATGCTTTTTTAAACCAATAGATACGTTACCTCCAAAACGTTTTCATATGATTCGATCGCTTGTATATTAATTTATACCTAAGTGTCAATAAGCCTCAAATATTGAAATCGTCCGTATTGGGTTCGCCCTGATAGCTACCACAATCTTATCCATTAACCTACCACCAAACAGCAGAGTTCGCATTGTTGTGTTCCGGTTTGGGTACCGGATAAGACAGCCGGTGAAATGACTAGCATAGAGGCATTCCATCTTAGTCCTCAGGGTTGGCAACGCATTTGCAGTCTTAGGATTGCATTGCAGTGTTGTGAATGCGAATGTCTATGGGTCACAGTTTCCACTTACCATCACGTGGCCTGTGTGCACGTTTGTCTTCTCTATGCCTAAACTTAAACTCAAAAAAACATCTATTGTATCCGTTGTAGTATGTTATATAACAGGTGTTTTATAAAAGCGTTGCTATCGATAAAGGCTGAGATGCTATGCAGAACTGTCGAAACTGTTCAAGCATCATAGTGTATGTCTAGATTTATAATGTTTTTTGAGCCAGAACTTTTGCTAATTCGACTCCAGGCCATAGAGCGGTTCAGTTTTATACGTATTTTTAGCGTTGCTATCGATAAAGGCTGAGATGCTGTGTAGAAATTAAAAAAAAATATAATATTTCAACTAATGTCTAGATTTTTATGTTTTCAAAGCTAGAATTATTGCTATATCGACTCCAGGCCAAGAACTGTTCAGTTTTATATGTATTTGTAGCGTTGCTATCGAGAACCGCTGAGATGCTAGGCTGAACTCTCTAAATAAATGCAGCATTTCGGTGCTAGTCTGGATTTTTAGATTTTTTGACCAGTACTATGGCTGTTTTGACTCTAAAACATAGAACTGTGCAGTTTCTTACGTATTTGTAGGCTTGCTATCGAGAACCGCTGAGATGCTAGGCTGAACTCTAAATAAATGCAGCATTTCGGTGCAAGTCTAGATTTTTAGGTTTTTTGACCAGAACTATGGCTGTTTTGACTCTAGACCATAGAACTGTGCAGTTTCTTACGTATTTGTAGGCTTGCTATCGAGAACCGCTGAGATGCTAGGCTGAACTCTCTAAAAAGTTGCAGCATCTCAGTGTAAGTCTAGATTTTTAGGTTTTTTGACCAGAACTATGGCTGTTTTGACTCTAAGACATAGAACTATGCAGTTTCTTACGTATTTGTGGGCTAGCTATCGAGAACCGCTGAGATGCTAGGCTGAACTCTCTTAAAAGTTGCAGCATCTCAGTGTAAGTCTAGATTTTTAGGTTTTTTGACCAGAACTATGGCTGTTTTGACTCTAAAACATAGAACTGTGCAGTTTCTTACGTATTTGTAGGCTTGCTATCGAGAACCGCTGAGATGCTAGGCTGAACTCTCTTAAAAGTTGCAGCATCTCAGTGTAAGTCTAGATTTTTAGGTATTTTGACCAGAACTATGGCTGTTTTGACTCTAGACCATAGAACTGTGCAGTTTCTTACGTATTTGTAGGCTTGCTATCGAGAACCGCTGAGATGCTAGGCTGAACTCTCTAAAAATTTGCAGCATCTCAGTGTAAGTCTAGATTTTTAGGTATTTTGACCAGAACTATGGCTGTTTTGACTCTAGACCTTAGAACTGTGCAGTTTCTTACGTATTTGTAGGCTTGCTATCGAGAACCGCTGAGATGCTAGGCTGAACTCTCTAAAAAGTTGCAGCATCTCAGTGTAAGTCTAGATTTTTAGGTATTTTGACCAGAACTATGGCTGTTTTGACTCTAAAATATAGAACTATGCAGTTTCTTACGTATTTGTGGGCTAGCTATCGAGAACCGCTGAGATGCTAGGCTGAACTCTCTAAAAAGTTGCAGCATCTCAGTGTAAGTCTAGATTTTTAGGTTTTTTGACCAGAACTATGGCTGTTTTGACTCTAAAACATAGAACTGTGCAGTTTCTTACGTATTTGTAGGCTTGCTATCGAGAACCGCTGAGATGCTAGGCTGAACTCTCTAAAAAGTTGCAGCATCTCAGTGTAAGTCTAGATTTTTAGATATTTTGACCAGAACTATGGCTGTTTTGACTCTAGACCATAGAACTGTGCAGTTTCTTACGTATTTGTAGGCTTGCTATCGAGAACCGCTGAGATGCTAGGCTGAACTCTCTAAAAATTTGCAGCATCTCAGTGTAAGTCTAGATTTTTAGGTATTTTGACCAGAACTATGGCTGTTTTGACTCTAGACCTTAGAACTGTGCAGTTTCTTACGTATTTGTAGGCTTGCTATCGAGAACCGCTGAGATGCTAGGCTGAACTCTCTAAAAAGTTGCAGCATCTCAGTGTAAGTCTAGATTTTTAGGTATTTTGACCAGAACTATGGCTGTTTTGACTCTAGACCATACAACTGTGCAGTTTCTTATTTATTTGTAGGCTTGCTATCGAGAACCGCTGAGATGCTAGGCTGAACTCTCTAAAAAGTTGCAGCATCTCAGTGTAAGTCTAGATTTTTAGGTTTTTTGACCAGAACTATGGCTGTTTTGACTCTAAGACATAGAACTATGCAGTTTCTTACGTATTTGTGGGCTAGCTATCGAGAACCGCTGAGACGCTAGGCTGAACTCTCTTAAAAGTTGCAGCATCTCAGTGTAAGTCTAGATTTTTAGGTTTTTTGACCAGAACTATGGCTGTTTTGACTTTAAAACATAGAACTGTGCAGTTTCTTACGTATTTGTAGGCTTGCTATCGAGAACCGCTGAGATGCTAGGCTGAACTCTCTTAAAAGTTGCAGCATCTCAGTGTAAGTCTAGATTTTTAGGTATTTTGACCAGAACTATGGCTGTTTTGACTCTAGACCATAGAACTGTGCAGTTTCTTACGTATTTGTAGGCTTGCTATCGAGAACCGCTGAGATGCTAGGCTGAACTCTCTTAAAAGTTGCAGCATCTCAGTGTAAGTCTAGATTTTTAGGTATTTTGACCAGAACTATGGCTGTTTTGACTCTAGACCTTAGAACTGTGCAGTTTCTTACGTATTTGTAGGCTTGCTATCGAGAACCGCTGAGATGCTAGGCTGAACTCTCTAAAAAGTTGCAGCATCTCAGTGTAAGTCTAGATTTTTAGGTATTTTGACCAGAACTATGGCTGTTTTGACTCTAAAACAGAACTGTGCAGTTTCTTACGTATTTGTAGGCTTGCTATCGAGAACCGCTGAGATGCTAGGCTGAACTCTCTTAAAAGTTGCAGCATCTCAGTGTAAGTCTAGATTTTTAGGTATTTTGACCAGAACTATGGCTGTTTTGACTCTAGACCTTAGAACTGTGCAGTTTCTTACGTATTTGTAGGCTTGCTATCGAGAACCGCTGAGATGCTAGGCTGAACTCTCTAAAAAGTTGCAGCATCTCAGTGTAAGTCTAGATTTTTAGGTATTTTGACCAGAACTATGGCTGTTTTGACTCTAAAACATAGAACTATGCAGTTTCTTACGTATTTGTGGGCTAGCTATCGAGAACCGCTGAGATGCTAGGCTGAACTCTCTAAAAAGTTGCAGCATCTCAGTGTAAGTCTAGATTTTTAGGTTTTTTGACCAGAACTATGGCTGTTTTGACTCTAAAACATAGAACTGTGCAGTTTCTTACGTATTCGTAGGCTTGCTATCGAGAACCGCTGAGATGCTAGGCTGAACTCTCTTAAAAGTTGCAGCATCGCAGTGTAAGTCTAGATTTTTAGGTATTTTGACCAGAACTATGGCTGTTTTGACTCTAGACCATAGAACTGTGCAGTTTCTTACGTACCTATTTGTAGGCTTGCTATCGAGAACCGCTGAGATGCTAGGCTGAACTCTCTAAAAATTTGCAGCATCTCAGTGTAAGTCTAGATTTTTATGTTTTCAAAGCTAACTGGAACTATCTAAAATGTTCTAGCATTTCATCCCATTTATAGATTTTTATGTTTTTTTAGCCAGAACTTTTGCTGTATCGTTTCCAGACCACAGAACTATGCATTTTCTGACGTATTTGAGGCCTAGGCAACGAGAACTGTTGAGATGCTAATAGGCGGAATGCGAAGTTAACATCTCATATATTTTTTTCCTTTTAAGGCTAGAACTATTGCTAGGTCGACTCCAGACTACAGAACTATGCATTTTCTGACGTATTTGAGGCCCAGGCATCGAGAACTGCTGAGATGCTAATAGGCGGAACGCGAAGTTAGCATCTCATTTTGAAAAAATCGTTTTTCTGAAAAAAAAAGCTGAACTATCGAAAATAAATATGTAGAACTGTAGAACTATTGGGGATGCTACTAGAACTGTGTTTAATTTTTGAGATTCCAGAAATTGATATGCTAGGTTCACACACATCATGTAATGTATGTTATTTCTCAATGCATGAACGTTTCAGCCATTCAAATGCTCTAATTACTCTAAGATTCTATTAATCGTTGGACATGGGCGTTTCGGCCGGGTGAATATTCGGGCGTTCCGACCGCCGTCATTATTCTCTTTAATACATTGACGAAAATAATGATAACTACCAGCAATTTTTGATGTCAAAATCAGCGGACCCGGGGGTAGTATCCATTCCATTTAAAAAAACAAGAAAGTTATGAGTTTATATTGTATAATATGCGAAAACAATAATGACGGCGGTTGAAACGCCAAATATTCACCCGGCCACTTTCTGCAGTTTTAGCTATTCATATTAGAGCAATATGGGGCCTGAGGTGGACAGATAGTAAGCCAATCTTTAAGAAGCATAAGCTTTTTACAGTTCCGAATCTTTAAATTTTAGAGTTGTGTTGGTTTGTAAGAAACAACAAAGAGTACGAGGAAAAACGTACTGACACTCATAACATAGGTAAGGCTGTAGTAGATCCTAAATGTATATTACAGGATAATAAAACTGCTTTCAAATAGCAATAAAAATCTTAAAAATTATAAATTTTATCGATTACTAAATAAGTTTTTATGAGATGAGTGTTTTTATTCTATGGAGGATTATTTTTACAAAATGTGCAATGAGTGAAGTGTTTTATGGAAATGATTTCATGTCTGAATTGTGAAAAAAAAGACAGGTGTTTTAGTGGATTATTAAGTGATCTTTTTATTTTTATTATTGTTGGCTTTTTTTCTTGACATGAAATTTAATAGAATATAGTAAGCTATAAGTGAAATGATGTCATGTGAATTTAAATAACATAAATAGTAAATAATTGCGTAAAACCTTATATTCTAACCTATCTATCTACCTGACAATAAGATAAAATTGTACATACACCTCTGTGAGGTAGTATTTGGAGGATTGATGAACTATTTATAAGAACCACTGGAAAAACCAATAACCACGCCACGCAAATACCGATTTGATTTGATAAATATGGTTAGTTTTTTTTCGATGGCTATGACGGTCCCATATTACAGATTTAGCTTGTGACCGCTTGCACAAACCCTATTACTGACAAAGCATTTTATTTGGTTTCCTTATGGAATACCTAATCATCATTTGTCCTTATCCATGGTTTGTCCGTTCATTTATCCTAAACCCATTTTCGGCTGAATTTTAAAACATTTTAGTGTTGTTTAATAATACAACCCTAACCTAACCTAACCTCAGGTATTTTTCAGAACTTGAAAAGTTGTCTCACTCAGCAGAAAACCAGTTTAGGACAAATAAAAATTCGGACAAACTTAACAGCGAATAAAAAAAAATCGGACCTATGATAGATAACCCTCCCCCTAGGTTTGCGACAAGGACCGGTTGTGCGCGGCTTGCATCCATCGGTTTCCTGCAACCTTACTCATCTGATCAGTTCACGCCTTGTTCCACTAAGGTGAACTGATCCCGTGGCTAAGGATGTGGGACGGGCTCTACCCACTCTACGTCTTCCGGTACGCGGACGCCACTCGAGAAGTCTTCTACCCCATTCTGCGAGCGAAGACTATCAAAGTTAAACGGTTTCAGAAAAAAATATTTATCGGACAAATGAAAATTCGGACAAACGAAACAGCGAACAAAGGTTTTTCGGACTTAAAATAGGTAACCCTCCCCCTAGGTTTGCGGCAAGGACCAGTTTTGTGCGGCTTGCATCTATCGGTTCCCTGCAACCTTACCCAATTGATCAGTTCACGCCTTGTTCCACCTAGGTGAACTGATCCCGTGGCTAAGGATGTGGGACGGGGTCTACCCATGCAACATCTTCCGGTACGCGGACGCCACTCGAGAAGTCTTCCACCCCATTCTGCGAGCGAAGTCTAGCAAAGTTAAACGTATTCAGAAAAAAAATATTTTCGGATAAACTAAACAGCGAACAACAGGTTTTCGGACTTAACACAAGGACAAGGATCGGTTTTGCGCGGCTTGCATCCATCGGTTTCCTGTATCCTTACCCATCTGATCAGTTCACCTTGTTCCACTAAGGTGAACTGATCCTGTGGGTAAGGATGTGGGACGGGCTCTACACACGCTACGTCTTCTGGTACGCGGACGCCACTCAAGAAGTCTTCCACCCCATTCTGCGAGCGAAGTCTAGCAAAGTTAAACGGTTTCAGAAAAAAATATTTTTCGTACAAATGAAAATTTGGATAAACGAAAAAGCGAACAAAAGATTTTCGGACTTAACATATGTTACCCTCCTCCTAGGTTTGCGACAAGGACCGGTTTTGCGTGGCTTGCATCCTTCGGTTTCCTACAACCTTACCCAACTGATCAGTTCACCTTGTTCCACTAAGGTGAACTGATCCGGTGGCTAAGGATGTGGGACGGGCTCTACACACGCTACGTCTTCCGGTACGCGGAAGCCACTCGAGAAGTCTTCCACCCCATTCTGCGAGCGAAGTCTAGCAAAGTTAAACGGTTTCAGAAAAAAATGTTGTGGACAAATGAAATTCGGACAAACGAAACAGCGAACAAAAGCTTTTCGGACTTAACATAGGTAACCCTTCCCCTAGGTTTGTGACAAGGACCTGTTTTGCGCGGCTTGCATCCATCGGTTTCCTGCAACCTTACCCTTCTGATCAGTTCACGCCTTGTTCCACTAAGGTGAACTGATCCGGTGGCTAAGGATGTGGGACGGGCTCTACACACGCTACGTCTTCCGGTACGCGGACGCCACTCGAGAAGTCTTCCACCCCATTCTCCGAGCGAAGTCTAGCAAAGTTAAACGGTTTCAGAAAAAAATGTTTTGGACAAATGAAATTCGGACAAACGAAACAGCGAACAAAAGCTCTTCGGACTTAACATAGGTAACCCTTCCCCTAGGTTTGTGACAAAAACCTGTTTTGCGCGGCTTGCATCCATCGGTTTCCTGCAACCTTACCCTTCGGATCAGTTCACGCCTTGTTCCACTAAGGTGAACTGATCCGGTGGCTAAGGATGTGGGACGGGCTCTACACACGCTACGTCTTCTCGTACGCGGACGCCACTCGAGAAGTCTTCCACCCCATTCTGCGAGCGAAGTCTAGCAAAGTTTAACGGTTTCAGAAAAAAATATTTTTAAATATGAAAATTTGGATAAACAAAACAGCGAACGAAAGATTTTCGGACTTAACTTATGTTACCCTCCTCCTAGGTTTGCGACAAGGACCGGTTTTGCGTGGCTTGCATCCTTCGGTTTCCTACAACCTTACCCAACTGATCAGTTCACCTTGTTCCACTAAGGTGAACTGATCCGGTGGCTAAGGATGTCGGACGGGCTCTACACACGCTACGTCTTCCGGTACGCGGACGCCACTCGAGAAGTCTTCCACCCTATTCTCCGAGCGAAGTCTAGCAAAGTTAAACGGTTTCAGAAAAAAATGTTTTGGACAAATGAAATTCGGACAAACGAAACAGCGAACAAAAGCTTTTCGGACTTAACATAGGTAACCCTTCCCCTAGGTTTGTGACAAGGACCTGTTTTGCGCGGCTTGCATCCATCGGTTTCCTGCAACCTTACCCTTCTGATCAGTTCACGCCTTGTTCCACTAAGGTGAACTGATCCGGTGGCTAAGGATGTGGGACGGGCTCTACACACGCTATGTCTTCTGGTACGCGGACGCCACTCGAGAAGTCTTCCACCCCATTCTGCGAGCGAAGTCTAGCAAAGTTTAACGGTTTCAGAAAAAAATATTTTTCGTACATATGAAAATTTGGATAAACAAAACAGCGAACAAAAGATTTTCGGACTTAACATATGTAACCCTCTCCCTAGATTTGCGACAAGGACCGGTTTTGCGCAGCTTGCATCTATCGGTTTCCTGCAACCTTACCCATCTGATCAGTTCATGCCTTGTTCCACCAAGGTGAACTGATCCCGTGGCTAAGGATGTGGGACGGGGTCTACCCATGCAACATCTTCTGGTACGCGGACGCCACTCGAGAAGTCTTCCACCCCGTTCTGCGAGCAAAGTCTAGTAAAGTTAAACGGTTTCAGAAACAAAAAATGGGACAAATGAAACAGCGAACAAAAGTTTTTCTGACTTAACATAAGTAACCCTTCCCCAAGGTTTGCGAGAAGGACCGGTCTTGCGCGGTTTGCATCCATCGGTCTCCTGCAACCTTACCCACTTAATTAGTCCGCCTTGTTCCACCAAGGCGGACTAATCCCGTGGCTAAGGGTGTGGGACGAGGTCTACTTCCCTGCGTCTTCCACTCGAGAAGTTTTCCACCCCATTCTGCGAGCGAAGCCCCGCCCTGTCATCATATCATCATCATATCAGCCTGTTGCAGTTGTGTTGCTGTTGCTGGACATAGGCCTCCCCCAAGGAGCGCCACCGCGCACGATCTCCCACCCTTTGCATCCAGTCACTGCCAGCTGCCTTCTTCAGGTCATCGGTCCATCTAGCCGGGGGGCGTCCTACACTACGTTTGCCTAAGCGTGGTCTCCATTCGAGAACCTTCCTGCTCCACCTCTCGTCGGTTCTGCGACAGACATGGCCCGCCCTGTCACTGTCTGGTAATTTCCTTAGATTTGTTAGTTAGCCAAAACAATGGGGTAAGTAATACGAGATATAAGCACTGATAATATACCATTCACAATAATTATACGCTCACTTTGTATAAACCTGATTAGTATAACGTTCACTGAAATGAATGAACGAAGGATATAATAACGTAGAACATTATTAATATACTAGCTGTAATACTCTGCGCGCGTTACTACGTCGTTCCAACTCGCACACTTTGCTGAAGATCATCACATGATCAAATGCATAGTTTACGATTCTATAAAGGACGTACAGACAAACATATTTTTTTTATATATATAGATAATACTTCCCAATCAATTTTACTATTAAAACGTAGGTATAATATACACGTCACCTAAGATACAATATAAAACATTTATAAATCAATTAATCTAACATCAAAAAGCATAATTCATGTCTACACTATTTTTATTATATTATATATAATATAATATACATAATATAATAATAATCTACACTAATATTATAAGGAGGAAAGATTTGTGTTTTTGTGTTTGTAATGAATAAACTCAAAAACGACTGTGCCGATTTCAAATATTCTTTCACCACTGGAAAGGTACATTCACCCTTAGTGAGATAGGCTATGTTTTATTTTTCTGCGTGGACGGAGTCGCGCGCAACAGCTAGTATAATATAAACAGATTAAAAAAAAACTGAGTCCAAGGCGGGTGCGAAGCCGCTAACGCGTTATAAGGTAAGGTATTGTTCGATCAGGATACCTTACCAATTTTCCCTTTTGGTAGCCGAACCTTTCAGTACCTGTTTATCCTTATGGACCTTATGGTAAAAGATAGTATGTATTATGATCGCTATATGTCATGTATGTTATACGAACTGAAATTAGACAATGTGAGTGCTATAGAAAAAAACATTATATAAAATTAATATTATATTAATTCACCGTTATTCCTTATAAAAATATTGATTTTGCTATTATAGCTAACGTTTATTATATCTTGTAAACGTTATTGACATGAAAACACTGATTTTGTAGTTATGTATATCTCGTGAGACGCACCGAGACGCACCCATAGTCGGGTCCATATTGACTCACATAAAATTCTTATTCCTATTTTTTGTTTTCCTACCGATTTGTATTCATAATAATCACTCTTAATATTTTTTTTCCTCATACTTCTTAAGTCGTAATTATCGCAATTCATAATGCATTTTTTTTTTAAGAAACTGTTACTTTTTGAGATTTTTTATAAATCTAACCTAACCTAACCTTATTACACGTAAGATATTTAAGAAATTGTGAAAGTGTACGGTTTCATTAATAAATATTGGCGTTATGAATTCAGATGATTATGGCTTCCAATCGTTAGTACTAAATTGTTTTAAGAAGAGTATGAAGAGTGATCATTACGATGTAAAATGGTGTGGGAAACATTTTCGGACTTCCGATAATAGGACTTAAAAAGTTATGTGAGTATATACGCACCCCCTATAGTCTTCTATTTCTACATACTCGGTAAACTCACACACGTATAAGCGTTTCCGAAGCTACTTACTGGTAGCGATACGATATAGACTACAATTATAGTCCAGGAGAACTGCAACAGGAATGCAGCACACTAACATTAACATATTCCTTTCGTTAATCAGGCCAGGCGATAGCTATCAATAGCATGTGCCTGGAATGCAGCGCCGCCAGTTCCTTTAAATATCAAGTCATAAGTGCAGTCTTGAGTAAGTCGTAAGTCTTGAGTGGAGTGTGAGAAGTTCGCATGCTGTTTTCACTTAGTGGTTGGTTAAGGTTTCACTGTGGATTGTTTAAAAAGCATGGTATTATTAATATTTGATTATATGCTGTTTTAGGATTGGTTAAAATATTACTCATTTATTTTTTTGCTTGTTTTAAGGAATTTTAAAAATATGTTTTTAAAAGTAGTTTATTTTTTAACGATGTAATTAATAATTGGATTAATTTAACAACTGATTTGATTTTTGATTAACTTTTTAAGGAATTATTATAACAATATCGACGGTTCTGTGACTCAACCTCGTATATTGAATTTTGTCCAGTATAAACTGACACATTCTGTGACTCAACCTCGTATATAGAATATATCCAGTATTAACTGACACTCACTAAGTACACGAGTGCATGTGTCAGTTTATACTGGACAAAATTCAATATACGAGGTTGAGTCACAGAACCGTCGATATTAAGTACCGATATTACTCGTAGGTACGTTGGTGTAATATGAGCATTAATCTTGTAAATTAAAGCGATATCACGCTATAAACCTATTTCAAATAATCACTCCCTGAAGAACTTAATCAAATCAGTGATTACACGTTAATCAAAAAGGCATTTGCTGCTGCTAGAACAATGGCTCCTATAATTGTAATTTAAAATTCAATACGTGTTGTTTTTTTTCAGAAATTATGGAGTTTATTAGCTGATTTTTTTGTTTATAACTTACTATGTATTATACGTTGAAATAAGATTTAAACACACAGGTAAATTTAAATGAAAAGGAACGCTTAGATCCTTGTATATCTTATGGAAACAATAAAGAATTGAGAATTGAGAATTCAGAATTGAGATTTTAAAAACAATCTAAATCTTCTTAAGAATATTACATATCGTCGACTAGTAGTTAGTGCCCATAATATGTATAGTGTATATATAGCAGGGTTCTCAAACTTTAAGCAGTGGAACCGTAATGAAACACAATATAGTTATACGGAACCCCTAAATAACCAATACATTTCAAGAATCGTACAAATAGGCACTTAACTTTTTTTAACAACTGAAAGTTAAATCTTTAAATAGGTTGATTGATTTTTTGGCGGAGCTTATGCAGACGCTTTACAAAGTCCCAGGGTTCCGCGGAAAGAATTTTGAGAATAGCTGGTAGACCTTAGTTGGTACTATACATATAATTGTTTGTGTGAGATTGTCCAATGATCGGTTCATTATCTCACTTCTTCCATTGACTGCAGCCAAATTAGTACTATGCGGTTATTATGTTCGTTTTACGGCGAGAGTAAAGGACAGAGCTATAGCTGTTATATAGCTCTGTCCCTTTCTCACAGCGTAAACTGAACTGCGTTGCTATGCCATAATAACCCCCCTGGATAGCGACGACCAAGTCTTGTTTATATATCTATATTACAAGTAAAGAATTTCTAAAACTCTTGGAATGTTTGGTTAGTAAGACAAAGGATTACGGACACAAAAACTCCATATCAACCTATTTTCTATGGAAATTAGGAAGCTGGGCACTTAACACGTTGAGCGCCGGTGACACGTCCGCCGAGTCAAAATTACATACAATTGCCAGCTGACGGCATGTAATAAGTAATTGTGTTCTGGTATGTCATTAAAAGTCGTTCTGGAGCGCATTTATTGTACTCGTCATAAAGTATAATGCTCGGGAACGGTACGGCATTTCTCCATAACATTACCAAAGTATTAGTCTTTATGAATATTTATCAGCGCGTGCGCATGACATTTAACTCTGACACATCTGCGAGCTGCGACATCTGTCGGCGTAAATGTCAAGTTGACACGTGCGGGCGTTTCTACTAGTTTTTAGTGTGTGTTAATAAGGATGACATGCGCAGGTGTGATTAGCTACGGTGAAGCCAAGGATGCGCTTGCGCATCTGCTTTGGAAATGTTCGATACTGGTGCTCAAATAGTTTTGTAAGTTACATTTAATTGATGTTTTTCTTAAATTCTTTAAGCATTTGCCTTCCTTCCGTCCTTGTCAGATACAAGATTTAGGGCCTGTTTCACATTCACCTGAAACGATCTGCCAGTTAAGATATCGCTTTTCTTTTCTATGTAATGTGAAAGAAAAGGACAGAGCTACAATTTATCTGTCAGATAGTGTTATTTGGAGATTGTGTGTTTTAAAATGTTGGTCAATTTCATTTCTAAACCCCTGAAAATAAGAATGATTACATCTATTTTTTAAACCATGTGTTTCGTTTTGTGTATATTCTATTGATTTAACTAGGTAGCGTAATGAAGTCAAAATAATTGCGTTATGTTAAGTATACGCTAATATAACCGTGCCATTACGCAATCATTACAAAACAATATTTAAAGATCGATTAGCGATAACTTGTGGTTTCATTGCATTGACTTTCTTTCGGAAAACATCACTCGTATCGGGTGTCATCTCTTCAATCAACTTGTGATGATAACCAACTCAAACTCGCAGCTTTCAAAGTACTATAATACAAACTAAGCTTTTATTAACATAGCAATAAAGTTTGAGATGGATTACGACTTGTTTAATTATCTGCAAATCGTGACGTGGTCGATGTTGAAGGCTGTCATATTTGCTTGGATGAACTGTCACTTTCTTGATCACATGGTTAACTGATATACGAAAGAAAACGACACATGAAATCACTTTAAGCATACATTTGCGTATGTGTGTGAGTGTGTACGAATATATGGCTATTGCAATTGACATTAATAACTTCACCAGCACCGTGCAATGTGTGTGTTAATTTTGTTCGGAACCATTGTTGTGTCAGCGGTACCACTACACACAAAGATCTCATCCCTTAACTGATTCACTTATACTTTTTATAGTGCGCTGCGTAAATTATTACATAAGAAGTTAATTCAATTAAATAGTAATAAAAGACACATTGATCGAGTACAGAGTAGCTCTAGAATTTCATTTTGGGGTTGATCAATTTTATTTACGACTTGTTGCCCGTGACGTTCTCCGCGTAGAATAAGTTATTCGGTCATCCCATGTTACGGGTGATTTCGATTATCGTTATTCCCTCAGAAACTTAAATTTTCTAGGATTAAAAGTAACCTATGTGTTAATCCATGGTATAAGCTATCTCTATTCCAAATTCATCCAAATCCGTGTAGCCATTGCAGCGTGAAGGAGTAACAAACGAACACGCACACAAACCTTCGCAATTATAATATTACTGAGATGAGATGACGGACATTTTCTTTAGTGTTTATCGGACCGCAGAACTCATCAGGTCTATTTTGGGCCTGGAATGAAGATTCTGTCGGGGCTGCTCCTGCAACAAGATTTATGGAATTATAAGCGTCTATTTCTGGATATCAGAAGTCAAGATATGTTTTCTAACGCTTAGGTAGATTAAATTTATATTTTACATTAGTAAAAATTTATTACCATTTAGAAAGAAGTAGGTATACATGGAGAAAATATGGTTTAAAGTTACGAATACAACACCATGACATTGCTATCGATATAATCTGGGTGGCCTGCGGGCCTATTATGACGGTGTTTATCGATGTGGACAAGCGTGGAAAAACATCTATCACTTTCTGACCAATATTATAAGTGCGAGAGTGACGGAAGCTTTATCCATTGCGATTAAAAATGTTCACGACTTACTGGATCCAGATATTCATATATTTTAAACACGTTAGGCTATCGACAATACTGTATTCCATTCAAATCCAATTTCAACTAATTCAATCGTACAAGTATTTCAAATCAAACACCGGTTAGTTAGTTTTAGTTCGCCGTTCTCCCCGTAAATCATCACACATTTACCGCTAATCAATTAACCAATTAACAATAACCATGGTTTGGATATAGTTCAGATAGTGTTAACTCCAGGGCCTTCCAGGGCATAGAGTATTTTTATCTCGAGAAATTGTAATAGCGATGAACGACTTTTACAATAACAGCCTGCTGTCTGGGAAACATCTAATACCAATTCTATAAAAGTATCCATAATTATATGACATAATCGGTCCTAAAGCACAGTACTAGTGTGATTTCGAAGGACACGGATACGTCCACGTTACATCTGACACAAGGAAACTGACATCATGTAACAAATTAAGCTTTAGCTTTGTTAACAGGAAATGTTACCAAACAGAATCTTTTCTCTAAAAAACTTCAGGAAGCGGAAATTCTGCTTGTCTCCTGTCCATACGACGCTGACCTAGATGATCTCGACAGCTAATTGGCGGTGATAAACTGGAAGGAAGTCTTGACAGTGTTTTACCCAATGTTTCATTCCCTTTGAAAATGTTTTAAATATGATTGGGGTGTCATCTTTCATTTCATGCCTTTTTAAAGTCAAACATTCCAAAAGATTGATGCTTTGATTAAAGCTTTTCATTCCCGCATTTTTATTTCCTAATACAGACTAATTTTATAAATGTGAAAGGTACTCTTGTTTGTTTGTTTATGCTTTAACGGGTAAACCGCTGGGCAGATTTTGATGAAATTTGGTACGAGTATAGAGGTAGCTTGCAGAGGTGGCGTGGAAAGACATTGGAGACTTTTTACGCTGTAAAATTGGAACAGTTCTCGAGGGAATAACGATAAATAACTTCTACGCGGCCGGAGTCGTGGGCCGGAGTTTGATCACGCGTGGCCACGTAATCGTACCATTTTTCAAAATGGTCTCATTAAATGTTATATAAGCAACACTATCGAATGATTAATAGATTTACAAACGTGCATTTGCAATTTCACTTACTTTCATAATCTTGTCATTAAACAAAGCCGCTTCGGATCTATAAATTATTCAATCGTATAAAGGAATGTTTCTTCATACATGTAATAGGTTAATCGTATTTCACAGTTTGACCCCGGGATGGGAAAGATAATTTATTTCTCCGGTCGGACGTCAATCACGTTTGAGGAAATTCGGTCTGTCGGTGTTCGCTATTGGATCGGGTTGCAAGGAAGTTGGAACTTCTTTCTTTTTGGACGTTTCGAAATCAGTTGACGTAAATTGGCAGTGTCTGCTTTGAGTTTCAAGTTGCACTGAGAACGTAAAAATAGGCCTAAAACACTGGTTTCTATTTGTATAACGCGTCTTTGAAATGTAACTGGTATTGTTTCAAAATTTTGCAAACATTCTACGGGCGTTTTGATTTACTATACATAATTCTTAAAAACTTTCAAAACTCATGTTCAAGTTCCGACGCAAATAAAGCCCTAACGAAGCAGTTTTCTGCTTTATTTATAAAGCCTCTTTGATAAACATAACACGTAGCGGGACAGAAGCATGATATCAATTACCGGGGCCTGACTTTTGACGCAGGCCCTTCAAAGGGCCCTGAGATTTATATTCACTCGTCACCAGAGACTTATGGCCAAAACCAAAGTCACGATTTTGAAATTTATTGTGGCGCCGAGCAGTGTCCTGCTCTATGATGCGTTGAGCTTGGCTCTGCCAAACCACGCCGCAACTGTTTTATGTCTTCCGCTTTCTTAATTGATTCTATTTCAGTTTTTATTTCTTTTATGGATGATTTTGATCGGTGATCTTTCATAACATGAGCTTTATTGCTTCCTGAAAATGTAACGTTTCATATTCGGATATCATAAACCTGTAATTTATTACGATATGTAGAACGCGTAGTAAATATTTTTACTTCGTTGCATTCTTAACAGTTTTCTTCGTTTGTGAAAGAAATTTGAATGTAAAAGTAAACTCAGTTGCTTTCTAGCGAGCTTGCCATGTCGTCATCGAAGTTCTTGCCGGCAGCCATTTTGAAATGCACCATAAATTGAATTCCGCTTATTCAAACTCTTGAAACAAAAGGGAAGATTGAAATAGCAGCGCTTACTGCTTTTAGTTATGAACACATCCGCATTGTCTTTTACTATAACTTCATATTATTTGGCTTTTTCTGAAATTAGACAATGTGAGTGCTATAGAAAAAAACATTATATAAAATTAATATTATATTAATTCACCGTTATTCCTTATAAAAATATTGATTTTGCTATTATAGCTAACGTTTATTATATCTTGTAAACGTTATTGACATGAAAACACTGATTTTGTAGTTATGTATATCTCGTGAGACGCACCGAGACGCACCCATAGTCGGGTCCATATTGACTCACATAAAATTCTTATTCCTATTTTTTGTTTTCCTACCGATTTGTATTCATAATAATCACTCTTAATATTTTTTTTCCTCATACTTCTTAAGTCGTAATTATCGCAATTCATAATGCATTTTTTTTTTAAGAAACTGTTACTTTTTGAGATTTTTTATAAATCTAACCTAACCTAACCTTATTACACGTAAGATATTTAAGAAATTGTGAAAGTGTACGGTTTCATTAATAAATATTGGCGTTATGAATTCAGATGATTATGGCTTCCAATCGTTAGTACTAAATTGTTTTAAGAAGAGTATGAAGAGTGATCATTACGATGTAAAATGGTGTGGGAAACATTTTCGGACTTCCGATAATAGGACTTAAAAAGTTATGTGAGTATATACGCACCCCCTATAGTCTTCTATTTCTACATACTCGGTAAACTCACACACGTATAAGCGTTTCCGAAGCTACTTACTGGTAGCGATACGATATAGACTACAATTATAGTCCAGGAGAACTGCAACAGGAATGCAGCACACTAACATTAACATATTCCTTTCGTTAATCAGGCCAGGCGATAGCTATCAATAGCATGTGCCTGGAATGCAGCGCCGCCAGTTCCTTTAAATATCAAGTCATAAGTGCAGTCTTGAGTAAGTCGTAAGTCTTGAGTGGAGTGTGAGAAGTTCGCATGCTGTTTTCACTTAGTGGTTGGTTAAGGTTTCACTGTGGATTGTTTAAAAAGCATGGTATTATTAATATTTGTTTATATGCTGTTTTAGGATTGGTTAAAATATTACTCATTTATTTTTTTGCTTGTTTTAAGGAATTTTAAAAATATGTTTTTAAAAGTAGTTTATTTTTTAACGATGTAATTAATAATTGGATTAATTTAACAACTGATTTGATTTTTGATTAACTTTTTAAGGAATTATTATAACAATATCGACGGTTCTGTGACTCAACCTCGTATATTGAATTTTGTCCAGTATAAACTGACACATTCTGTGACTCAACCTCGTATATAGAATATATCCAGTATTAACTGACACTCACTAAGTACACGAGTGCATGTGTCAGTTTATACTGGACAAAATTCAATATACCTACGAGGTTGAGTCACAGAACCGTCGATATTAAGTACCGATATTACTCGTAGGTACGTTGGTGTAATATGAGCATTAATCTTGTAAATTAAAGCGATATCACGCTATAAACCTATTTCAAATAATCACTCCCTGAAGAACTTAATCAAATCAGTGATTACACGTTAATCAAAAAGGCATTTGCTGCTGCTAGAACAATGGCTCCTATAATTGTAATTTAAAATTCAATACGTGTTGTTTTTTTTCAGAAATTATGGAGTTTATTAGCTGATTTTTTTGTTTATAACTTACTATGTATTATACGTTGAAATAAGATTTAAACACACAGGTAAATTTAAATGAAAAGGAACGCTTAGATCCTTGTATATCTTATGGAAACAATAAAGAATTGAGAATTGAGAATTCAGAATTGAGATTTTAAAAACAATCTAAATCTTCTTAAGAATATTACATATCGTCGACTAGTAGTTAGTGCCCATAATATGTATAGTGTATATATAGCAGGGTTCTCAAACTTTAAGCAGTGGAACCGTAATGAAACACAATATAGTTATACGGAACCCCTAAATAACCAATACATTTCAAGAATCGTACAAATAGGCACTTAACTTTTTTTAACAACTGAAAGTTAAATCTTTAAATAGGTTGATTGATTTTTTGGCGGAGCTTATGCAGACGCTTTACAAAGTCCCAGGGTTCCGCGGAAAGAATTTTGAGAATAGCTGGTAGACCTTAGTTGGTACTATACATATAATTGTTTGTGTGAGATTGTCCAATGATCGGTTCATTATCTCACTTCTTCCATTGACTGCAGCCAAATTAGTACTATGCGGTTATTATGTTCGTTTTACGGCGAGAGTAAAGGACAGAGCTATAGCTGTTATATAGCTCTGTCCCTTTCTCACAGCGTAAACTGAACTGCGTTGCTATGCCATAATAACCCCCCTGGATAGCGACGACCAAGTCTTGTTTATATATCTATATTACAAGTAAAGAATTTCTAAAACTCTTGGAATGTTTGGTTAGTAAGACAAAGGATTACGGACACAAAAACTCCATATCAACCTATTTTCTATGGAAATTAGGAAGCTGGGCACTTAACACGTTGAGCGCCGGTGACACGTCCGCCGAGTCAAAATTACATACAATTGCCAGCTGACGGCATGTAATAAGTAATTGTGTTCTGGTATGTCATTAAAAGTCGTTCTGGAGCGCATTTATTGTACTCGTCATAAAGTATAATGCTCGGGAACGGTACGGCATTTCTCCATAACATTACCAAAGTATTAGTCTTTATGAATATTTATCAGCGCGTGCGCATGACATTTAACTCTGACACATCTGCGAGCTGCGACATCTGTCGGCGTAAATGTCAAGTTGACACGTGCGGGCGTTTCTACTAGTTTTTAGTGTGTGTTAATAAGGATGACATGCGCAGGTGTGATTAGCTACGGTGAAGCCAAGGATGCGCTTGCGCATCTGCTTTGGAAATGTTCGATACTGGTGCTCAAATAGTTTTGTAAGTTACATTTAATTGATGTTTTTCTTAAATTCTTTAAGCATTTGCCTTCCTTCCGTCCTTGTCAGATACAAGATTTAGGGCCTGTTTCACATTCACCTGAAACGATCTGCCAGTTAAGATATCGCTTTTCTTTTCTATGTAATGTGAAAGAAAAGGACAGAGCTACAATTTATCTGTCAGATAGTGTTATTTGGAGATTGTGTGTTTTAAAATGTTGGTCAATTTCATTTCTAAACCCCTGAAAATAAGAATGATTACATCTATTTTTTAAACCATGTGTTTCGTTTTGTGTATATTCTATTGATTTAACTAGGTAGCGTAATGAAGTCAAAATAATTGCGTTATGTTAAGTATACGCTAATATAACCGTGCCATTACGCAATCATTACAAAACAATATTTAAAGATCGATTAGCGATAACTTGTGGTTTCATTGCATTGACTTTCTTTCGGAAAACATCACTCGTATCGGGTGTCATCTCTTCAATCAACTTGTGATGATAACCAACTCAAACTCGCAGCTTTCAAAGTACTATAATACAAACTAAGCTTTTATTAACATAGCAATAAAGTTTGAGATGGATTACGACTTGTTTAATTATCTGCAAATCGTGACGTGGTCGATGTTGAAGGCTGTCATATTTGCTTGGATGAACTGTCACTTTCTTGATCACATGGTTAACTGATATACGAAAGAAAACGACACATGAAATCACTTTAAGCATACATTTGCGTATGTGTGTGAGTGTGTACGAATATATGGCTATTGCAATTGACATTAATAACTTCACCAGCACCGTGCAATGTGTGTGTTAATTTTGTTCGGAACCATTGTTGTGTCAGCGGTACCACTACACACAAAGATCTCATCCCTTAACTGATTCACTTATACTTTTTATAGTGCGCTGCGTAAATTATTACATAAGAAGTTAATTCAATTAAATAGTAATAAAAGACACATTGATCGAGTACAGAGTAGCTCTAGAATTTCATTTTGGGGTTGATCAATTTTATTTACGACTTGTTGCCCGTGACGTTCTCCGCGTAGAATAAGTTATTCGGTCATCCCATGTTACGGGTGATTTCGATTATCGTTATTCCCTCAGAAACTTAAATTTTCTAGGATTAAAAGTAACCTATGTGTTAATCCATGGTATAAGCTATCTCTATTCCAAATTCATCCAAATCCGTGTAGCCATTGCAGCGTGAAGGAGTAACAAACGAACACGCACACAAACCTTCGCAATTATAATATTACTGAGATGAGATGACGGACATTTTCTTTAGTGTTTATCGGACCGCAGAACTCATCAGGTCTATTTTGGGCCTGGAATGAAGATTCTGTCGGGGCTGCTCCTGCAACAAGATTTATGGAATTATAAGCGTCTATTTCTGGATATCAGAAGTCAAGATATGTTTTCTAACGCTTAGGTAGATTAAATTTATATTTTACATTAGTAAAAATTTATTACCATTTAGAAAGAAGTAGGTATACATGGAGAAAATATGGTTTAAAGTTACGAATACAACACCATGACATTGCTATCGATATAATCTGGGTGGCCTGCGGGCCTATTATGACGGTGTTTATCGATGTGGACAAGCGTGGAAAAACATCTATCACTTTCTGACCAATATTATAAGTGCGAGAGTGACGGAAGCTTTATCCATTGCGATTAAAAATGTTCACGACTTACTGGATCCAGATATTCATATATTTTAAACACGTTAGGCTATCGACAATACTGTATTCCATTCAAATCCAATTTCAACTAATTCAATCGTACAAGTATTTCAAATCAAACACCGGTTAGTTAGTTTTAGTTCGCCGTTCTCCCCGTAAATCATCACACATTTACCGCTAATCAATTAACCAATTAACAATAACCATGGTTTGGATATAGTTCAGATAGTGTTAACTCCAGGGCCTTCCAGGGCATAGAGTATTTTTATCTCGAGAAATTGTAATAGCGATGAACGACTTTTACAATAACAGCCTGCTGTCTGGGAAACATCTAATACCAATTCTATAAAAGTATCCATAATTATATGACATAATCGGTCCTAAAGCACAGTACTAGTGTGATTTCGAAGGACACGGATACGTCCACGTTACATCTGACACAAGGAAACTGACATCATGTAACAAATTAAGCTTTAGCTTTGTTAACAGGAAATGTTACCAAACAGAATCTTTTCTCTAAAAAACTTCAGGAAGCGGAAATTCTGCTTGTCTCCTGTCCATACGACGCTGACCTAGATGATCTCGACAGCTAATTGGCGGTGATAAACTGGAAGGAAGTCTTGACAGTGTTTTACCCAATGTTTCATTCCCTTTGAAAATGTTTTAAATATGATTGGGGTGTCATCTTTCATTTCATGCCTTTTTAAAGTCAAACATTCCAAAAGATTGATGCTTTGATTAAAGCTTTTCATTCCCGCATTTTTATTTCCTAATACAGACTAATTTTATAAATGTGAAAGGTACTCTTGTTTGTTTGTTTATGCTTTAACGGGTAAACCGCTGGGCAGATTTTGATGAAATTTGGTACGAGTATAGAGGTAGCTTGCAGAGGTGGCGTGGAAAGACATTGGAGACTTTTTACGCTGTAAAATTGGAACAGTTCTCGAGGGAATAACGATAAATAACTTCTACGCGGCCGGAGTCGTGGGCCGGAGTTTGATCACGCGTGGCCACGTAATCGTACCATTTTTCAAAATGGTCTCATTAAATGTTATATAAGCAACACTATCGAATGATTAATAGATTTACAAACGTGCATTTGCAATTTCACTTACTTTCATAATCTTGTCATTAAACAAAGCCGCTTCGGATCTATAAATTATTCAATCGTATAAAGGAATGTTTCTTCATACATGTAATAGGTTAATCGTATTTCACAGTTTGACCCCGGGATGGGAAAGATAATTTATTTCTCCGGTCGGACGTCAATCACGTTTGAGGAAATTCGGTCTGTCGGTGTTCGCTATTGGATCGGGTTGCAAGGAAGTTGGAACTTCTTTCTTTTTGGACGTTTCGAAATCAGTTGACGTAAATTGGCAGTGTCTGCTTTGAGTTTCAAGTTGCACTGAGAACGTAAAAATAGGCCTAAAACACTGGTTTCTATTTGTATAACGCGTCTTTGAAATGTAACTGGTATTGTTTCAAAATTTTGCAAACATTCTACGGGCGTTTTGATTTACTATACATAATTCTTAAAAACTTTCAAAACTCATGTTCAAGTTCCGACGCAAATAAAGCCCTAACGAAGCAGTTTTCTGCTTTATTTATAAAGCCTCTTTGATAAACATAACACGTAGCGGGACAGAAGCATGATATCAATTACCGGGGCCTGACTTTTGACGCAGGCCCTTCAAAGGGCCCTGAGATTTATATTCACTCGTCACCAGAGACTTATGGCCAAAACCAAAGTCACGATTTTGAAATTTATTGTGGCGCCGAGCAGTGTCCTGCTCTATGATGCGTTGAGCTTGGCTCTGCCAAACCACGCCGCAACTGTTTTATGTCTTCCGCTTTCTTAATTGATTCTATTTCAGTTTTTATTTCTTTTATGGATGATTTTGATCGGTGATCTTTCATAACATGAGCTTTATTGCTTCCTGAAAATGTAACGTTTCATATTCGGATATCATAAACCTGTAATTTATTACGATATGTAGAACGCGTAGTAAATATTTTTACTTCGTTGCATTCTTAACAGTTTTCTTCGTTTGTGAAAGAAATTTGAATGTAAAAGTAAACTCAGTTGCTTTCTAGCGAGCTTGCCATGTCGTCATCGAAGTTCTTGCCGGCAGCCATTTTGAAATGCACCATAAATTGAATTCCGCTTATTCAAACTCTTGAAACAAAAGGGAAGATTGAAATAGCAGCGCTTACTGCTTTTAGTTATGAACACATCCGCATTGTCTTTTACTATAACTTCATATTATTTGGCTTTTTCTGTTGTAGATTTAGGTCGTTGAGTTCCAAGAATGTCAACGCACCATTGTACAAAATATGCGTAAATGTTTTTCTAAATTCTGTTAATCTTTTATTATGTCGAGAATTTCTTCGACACAGTGGCCTGGATATTTATTGCACAGTCTTCACTGGTTTATTAATGGTGATTGTATCGAGTACAGTAACACTTGTCTATTAACCGAGGAGGTTACGGTTATACTAATCGCAGGAGATTGTACGGTTTGATGGCTGTACCTTTTGTGCCCGTTTTGAAGTCTATACAGCTATATTCTCTTGCAACGTTATCGGTTATTTCCACTGATAATCATTACTTTACGAGTATGCTTGTGACATCGGCGTTAGGAGCCTACGAACTGGGCGGAGCCGCACATGACCGATGAAATACCATGTTATTTATAAACAGTGAAAGGTCATGTTATGCTTGCTGGTGATCTTTCCGACGAAGTACCAAGTGAATAGAACACCATCTTACTTTAATAAGTGTGTTTTATTTTCTTTAGATTTGTGATTCAATGGAAATGTATTATCGCACCTAATTAATGTAGTACGCAGAAACTGCGTTTTCATTCACGAATGCCAGTGACTACAAATTATTATCTTACTTATCGCTTCTTATCTCGCTTCTTGTTGTAAGTTTTTCACCAGTGCACCTGTCTTTTGTTTCATCTGTTTTTACTTCTCTTCCAATCAATGAAGTAGGTATCTATTCTTTGATTTTCTGATAGTTTCTG